>CM071863.1:60008702-60045975 GCA_036759665.1 Gynandropsis gynandra
TCCTCAGCCCGAGCACGCGAGAAGGCTTGATTGAGAGTCGGGAACGGATCTTGACTCAAGAGATTTGTACGAACAAGGTGATAAACATCACCATCCAATCCCATGAGAAACTGAAATACCTTATCCTTCTCGCGTTCCGCGGTAATCTCCATTGCCGCGTGACACACACAATTTGGTCATTTCTTGTGCGCCGCCAACTCGTCCCAAAGGGTTTTGAGACGTCCATAGTAAGCGCTCACTGTATCTCCATGTTGACGGCAGTTAGCTATTTCGGTGGTCAACTCGTAGATCCGCATGTCGTTTCCCTTGGAGAACCGTTCACGAATATCCTTCCATAGGTCCAAAACGTCATCCGTATACGTCACATGAGATCGAAGAGATGAGTCAATAGTATTCATGATCCATCCCACTAACATGGAATTGACCGCACCCCAATCCTCATATTCCGGATCTGTGAATGCTGGTTTCGTGATCGAGCCCTCCAAGAAGGCAAGTTTCTTCTTCGAACGAAAGGCATTGCGTATGCTTTTCGCCCATTCATCATAGTTGTCTTCAAGAAGAACAACTTGAGTCAATATCAATCCCGTATGCTTCGCAGACGTCATGTAATACGGAGATGCAGGGTCCAACATCGAAGATCTAGGCGCTTGACGGGCTGCACCGCCGCTGCCGGAACCTTCAGTACCATTAGTCATTGAAGAAGAGCCGTCGGCGTCGGAGTTGTCGTCGTGAAACCACTGTCAAGGTTTCAGCTCTGATACCATAATAGTTTTAGCCGTCAAACTCTTTCTTATCCCTCACGAAAGAATGTATACACATATATATACATCTAGGGTTTTACCCTAGCCAACATGCACGTAAACACATATAAACACATAGGGACAAGCCCAATAGTACGGCCCAATAGATATGCGACCTGACCAATGCGTTCCACTATATGAAGGGACAAAGTACCGATTCAATAGTTTCTGAGAGACTCAATGAAAAACCGACTATTGCCAATATGATTGTAATTACAAATATACACAATCTCTCACCTCGTGAGTCATGTCACACCTTTTTATTTCCACAAATTGCTTTGCTCTATTGTTTTCTATGGCGACTAGAAGCTCATCTCGCATGGCTAGTTGGACGTAAAGTTCATTCACGAGTGTAACCCCTATCTCTCGTAACGTGGTAAATCTGGGGGTGATATTCCATAAATCGCTTAGAAATTGCTCATGCCAATTGATGAACAAAAACGTGATTATATATATATATATAGCAATATTCGGCCTAGGGCAATAACTTATTTCATTTCTTTGGAACATATCAAGCATTGTTTGATACACCGGTTTATAACCTCGGTTTTTAGCATTCTTTCCAGAAATGGCTAATGAACTCCTTGTCTTAATCATTCACAATTGATTTCGGCAACCCATGGAGCTTTACAACATATTCAACGAACTTCACAACCATAATCTTTGTAATATATGAGTGTATGAGGGTTATGAGATGCACATGCTTATTAATACGATCGACCATCACCATGATTGTTGTACGAACATAACCCGTAGTAAACCTTCCATGAAATCCATGAAGACATCCTCCCATACTTGGTAGGGAATGGGTATAGGTTGCACTCTTGTTGGAGACAAGAAATCATATTTGGCTCGTTGACATGTTGCGCAAACAAAAACATATTCGCAAATAGTTTGATGCATCGATGACCAATAGAAACTATGAAAGAGACGTTTGAAGGTACGGAGAACTTCAGAATGACTGCCCAATGGTGTATCATGGAACTCGTTAATAGTTGTGACACTAATGATGAATATGGAAGCATCACCATACGATTATATTATAACAATAAATTTCATTTTGCATAGAGAATAGTTTAACGAGGTGTGTAGTTGCTCGTTGTGCCACCTTTGAAAGTATGGATCAATATTCCCAATGCCCAGACCTTAACCCACAATTTTGTTTTCGGTACATATAATCCGAGAAATATGTAAGGTTCAAGCATTTGTGAGAGGTCTCGATGGCTTGGTTCCATCGATCTAGTTTGTAGACAATTTTGTAGTCATAACCAATCAACTTTCCAACCCATTTTTTATGCTCGAATGTTAGAATTCGTTGCTCCATAAGATGAAATAGGCTCTATTAATCGACATGGATAATGAAATGTCAACCCATCAAATAGAGTCACCAAGTAGGTATGACAATGACAATGGCCAGCATTTCACGTGCATATGTGGACCATGCCCTCTTTGTCGTGCCCAATCCACAACTTAAGAATGCAAAAGGAGTTTCCCGTTTTGACACCTTTTTTATTCCATCTCCCGATGCATTTTGTCTGGATGACAAATGGTTAAGCGAAATTAAACAAAGCCAGTGTTAGAGTGGTTGTCATTGCAGATTTTAGCATTACAAATGCTATGAGTTAGCTATCAATTGGTAATCCTTGGAAAACTTATGGTAGTATGTCGTTAAGCCCATATAACATCTAACTTGCATCATAATTTTTCATCGTGGCCAATCAAGCATAGTTTAAATTTTAGCATGTTCTACTTTCACCCGTTTTTGGAAATGATATGATCAATGTATTTGAGTTCTTCTTTTCGGAAGGCACATTTTCCATTTTACATAGAGATGATGTTGTCGAAGTATGAAAAACTTGTTGAACTTGTTATGGGAGATCGTCCCCCAAGACACTATAAATGAGAATATCATTGAAAGAAGAGCATAAATTTATAGATGCTTTTAAATTTTTAATTTAACGCTTGGAACGCCAAAAGCGGCATTGGCAATCCAAAGGGCATGACCAAATATCCGTAGTGACAATTGTGTGTACAGAATGAGTTCTTTGGAATATTGTCAAAATGAACACGAACTTGAGATACCCGAACGTGAGGTTGAGTTTAGTGAAAAAGCACGTTCCATACAGTTAGTCTAACATATCGTCTACCGTTAGTATTGGAAATCGATTTTTATTGTGATTGTATTTAAGGTGCGATAGTGCATGCAAATATCCATGATCCATCTTTCTTCTTGACGAGCAGAACCAATGAAGAAAATGGACTCAAACTCGGTTGAATCAATCCATATTGTAATATGCCTTGAACATTTCAATCGATTTCATCCTCCTAAAAATGATCATAACGATAGGGTTAGTCATCAACCAGATTCGTCCCATCTTTCACCACGATACGATATTCGATAGCCCATTTCAGCGGTAATCTCATTGGTTCCCCAAAGATATCCCCAAATTTTGCAATTATGTGCCGAAGGCCCTTTAGGACATTGGGTACTCATTGTTTTTCTTTTATAATACATATGATCATAATTTCCCCTCTTTTCTTCAGGTCATGCAATAGCCATTCATGAGAGAAGAGAGTTAAGGTTTCGTTGATCACCCTTTCGATCTAACGATCCTCAACGTACTAGCGGAAGCACATCGTGCACCGTTTCCAATCGCACACCATTGGTCCTAAATTACGGAGCCAATGTATGACGATGGATAGGTGGATGTCGGACCAGTGGCTTTGACACTGCAACAACGCATCGTCCATGACTCGCATCATGAAAGATGGTGTCAGATTGAGACGAAGTCCCATGAACGATCCACTTAGTGCCTAACCAAATTTAAGGATTTAAAATGAGTTCAAGCTCTTACACAAATTGTTTTTAAGCTAGTCGATCTTAATCTTTTTCAGTTCATTTGAAAAACAAGTTTGAGTTTAGATGAACTAACTCACAAGGTAGAGAACAAAATCATTTGACTTACACATGAACAAATATAGGTTATTATTTTATAATATATATATATATATATATGTGTGTGTGTTTCTTTTATTATAGGATTTGAAGGAGAGATATTTAAAATGTTTACTTTGATGGAATCCTTTTACCATGTCATCTAACTAAAAAAAGATATCTAAAATATAAAAATATAAATTTGAATATGAAATCATTAAATATTAAAATACTAAATTGAATGTAAACTTATCGAATATGAAACAAAAACATAAACATTTTGAACGACTCAAACTAAAATGTTTATATTTTTGATCTTTTATTTCATATTCGGTAACTTTGTATTTGATTTAATATTTTGGTATTTAAGATATCTTATTTTTAGTTTAATAATTAACGTATTTTAAAGTTCTTTTAAATTAAATGTCTTACCTCGCGAGCCAAGTCATTTCTTGGCAAGGTGAACCGAGTTAGGATTTTCCAACTCGTTTAGAAAATAACTTGAGCCGAGCCAACTTATTTTCTGAGAAACTGATGACGAGTTGAGCTTAGCCAAGTCAAGCCAGCTCATTTTACACCCCTACGAAATTGTGGGCTCCCTGTTGCCGACCAATGTTATCATTTTCTGCTTCTTGATCCTCATCGTAAGCCAGAGAGTCGATGGGTTGTCACAGCCCGTTAGCGCGTAGAGAATGATTTTCGGGTCATCGTCTATATGAAAAGTTACCGCGACCTGATACAACGGTAGCCTATTGTAAATCTTTACTCATAGTTGAAGCATAACTAGAGCCTTATATTTCTTTTAATCTCATCCTAAATAAGTCTCTTTCCGCTGAGAATCCGTGTTTATGAACGTGCGGTGGAAGTAGGTCCTGGGTTTGGCGTGTCAATATAGACCAAATCCTATGGTTTTCTTTAACGTTATTGATCAAAACATTTTGATGTCGTCTGCTTTTGATGAACGTTTTTTTCAGTCCATCCCCGAACTTTGTTTTGTAAATGGTCGGATTCTCGTCTATGATCTCGTAGGGTGCGAGTTTGTCAGATTTTGACAAGGGTATGGTCGAAGCCTACACGATCCATCAATCCAAACCATGTCCACAATTCCGTTTCACAGTCTATACACGTAAGTGTCAACCCTTCTCATCATGGGATTTCTTTAATGCTTGATACACTCGATGGCATCATTTTCCAAATGGTATGATGTGAAATTGACTTTGTGGATTTCGTTATTAGCTTGTCACATGAAGAATGGTTTCGATTTAATGATTCCTAATGCAAGATCTTTGACGGAGAATTGTGGGAAGTCAAATTTTGGTTATAACAAAGTTGTGGTCGATGCAGCTGTCAAACCTAAGCTCTTTTTGGTTTTCCTTCTAACGGTCCATCACTAACCAATTAATCTCATAAAACTTGTTAGATACAATATTTAATTTAACTTAATATGAATGCTATCTTAGAAAAACATTTACTTCGTTAGTAGATATTGGAACGAATGCAGTGTTCTAAAAAGCATTCTAGGCGTCCGTCTAAACATTTGGGCGCCCCTTGTCTGCCCGACTAATCTTTAGGCGGTCTGTTTTTAAAAAAAACAAAAGTGACTTCAAAATGACGTAGTTTTGGTACTTAAAGAAAAACAATATACTATAACACTCATCTATGCATTTATCTTTTTATCGACTTTGCCTTCACTATTTCATCGGTCTTCTTCTATCTATTGCATCGTCTCCACCTGAGTCTCTCGTCTTTGTCTTTGCCTTCATCTTTGTTTTCTTATATTCCATCGTCTCTCGTATTATGTCATCGTCTTCTTCTTTTGTCATTGCCTTCATTTCTCATCTTCGTCTTTCTTTCATCTACACTCTCGACTTCATCTCTCGCATTCGCCCTCGCCTTTGCCTCTTACCTTTGCCCTTGCTTTGATCTAACATCGTCCTCATTCAACGTTCATTTTGATATTTTGTTTATTTTACAATGTTATTTATTGTCATAAATTTGATATTATGAAATTAATACTTATAAATATATTTATAAATACTAAAATTTATTTATTTATATGTATTTTTTTTATAAAATTAAATACTTAATAAATATTTCAACTTAAATATTTATATTATAATTATATTAAATAAAAAATAAAATATATAAACATATCCGCCGGGTTAGGCCCAGAGACTATATATTTGACCATCTAACACCTAGCATTTTTCTTGAAACTAATAACTCTATCAAACTATGTGAACTATAAAAAGATATTTTTGGGAAAAGAATATTTTTAAGATGGGCCGTGAATTAGTTCTCCTCTTACTTAAACCCATATAAGTTGGGTCATGTAGTGATTCCATGGAAGCTGTCTCTCTTAATCTCTCTCTCAATCAATGGACTGAGACTGCAGTTGAAGACACAAAAGATGATCTACAACTCTTTAAATCAACAAAGAAACAAACAAACAAACAACTTTAAACACAAAGGCAAAATTAAGAAGAAATAAAGGGCATTTGCATCAGAACCACATTTCAGAAAACTCTAAGTTCTGCCTCTGAATTCCTTATCCATTGAAGCCAGATGATGAAGATGACACATTGTCTTTGGATAATGGAACATACCTCATCTCTTTTCTTCTTTCTTCACGCGTGTAGACTCTGAGGAGTTATTATAGATCCCTGGCCTTAACCCCGAGCCAACAACACATCCAACTGGTCCATGCATCCCTCGGCAGATGAAGATGTCTCTCTTTGATACCTTTTCTTCAGGGTACTGCACAAGTTGTCATCTTTCTTCCGTAAATGTTGTTCCCGGTTAGCTATTTGGTGAAGATGTAGCATTGTGACCATGCTTATAGCGAATATAGCAGCATTCCCGAGTACCCCTCTCACATGGTTGAATTGTAATGCCCTTTTGGCAAAACCAAAACTTGAGTTGATAACATTGATAAGTATATTCGATCGTTTTCCATTGGAACAAACAGACTTGTCACCAGATGGATTGAGTGAGGGATTGTAAAGGTTTTCAGGCGATACAAAATGGTTGGCAGTTTTAATGTTTCCTACAAAGGCTGAAGCTTCTTCCAGGACTTTGTATTTCTTACCATGGTGTTCAGCCAATCTCATTGCCAGAACAATCCGGCTCTGTTCAAGTCGTGCGATTGCAACATCTCTCTCAGCTTGTTGCTGAGAATGTATAGTCTGCGGATTGACAAAGAATCGTTACACATTACATTCAGAGGGTAAGGTGATGCCAAGACTACAAGAATATACGCCGCTTAAATGGGTCATGATCATGAATCCAACAAACCAAAACCCTAAGATGCATAGACAACATGGTAAAAGGATCTAATCTAAGTAAATTTTTACCATAAAAGTAAACTGGTGTGGGAGACAATATGATAAGCCAAGTGTATGTTTGCAGGAAGAAACGAAAGGAAGAGAAACAGATTGTTCGACTTGAAGAGGGACGAACGTCATGCGGTTTTCAAGAGCCAAGAACAACAGGTAGTTTTTAACAAGAGTCGGTTTGTAATCGGTAGTTTCAGAGTCTGTTAACAGCTGGAAGTTAGTTTCCGGACTGGTTTATATAGACGGGAACGGGGAAGGGAAGTAGTCAGTCATTTAGTAACATTTCGGTCCTGTACGGGTCGTGTGTTTGAGCTCATAACGAGAATCAAAGCCTTCTAAGTTGTTCTTTTGATTACGATCAGTAAAGCTGGTCAGTTCTCTCCATAATTCGTATCACAATACTTCTTACTAAACCTCCATCATAGAATTACAAATAACTATCCTACTTAGATTATAGTGTCATTGTGTTAAACTTCCACTAATCACAAATCTCAAAACCAACCTAACTACACATACCAAAGGCATAGCAAACTCAAGTAAGTATATCACCCTTAATTGCTTCAGATAGGCTTAAACAATGAAAATAAATTTGAAATTTCACTCAGATTGTGGCTTTAAATAAGTTGAATCGTTGTCTATTTACACTTATATGCAATGTTTAATCATATCCACAGTCAAACAAAAACTTCCCTCTCTCTATCTCACAAATTTTCTCGGCAATCAGACAGAAGCATAATACAGTCCAGATACTATACACACAAATTAATCGAGGGAAAAAGGTAACTTACATGGTAAAATTCAAGCTGGTCTTCGAGATTCTCGAGAGCGGTACGTATCGCGTTCAGACTCTTCGCTTCTTGAATTGCTGAATCGTTGACATCGAGAGATAATCCCTTGACGAAGACGTACCCTTGTCGCTTCTCGTCGCCGGAAAGCCCGTAAGAATTCCTCTTCTCCGATCTCGACGAATTTTTTATGGAATTGAGGAAATGAGAACGCGAAATTAGGTGAATCTCGTCACTGAGCTTGTCGTGAAGATCCCAGATTTTCTCAAGTACGGATTCGATTTCTTCCATCTCCATCTCCCATTTCATCATGACGAGGCGGAGAGAGAATTCGCGAGAAACCGAGGGAAAGTGAAGGAGAATACTTCTTCCTGCGGCAAAATATTTTCCTTAAATGTGGACTACATTACCGCTCAGTAATTTTGATTTCGGAAAACGGATCCTAACCCGATCCGCCCCGACCCGAACCGGAAACGGCGACCCAGATTCTAGACTTTTCGGCCCATTAAATCGTATACCGGGCCCATACTAATCATGTCTTCCTCCTAATTCCATTCTTGAACCGCGGCTTTATACGGCTTTTCGAACCGGAAATATCAAACATACCGAATCAAATTGAACCGTATGAAGTAAGTTTTGGTAGTACAACAAAAAACTAAATTTAATCATGAATAATCACAAACTTTTTAACACATAACAACCGAGAAAATCATTGTAAAGATCTCAATGCAATGAATTCGATCGAACAACGCAAATTCTTTATAGTCAAATCAATCTATATTATCGCCTTTAAAATACTCGTAAGAAATTGAATATTAATAGATCATATGATAAACCGTTAATATAGTCTAAACTTGTTATTAGAACAATTTTTTAATATTCAATTGTCATGCAACTTTCTCAAACATGTTGAACTCCCTCGATTTTTTTTTTTTAAATTGAACAACAAATTGAAAATATCTCTAATTTTTCTCTAAAAATGCCTTTTTAGTTCTTTTTTTGTAGTAAAACAATTACTCATCTCATTTATTAGAAAAAATAATCCTTACAGTGGAAATGTTGTCCACACTATTTATAAGCCTAAAAAACTATTTACTAAGTCTTATTATACTTAACAATTTTAAAATAAAAATAATTTGATTTAACAAATTACAACATTCCCTCACATAATTAAAACAAAAACTCGAAAATCTTTACGCACAAAATCTTATATTTATTTTATATTTATTGTATATAAAAAAGATAATTTTAGCTTTGAAATGCCTTTAGTAAAAAGATAATTATGATGTCTATGAACATTCCGATTTTTTATATACCAAAATATTTTCGACAAAGTTTTTAAGCCATTCTATTTCCTTATCAACTAGATCCTAAAGTTATGAACTCATATTCTATAGTTGATCTCGCAATACCGTTTGTTTACAAGATTTTTTTGAGATTATCCCACCTCCAACTATGAATATGTATCCACTTATGAATTTATTATCATTAGATTCCGAGATCCATTTTGTATCATAATATCCTTTTAGAACACTTGGATATCTTGAATAGTGTAAAATATAGTTTTTAATGTATCTTAGTTATCTAAAAAGACTAATTATAGCTTTCTAGTGATCCTCATTTGGATTACTCATATATCTGTTAAATCTGTTTACAACATTAGTCATACCAAATCTCGTGTTATTCATTAGATGCATCAAATTTCCTAGATTTTTGAATATTCCAATTATTGGAATGCTTTCTGATGTTTTTTAAATTGTGAATTTACATCAATTAGAGTTATTGCCTTAACATTGTTATCTTTATCAAAACTTTCCAAGATTTGTTTCACATAATGACTTTGGGATAACTAATTACCATTATATGTTTTGGTAACCTTCACACCAAGTATCATATCATCTACTTTTAAGTCATTCATGTCAAAATTTTTTTATAGCATTTTCTTTGTAGATTTAATCCCAATATTGTTACTCCTAGTAATAATCTTATCATCCATATATATAGACACACAATCACAAATTTTATCCCATTATCTTTGACGTATATACACTTGGAAATCTCATTGAGATAAAAACCATTTGACAATATCACACTAGCAAACTTCGCATGCCATTGTTTAGGAGTTTGTTTAAGTCCGTACAATTACTTAACAAATTTACACATATTTCACTCTTGACCAATAATTATGCACCCTTCTTGTTGGAACATATATACTTTCTCTTCTAATTCTCCATTTAAGAAGACTATTTTTAAATCCGTTTGGTGTAACTCGAGGTTATACAAAACAACTAATGTTATGATTAACTGAATTGTTGTATTTGTTGCAATTAGAGAATAAATGTAAAACAAATCAATTTCGTTGGTTTGTCTATAGTCTTTAACTACAAGTCTTGCCTTATATTTCTCAATTATTCCATTTGTTTTTTTATTCAAAGATCCATTGATATCCTAGTGGTTTTATATCCTTGTGGAAGATCCATCAGATTCCAATTTTAATTTTGTAAAATTACCTCAATCTCATTTTTATATCTTCTTTCCAATAAGGGGCTTCAAGAGATGACAATTTTTTGGTATGTCTCTGGTTCTTTTTCTAACATGAATCATAATAAATTGGTGCCGAAAGAAGTTAATTTCTTTTTCTTTTTGCTCTGTCTATATTCCTCTTCCACTTCATCCAATTGATTTGAACTTTCATATTACTTGGTTCCACTTGTACACGAGATTTGTATGGAAAAACTTCTTTAAAGAATGAAAATCTATCCATTCAGTGATTGTATTTACATGTATTTCAAAGTTATATATGATTTATGCACCAAAAATCGATAAGCACTCGAATTGTGTGTATAACCAATAAATACACAGTCTATTGGTTTTGCTCCAAACCTATTTCTTTAAGAATAGATATTGGAACCTTAGCAAGACAATCTCATACCTTAGGTATTTAAAATTAGATTATTTATCTTGACACAACTCGTATGGTGTGTTATCAAGCTTTCTATGGGGTACTCTATTTAACATGTAATTAGCAGATATCGTTGCTTCTCCCAAAAAATTATGAGGCAATCCAAAGCTCATTAAGAAGACACTATTCATTTCTTTCAACTTTTTAGTTTTGTTTGCAACTATGACTTTTTATTCTGGCATATAGGACATTGTAATTTGATGGATGAAGCTATTGTTGACACATATTTATGCAAATGGTGACTCATATTCACTTTCTCTATTTTTTTTTCAAAGATTTATTTTCTTTCTAAGTTGATTTTCAATTTTTTTTAGAGAATAAATATCTCAATCATTTTATCATTATATCTCATTAAGTAAAGATAACAATATTGATACTATCGATAAGTAATTTTTTTATCTCTAGTTTGTGCAGTCTTAAGTCACATACATTGGTGTGTATGAGTTCTAAATATTCATTAATTCATTTAATTTTTTTAAACGAAATTTTTATAAATTTTGCTTCAAACTTCACATGTATAGTCTTTGTTCAATTTGAAATTTTGTAATATATTTAAAGACATTAATCTTTGCAATGATTTTAGATTTACATGGCTCAATCAACCAAGCTATAAACTTGATTTGGATCGATTCTTTGGGATCCTTCATTTCTTCAAACGAAAGGAAGAGAGATAGAATCAAATTGATTGAAGTAAGTAGAAGAATATGAAATTTTACTAATCTCGTTAGAGGATACATTGTTTCTTTCATGGATGTTATATAAAGTCAACATATTAATATTAGACGTCCTATACTCAAGTCATATCTACCTAGGTACAAACTACATTTTGACAATGCAAGAATATAAGATAAACTTAAAATATTTCTTTCCTAGCACAAATTCGAAGAGTATGTTCTTGCAAATGTCAGGCAAATAAAGAACCTCACCGAGTGTCAGCTTTTTTCCATACATCATCGTCAGTATAATCGAACATTTTTTCCACCTTTAATGAAGTAGAATTCCCCATATAGCAAAATTTTCAACCTATTGCTTATATGTTGTGAACATCCATTTATTCTGACATAATTGACGATTTGGTTTACTGTCATTCCAACATTCCTCCAGATAATCATCTCTGATCATGTTCAATTCTAACACAATTTCCTTAAATTCAATGCCATCATCCTCTGCTTCAACTACATCAACTTGAGTCTTCTTCCCTTTTAGATCGTTTTCCTTGCGACCGTATCAGTCCTTGACCGGATGTTCTAACTTGCCGCATACACAATATCCCCTTTTGAATTTCTGAGATCCCATATGTTTGACATTTTGTAAATCTTCCAATTTGAGATCATTCTCATCTTTCCAACATTCATGACATTAGCATTAGACATATGTTGTTTGTTAGGCTTAAGAATTGGATGAACATGATGTCGAATTCTCAAAAGACAAATCAAATCTTCGATGGACATGTTCATATTTTATTTTCCTCAACTCATTTTTGTAACATATCTAGGATGGCAGTAAATCATAGTTTCTAATGTTGATATCTTTAGTCGCTAAGCATGAAAGATGAATTGTAGCTCCATATGCCATTGAACCTTTGTGTTGAACCATTTGGAAGACAATGATTTACAACGTAATTTCTAAATATCATACATCAATGATGTTATGTGATGCACTTGAAAAAAATATAAGAGTGATAAAGCCAATCAAGTCTCCGATTTGTGTTTGTTAAGATCTTAAACTACCATATGGTGGATACAATGATTGTCATTAAGTAGATAGATGAACTACAACTTATTTTTCATAGCTTAGAGACTCAAGGAATCAAAGTTGATAAACGGTTTCAAGTGAAAACTATGGTTGAAAAGTTACCGACTTCCTGGACAAGCTACAAAAATGACTTGGGTGAAAAACATAAGAACATGTCCATCAAAGATTTTCTTCGTCATTTGAGTATTCAACATGATAATCAAAATAATAAGAGAATTGTTATTGAATTGTTAAATCAGTTTCTTATCGAATTGTTAAATTCAATAATGAATTGTTAAAAGAATTGTTATTGAATTGTTAAATCAATTTCTATTTCTTATTGAATTATTAAATCAATTTTTTATGTTAACTCGGTCCATTCTCATCCCTCGGTCTGTCTTCATCCCTCGATCTGTCTGTCTGGATTGCAGAGGGAAGTCGCGTCTTTCGAGATAGATTATGAATCCGAAGACCGTCCGTAATTGTAGACAGTATCATTTAGGTTTTCCGCATTTGCGGACGGTCATTTAGGTGCCTTCTGTAATTGCGAACGTATTGTGGATGATCATTTAGGAGCCGTCCATAATACGTCCGTAAATTACGGACGCACGTCCTGTATCTATTCGTGACTGGGGAAGATTTGCGGATGGGTCCTTCTCTCGTCCGTGACTAAGGACGATTTGCGTACAAATTTTTCGTTCCGTCCGCAAATATTTATAAATTTTCAGTCGCGACTCATTCCCCTCATCCAACATTGCATTATTCTCTTTCGTAACCATTCAAATCGTTCGTTGGTGTCTTAGGTCATCCCTGTCCCCGTCCATCACCGTCGTTGTCTGTGCATGCAACCATGTCCCAATCCGTCTGTGCATGCATCCCCATCCCCGTCCATCCGACGTGCATTCACATCACTGTCCCTGTCCGTGTGCCCCATCTTCATCCATGTCCATGCGTCCCCGTCCCTATCACTGTCCGACTGTCCCCGTCCCTTACAGTGTCCGGTCATCCCCCTCACCGTCCGATCGTCCTCATCTCTCAAAGTGTTCTACAGGTTAATTTAAACAATATTTAACAGAAATTTATTTAGTTAGATTTAGATTAAGTTTAGATTATACATAGAAGACTGATGGATGTTATGTAGATTTGGAATAATTTTAATTAGATTTGGAATGTGTAGATTAAGTTCTGGTTGAAATGTCTACAAGAAATTTGATTAGTTTAGGTTAATAGCACCTATATTAAATTATATGTGCTTATTTAAATTATATGTGTACATTAAGTTTTGGTTGAAATGTCTACAAGAAATTTGATTAGTTTAGGTTAATAGCACCTATATTAAATTATCTGTGCGTCCCCGTCCCCATCACTGCCCGACCGTCCCCGTCCCTTACAGTGTCCGGTTGTCCCCTTCACCGTCACCGTCCAATCGTCCCCATCTCTCAAAGTGTTCTACATGTTAATTTAAACAATATTTAACAGAAATTTATTTGCTAACAAGTGTTAGATTTAGATTATGTTTAGAGTATACATAGAAGACTGATGGATGTTATGTAGATTTGGAATAATTTTAGTTAGATTTGGAATGTGTAGATTAAATTTTGGTTGAAATGTCTACAAGAAATTTGTTAGTTTAGGTTAATAGCACCTATATTAAATTATATGTGTTTATTTAGGTTAATAGCACATATATTAAAATATATGTGTTTGTTAAATTATATGTATTTGTTAAATTATATTAGAATCGTTTTTAGTATAATTTTTTCAAAATAAGTAGTGAATTAAAACTTGAAATTAACAACAATTATAATATTTTAATTTAAAATTTTAGTATGTCTCGTCGCGTTGGAAGATGCGGTAACACGAGAAATTGTTCTACTTCGGAGGAAAGTGTTGATGGTTCATCTCCTCCACAACACACGAGGTAATCTGATACAGTATCACACACTAAGAAATCTGACAGTTCATGAGTAGATAGATGCCAGAGCAAAACGTGTTCATGACGATGTTCAGAACATGACATCAGAATGAGTGTCTCAAATTCCGCCGAGAGAAGACGGGACGCAACCTTCTACAAGTTAGAAAGAATGCAACGAGTTGTATTTCGAGATATATTCATTACAATTTAATATAATTTTGTTACTTATAACTGTAATTAAATTTTGATATTTCTTTTACAACAAGTAACACCGTATAAAGGTCACATATTTGGTCAACATGCAAAGTTCCTCTAAAGGCAAGGCAAAAGCGACATATGAACTTCAAAATACCGTATCCCAATTGCAATAAGAATGGGAAAAATAACGTTAAGAATCACAAAGGAAACGTGAACGATCACAAAGACAACGCCAACAATTGCTAAAAGTGTTGAAAGAACAAATGTCGTCTATCAATTGGGATGCATACGGAAACAATTAGTCTGACAATAACTTAGAAGTACCATCAACAAATTTGTAAATATAAATTAATTATATAAAAACATTAATTAATTAATATTATTTTTAAATTTTTAAATTGTAATTATAAATTTTTATTTTTTAAAAAAATCCAGACGGAAGGAGCCGTCCGGACTTCATCCATAATATTACGAACGAGTCGCAACCCGTCCGAAAATTTACGACGTTTTCCTGTCGACGTATGTAAACTGGTCGTCTTTCTCGTCGAGTTGCGAACATCCCTTGCAATTTGTAATTACGAATGGTTTACGGATTGAATATTTCGTCCATATATACAGACGCATTGCAGAAGTTTTTTGTTTGCCAACGTGCGTTTACGGATCACTGTTTTCCGTTCCTAACGGATTAGTGACAGATTCTTCAATCCTAATTGGTTAATTTGTATTGATTTTTTTTTATAATTTTTTATATAATTTTCAATTCATCATTTAAATATGATGATTCGATCACTACGTCAGAAATCTATTTATTTTAGAGTTTGATAATATATCCAATTCCTATAATTAAATCGAAAGTTTCCAACTCATTTCCATACATTTTTTTGTAGAACCTTTATAATTTTTCTAACAAAGATAAACATTCTATATCATTAAAAAGAGAAAGAAAATGACAAACAAAATAACCTGAAGGTGCCAAAAAAAAAGAATTCATCCAACTGGTAAAGTTGAAAGTCATATTGATCATACAAAAAAAAAACCATATGAAAAAAATCACGTTAGAGGAGAAGGAACAACAAAAGAATCGATAGAAGAAATCAATTGATGAAATAAGTCAACGCCAAAGCCACTAGCATCAGAATATACGCAATCCCTTGATCTATCGACGTTCCTGCAGATTCGGACAAACCATTCTCCAATCATTTCAAAGTCATGTTTTTTTATCGGTGAAATTGATTTGAGACAAAACAAAAAAAAATACGTACCGTCGTTGGTGGGAGTCGGAGCCGGCGACGATGTCGGCGAATGTGCGTGAGCCAACGGCAACACAAACACAGAGGCAACAATGAAGACAACGAGAATCTCAAAAGAAAATCTCGAAGACGCCATTATTTCGGATCGCTTTCTCTCTTCTTTTTCTTTCCTTCTCCGGCGAAGAAAAAAATATGTCTCTGAAGAGAGAGAATAAGAGTAGAGAGAGAACGATGGAGAGGCAAAGCAGAGAATTTGCTATATATATATATATATATATATGAAAGTGGATGCTTAATGTGGGGTCCATCCGCTAATTTAGGGTGGGACATAAGTGGGACCCACAAACTAAACGAGACATTGGTGTCATCCTCACGTATCCTTTCTGTAGCGGAGCTGTGTGTTTCTCCAGCCTGTTTCTCTCATGTCCTCTCTTTAAAACGGTTTCTAAATACTTAATTGTAAAATTTCCGGTTTAAGGTAAACCAAACCGGAATTCACAATTCAATTACTTTGAATCATTATTTGTTTTCCATTTTTTTTCACTTACAATAGATTGGTGTCTGTGACTCGACCTTGATGCCCTTTTCGCCTTCCATCTTGAGGTCTACATATATCACACACGGTGCTCAATACATATAATATATGGAAACATATTCGAATAAACAAATCATATAGAAACTAAATAAGATGGGATATAATTTGCATAGTCTATTAGTCCTCTATTTACAAATTACATTGTTTTTCAACATTGTTTTATTTTTAAATTTTGTAATTTTATTTAGATTAGATCTATTTATAAATATACCATATTTCAATTATGTAGAAATACGAAAAATAGATGAATTCACATGCTGTAAATTTTAAATATTTACTTTGCATCTGTTTGAATTATGAAATTGTGTTATGTTCAAATTGTGAAAGACATTCTCCTGTAATTAAATAACTCTCAAACATGATTCAATATCTCTACATCAATTCTAGAGAGTGAAGAACGATTTTGGCATGGATTCAACCTATAATTACTTTATTCCAATGCACAAACTAGTATACATCAACCCACTTTAATTATGATTTCTCTTCATTTAATTGTCATATTTACTTCTTCTTAACAACCAGTTTATCTAGTTTGTTCCATAAATTGTAAAATGATCGCATTGAACAATGATAAAAGAAATATTATTTCAATCTATTATTCTATCAAATCTCTCAAACACTTTTGTATCAAATTCTACGTGGTATCAAAGTATGTAGGATTTCCTGTTATACACTCGATCAAATTTTACACAAATCCTTTCTTATTTTCATTCTTCATCGCGTTTTCTTTCATGAATTCATTTTCTTGGTCCATCATGGAAGAACATGTCGAGATGATTTCTTTCGTTGTTTTTTATGTGACAAATTACATAGTTTGATTTGGTATCATGAATATTTGTCTATAAATACTTCAGATCATGGTTTGGCCACATAAAAAACACTCATGAAGTGTAGCTTAATTCCAACAAAGAAAGAAAACAATATTTTCTCAATGACAAAAAGGTGCTCGATTTTCTTAAGCGATCGATGGAAGATTCAATCAGAAAGGAATTCAACAATGTTTACACAACCATGTAGCTATGGGATACTTTCCAAAAAGAGTTCGAAGAAATCTCCATGGTTTGTAGAACATTAGAAGTAAAAACGGCGCTAAAACATCTCGAGGAATGAGAGCTTGAAATCATGTTTCCACCATGGAAGAAAAAAGTTCTTCTACATGAATTAGATGTTCTACAACCAAGCACAAACGATCCTCAAGAAATTGCAAAGAGGCGTATCCTAGATCAAGTTCTTTATCTTCTCACTTGGCTTAATAATCCATTTGACGAACTAGTTCAAAGTTTTCTCAAGCAAATGAAGATTTTTACACTAAAGAAGAAGAGGATATGATGATTCATCACGAAGAAGATCTTCTCCAATTGTTTGGTGAGTCATTGGAAGTAAATTTCAAATTTTTTTATGATATAAACGAGATATCACAAGATTTTTGGAATTTTGTAAGCATATATGATATCTCTCTTAAAATATGGAGCCCTCAATTACTCTCACTGATTCATAAAGCTGGTGATGAAATCAACATGTGAATATTATTATACGAATTTAGTTATTGAAATAACTTCAACAAAATTCTAGATATGTACGAAGGAATCGAGGATCCTAATGTGATCATTTGGATTCATCTAAATGAGAAAATAATTATGAACAAACATAATATCCAAAGGATCGAGATTTTATGTTAAACATAGCATATAGGAGAATGATAAAAACAAAATTGATAAAGTCGTGCAAGTTGGCTCAACTCAAAAAAAAGGTAAAAGAAGGTAAAAGAAGGATGAATGGTATTTTCCATGAGCAACACTCAGAAATGCATATTTCATGCCTTTCGTAATTAGGCCTTCGATCTTCCCTTGGATGAACAATTGAGTTTTGTCTAATCTCTTTCACTTTATTCATGATTTTTTTGTTATTATGCATATTTTATTGATCATAATCCTCGTCTAAAGGTATTTATGCAAGAAAAGTAAATGAAAACATCTATCTTTCTTGTAAAGTGTTAAGAAAAATTCCTCAATAAGGAAAGTTACTTCAACAAAAACTTTAGTAGATTTGTTACCTAAAGGAGTTAGAGTATCACCGACCATTCTAAAAAATCTAATCAAAATAGATGAAAGACAAGATGCTAGAAATTTTTAATTTAAGGACGAATGTGCAAATGGATTTTGATTCATTCCTGAATTATATAGGCGAACTTTAGGTTCGTACCTAAATTTCAGATAGATTTTCGTATTTCCGTAATTTACAAACAGAAATCTTTCAGTCCCTAATTTTTGAACGAATTAAGGAGGAATCTTTAATTCGTATTTATTTTCCCATCGTATTATGAACAGGTTCTATAATTTTTATAGGAAAAAAATTCGAATGGCCAAAAAATCCATCTGAAATTAGGGACGAATTTTTTTCCCTACCGAAAATATTTTGCTTCAAAAAAATAATAAAAAGATATTGTTTTAGTTTTTCGTTTTTTCAGAAAAATAAACTATAGAGGGCAAGTAAAATTCGTCCATAATTTAGGGACATATTTTTTGGCCATCTATATAAAAAAAGAGAAACATTTATAGGGATAAAATTTTGTAATTTTTTCAGAATTAGGGAAGTAGTTTTTTAATCCATCCGGAATTAGAGATGAGTTTTTTTAATCCGTCCAAAATTAGGAACAATTTTTTTTAATTCATCTGTATTAGGGATAGATTTTTGAAAAAAAAAATTGTCTCTAATAAGATTAAAAAACGGAAAATAAAATTTAAGATTATAAATTGAGTTGAAAAGAAAGAAGAAGAATAAAGAAGAGAAAGAATGAGAGGATAAGGAGAAAGTAAGAGATACGAGAGACAATAGGAGAAGTAGGAGAAGGTGACGGCGACAGTGACGTATGAAGAGGATGCGACAGCGAAAACGAAGGAGGATGATATTAATTACCGATTTTTAATTACAGACAGACAAAATCCGTTCGAAAATATTTGGAAACAATTTTTTAGACGAATTAGGGATATATTTTCTATCTGGAAATCCAATATTTCTAGTAGCCAAGAACAATATGAGGTATGAGGTATTCTTGATCCTTACCCCTCTAACCAATTTTGTTGAAGAATTTATCACATTTTCTTGCAAATGAGAGAGTTACCATCTATGCATGACCTTTATAAGGTGTTTAACCGCAAATATGCATCTTAAGATAACACTTTCGTCTATGAGAATAGGACAAAAACTCATTCTGCATATGGTGGAGATGGAGAGATATCTTGAATTGATCATGCTGATTGGGTCTTGATTCATCAACTAAAGGAAAAAGGGAAAATATGATATAATAGTGGTATCTAGTATCAAACACTATAAAACTGATGATAATCTATTCTAAAATTGACACAAAACAAATACACTGAAACAAAGTAATCTTTATTTTAATTTAGATTGTCTATTTGTCAATGATCAAGTAAAAGTTGACAAAGGGATAGTTCCTATACTATCAAGGATTCTAACTCTTAAAAAGATGTATAATACGAAGAAATTGGAATTCGACACAAAGAAAGAAATTTATTATCTCAAAGTGGATTAGTCAAACAATTAGTATCTCTCAATAAAAGTCTTGATATAATTATTAAACTCATGGTGATTCATATATTTTCAAGGTAACAAAAGAAATCAATTTATATCTTGGATATTCTAACTTTTTTGAAATTGTTTCTTTGGTATTTGATGCAAAAAAAAAGTCTGTGAAATTTTATGGGAACAAAAAGATTCAAATTTCTTCGATAAAATATTCATCACAGTGAATATATTTTCTTTCTATTCAAAAGGATTTTGTGTTCATCAATTTAAAGCTCAAATTTGTCTTAATCGATTTAAAACGAAGCTCATTTGCACCTTAAAAGAATATACTAAAAAAAGTTTTTTGTGTTAAAAACGATAATATATAGAGCATAGAACTGCAAAAGGATTTTAGCAAATAACTTGGACAAAAAGCAACAAATTCAAAAGTTCAACAGTACAAGAAATAAACAAAAACATCACAAAACCTCTACTATGGTATTCTTGGCATTGTTCACTTGTAACATGAGTCTTGTTGTACTCTTTTTCCGTTCTTCGAGTTTTCTTCCATGTGGTTTTCTCATAAAGGTTTTTAACGAGTTAACAATTCATGTTCTTATCATTCATAAATCAAGTTTGAGGGGAAATGTTAGAATTATGGAGTTGGTATTATGTTCAATCGATGGAAGATATTATTATGTCATCAAATCACTATCATGATCCAATGTCTCTACATCAACCATAAAGAATGAAAGACGAATTTGGCATGGATTAAACCTTCAACCACTTAAACCAATTACTACTTGTCAACCCAACCGCTTTAATTATAAGAAAAAACAGTTTATCTCCCGTCGAAATATTGCTTTAGTCTTATTCCCCTTGATTTTGACCCTCATCCGATTTCTCCATCGATTTTTAGTTTTCATCCAACTCCCCCTTCAACTATAAAAAAATTTACCAAAAACTCCATCCGTAATTTATTCGTTAATTATCCGTTAATCGATCCGATTTTGATTTAATTTTGACCCGAATCCGACTCAATTTTGATCCGAATTTGACCCAATTTTGAATCAATTTTGACTTTAATTTGACCCGAATTTGACTCAATTTTGAATCGATTTTAAACCGAATTTGTACGTAATTTTGACCCAAATTTTAACAATAAATCAAGTTAATTGTTTAATTTACTCGATTTATTTGATTTAATTGATTTCGAGTATAATTGAGTATAGTTTTTACTTGAAATCAATTAAGCGGTCCAATTAACTCGATCGATATGATTTTGATACAATTAACAAAACTATATTCAATTTTGATTCGGATTAATTAAATCGAATAAATAACTTAATTTTGATGAAATTATCTAAAAATTAACATTTATTGTTCATGTCTATAGTAAATTCACATCTAATTTACTAAAATGTAAAATTTAAAATTAAATTTGGACAAAATTAAGTCTAAATTCGGGTTAAATTCGAGTCAAAATTAGGGTCAATTTGGATCACAATTTAGGTCAAAATTGGATCGGTTTCAGGTTAAAATCGAGTCAAAATTGGGGTCACAATTAGGGTTAAAATCGAGTAAAAATTGGGCTCACAATTGTGTCAAATTGGGGTTAAATTCGAGTCAAAATTTGACCCGATCCGACCCGAATTTGACCCAAATTTGACACAATTTGACCCCAATTTTAACTCGAAAACGATTCAATTTTGACCCAAATTGTGACCTCAATTTTGATTCGTTTTTAACCCAAATTTTTATTTAATTTTGACTCGGATTTTACTTATTTTTAACATGAATATCAACAATAAAATCAAGCTAATTATTCAATTTAATTGATTTTGAGTCAAAGATGATATAATTTTTTTAATTATATAAAAATTGTATCAAATTGAGTTAATCGATTTGCCCCGATTTTGATCCTAATCCGATTCAATTGTGACCCCGCTTTTGACTTGATTTAACCCGAACTCGTACTTAATTTTGACTCGATTTAATTTTAAATGTTACATTTTAGTAAATTATATGTGAATGTCCTATACACATAAACAATAAATGTTAATTTTTAGACAATTTCATCAAAATCAAGTTACTTATTCGATTTAATTAATTTCGAATAAAAATTGAATACAGTTTTATTAATTGTATCAAAATCAGATCAGATCGAGTTAATCAAACCGTTTAATTGATTTCAAGTAAAAAGACTTACTCAATTTTACTCGAAATCAATTAAATCAAGTAAATCGATTAAATTGAATAATTAATTTGATTTATTCTTAAAATTCGTGTTAAAATTAAGTAAAAATTCTGGTCAAAACTAAATACAAAATCAGGTCAAAATTGATGTCAACTCGGGTCAAAATTGGGTCAAATTCGAGTCAAATTTGGATCAGATTCTCGTCAAATTTGGATCGGATCGGTTAACGGATAATTAATGGATAAATAACGGAAGGAGTTTTAGGCATATTTTTTTAAAATTGATGGGGAAATCGAAAGAGAAATTGGATGAAAACTAAAAATCGAATGGAGAATCGGATGAAAGTCAAAATCAAATAGGGAATAGGACTAAAACAATATTTTCGAAAGAGTAATTGTTTTCCTAATTATAACTTCTTTTCATATAACGACCCTATTTATTTCTTTCATTATATTATTCTCTCATTATCCTATTATGTTATTATTTCATTCTCTTATTCTCTCAAATATCTCAAACATTTTTATATAATATCTATGCCATCCACCCTGAATATATTTGATACTACAAGAACTTTCTGTAACCCAAAAGCAAAATTAATGCAAATTTGATAATCCACAAGAGTTATAGTACGAAAAAAATCTTTGAAAAGACGAGAGAATATTACAGTCAAACGCAGATACGCTAAATAAAAACATATATTGATTATGTTTTGTTATGTCCTCTCACTCCATGGAGCAAGATATGTTCATAGACCGAAACGTAACAACGGCGATGTGGCTAGTTTCCGACGCGCACTACGTGCCGTTATTGTCATTGGAACTGTCACGCAGTTCGTTTCCGTATTCAGAAATGGCAAGCCAATTCACTTTATGGGCCGATGTAGAGTCCAAAAAACATAAAGAAAAACCTTGTTGGGAGAGTTGGATTCTCGCCATATTCATTTTATTTTATAATTAAATGGAAAAGGAAAAGAAAAACTAGGGGACCCTCTGAAAGACTTAGAGGTTTCGTTGGGAAACAAATGGATCAAAGCCACCATTCAGAATTCAAGCAGACATTCCTGAAGTTTTCTATGACGTGCGGGCCTCAAGTTCTTTGTCCTACGCACTTTTGCTTATTTTCGAATTAATGACATTTAATTTGCCCAAATTATTTGAGAAGTATTAATGTGAAATTACCCAACCCCCACCCGATAGTTCAAATACCAAAAAATGTACAAATACATTTTTAAATATCCAATTTCAAACGACCACAACGGACTTTTATTTAATTTTTGCAAAAAGAAATTAATCTATCATATAAAAAGATATATATATGGTCACTATCACTATAAAAAATTATTGATTGATAGATAATAAAATCAATTTCTAAATTATCCAAAAACATATGAATTTCATATGTATCACGATTCGTCTATATATACAGTCATTCGAAAAAATAGAAACAATTATAGACAAATTAAGGATTAGGATCAATTTGTAATCGATTATATAATTATAATATCTATAATATATCTCTCGATAATTCAAAACTCGAAATATATTTTCACAACTAAAATTTACGTTTGATTTAAAAACATAAGAAATTTTCTTAGAATCTATCTTAAAATTTTCATATGGTTTTGGAATGGATCTTCATTTCTAATATTGGAGCAAAAATAAAAATAAATTGAATGAACTTGATTAGTTAATGTTGAAGTTTTAAATTAAGTACACATTACGATGTTTGTTGTACGTTTGAATGTTTAAATTTAGGTTGTTGAGAACCATAAAAAACGATGATAACTTATTATCATAGAAAAAGTTGGAAGGATGCAAGAAAAAAGACGTTGCTGAAGACCATTAGAGGTTGCTCCCGATTCATTTTTTAACATGTTGAAGGCCAGAAAAAGTTATTCCTAATTTCGAGCTGGATTCTTATATTGAAGAATACTTTAAAAAGTCGAAGACATCTAGAGTGAGAAATGTGGAGAATATATGCAATAGCTGATATTCTAAATAGAGAGTATTGAGTGAGCAATAAGAGGGAAAATACACGATCATGAGTGTATTTAATTGAAAACATTTAGTTACATTCACGATCTAATTCAGGGGCATTTAAGTGTGATATTCTTTGTATCAACAAACAAGTGTACTTAAAGACTGATTCGTGAACAAGAAACTATTATTCTTTTTTAAAAGTTTTATTTCTTGTTCATGTCCTTATTAAAGTTGTTTTCACACTCTTCAATTGGTATCAGAGCAATTCACCAAAATCTAGAGTCAATCTATTATTGTATAAGATTTTAGAAGACAATACAAAAGGACTAAAGGATTTATATTCTTTTAAAAAATCAATCATGTTGGATGCATCAAACTACGGATACTGAAAAGTGAAGATCAAGCGAGTATTAGAGATATCGACGAAGACGAGTGTGGTGAATACAACAATTTTCTCATTTGTAGACATAAATGATTTTAAGCAAATTCAAAGATGTGAATATGCAAATGATGCATGGAGCACTCTGGAAACCATTCATGAAGGTACGTCAAGTGTCAATCGAACTCATCTTGACACTTTAGAAAATCAAATTGAAAAATTATAGATGGAAGAAAATGAAAGCGTTAAAGAGTTCAGCGGAAAGATGAATGCAATTGCAAATGAGTGTACTTGGTCAAGTTTTTGAAGACAAAAAGCTGGTGAAAAATTATTAAGATGTTTACCAAAGAAATTTCATGCTCAAAAGGCTACAATGAATATGTCTTTAAATATTGATACAACAAAATTTAAGGAAATTGTTAGAATTCTAGCAGCATATGAAATGGAACTTCAACTCGAACAAGATGTTACATCCAAAGATATGAATAAAGGAATAGTTTTTTAAACAACAAACGACAGTTCAAGGTTAAACAAACTGGAAGAAAATGTAGTGTTACTGACCAGAAAATTCGGAAAATTCATGAAGAAACATTCAGGATTCAAACGTTCAAACAATGAAGAACAATCTACTAAGAGGAAAGAAAAGTCTAGAATTCAATGTCATGAATTCAAAGGGTTTGGAAACTTTAAGTCAGAACTTCCAAGTATTGCAAAAAGATAACTTTTTTTGAAGAATCTGCGAGAAACTCAATACTACAATTGTAGGATTATGGTCACACCAAAAATGTATGTCGAGGCTCCAATTCAAACAAAGAAAAATCCTTAATCACTTTCAGTGAATCTAGATCAAATTCCGAAGAAAGTAGTGAAAAAGAAATAACAAGCTTTGTGGCTTTTATTGGAATAATTGATGAAGGTGACAGTGAAATCAAAATCTATGAAAAATATGAAAATAAAGAAGATGAAGTAAATGTGGAAACTATCTACAATGAATGGTTGAATATGAGCAAGCTTAATATAGAGTTAGTACTCTAATGAGAAATTAGAAGGACAACTTCAAGAAATTCAGAAGATCTTAAGTAAAAAAGAAGAAGAAGTCGTATTGACTAAGAGACAAATTGAAATGGAATTGAAAAACGTGACAACTTGTTGTCAACAGGGAAGCAAGTAACCAATCATCGTGGGATTTGGGTATGTTGGGAACAAATGAACTCTCAAAATAAATTTATTTCAAGAGGTAAACTGGAAATATATTGCAAGTGGAAGTTATGATTATGCATATACATCTACAATAATCAACAAGATACAAAGGTATACATTTCAAAAGAAGTATATCGGATGAGTTCCCAGTTACGTTGAATCTACATCAAATAGAAGATGGTCTCACTTTCAGAATATGTTTCATCAAAATAACTTCGTAAGATGTTATTACTGTGGGCTGTTAGGACACAAACAATTCAATTTCTTCATGCTAAACACATATGAATCAGGTAAGTATCCTAAGCTTAAAATAAAACAAATGTGGATAAACAAAAATAATCTCCAGTGCAATATAGCATATATTTCAGCTTTAAAAGATAGACCTAACACTTGGTACTTTGACAACGAATATTCTAGACATATAAGTACTAGAGAACTTTTTTCGAGCTTTACTAAAATAAAAGATGCTGAAAGTGTTACATTTTGGAATTGGGAGCAAAGGAAAAATCATCGGAAAAGGAGATGTGCAGATACATGTACATCTCATCCTTCGAACAGTTATGAAATTATAATCACAAGGTTAGTTTACACGAAAAGAATGCTTGGTTATGAATTCTGTTGAAAAATGTGTTCTTGCATGTATAAGATCTTCTGACAATTGTTACGTATGGTCTTATGAGAAAATGTGCTACAAAGTAACAAAATACAATTTATCATTGGGTTAGGACATATCAATTATTGATCACCATTACTCAAGAACTTTTTTCGAATTTTACTGAAATAAAAAATGTTGAAAGTGTTACATTTGGAATTTGAAAAAAAAAAGAAAAATTATCGAAAAATGAGATGTACAGATACTTGTACAACCTTTATTAAACAATGTTCAATATGTAAAAGGATCAACTGCTAATTTGATTAGCATTAGTCAATTGTGCAATTATAATCACAAGGTTTAATTTACACAAAAATCTCAGATTCGCAGATTGTTAGAGGTATGTCTAAACTGAATCTTGATATTTCTAAAATGTGTAAACCATGTCAGTTAGGAAAACGTGTAAATCATGTCAAAACTACATAAAGTTTGGAACTCATTCACATGGATTTAATAGGATCGATGAAAAGAGAGAATTTTGGTGGGAAGAAATACGTTTTCGTGTCTGTTAATGATTTTCCAAGATATACCTAGGTTAAAGTTTTTAGAGAAAAATCATAAACTTTTAAATTCTTTTATTTTTTTGTACTTACATCTGAAAAAAAAAACAAATGAAGCATTGGACGGATTCGAAGTGATCATGGAAAAAAAATTTGAAAATGACACATTTCATAAGTTTTGTTTAAAACGATATTATTCATGAATTCTCTTCACAAAAAATACTTTAAAAAAATAGGATAGTTGAAAGAAAGAACATGACACTACAAGAAATGGTTTGTGCTATACATCCTGCAAAATATATTGCTACTTGATTTTGGGCAGAAATGGTTAACACAACTTGTTATATCATAAATTGAGTTTATGTACGCCCTGGTATGTCATAAACTCCATATGAACTCTTGAAAGGTAAGAGTCCAAATCTGAGTTATTTTCACTTTTTTGGATGCATTTGTTATGTTCTTAGTGACATGAAATATCTTGGAAAATTTAATGCAAAAAGTGATGAATGAATTTTTTTTAGGATATCGAACTAATACAATTGCTTACAGAATCTATAATATGAGAACAAGATCGGTTGTTGAATCAGTAAATATTGTATTTGATGAAAACCATTTAACTGAGAAAGTAATATTTCCTTTTTTCTTCTGATCTAGTACAAGAAACTTCAAGTGATGGGGTTGATATAATAAGTGTACCTAACGAACTGGAAAACAGAGAAGCTAGTATGGAAGAAGAACATAACACACATTATCAAATTAATGGATGTAGATCATCAAACATGCATCAAAATCGTTCAATTGATGATGTCATTAGAAACATTTGCAGGGCTAAAAAGACAAGAGGTAAACCAAGGGTGAATTATCATGTGGTAAAATTTGTATGTTTTACATCTCAAGTGGTACCCAAGAACGTGAGTGATGTTTTAAATGATGAATCCTGGGTGAAAGTCATGCATGAGGAATTAGAACAGTTTGTCAGGAATGATGTTTGCATGTTGGTACTTCGACCTGTTGATGTAAATGTGTTTGGAACAAAGTGGATCTTTAAGAATTGAACCAATAAAAATGGTGACAATGTTAAAAATAAAGCTAGATTGGTTGCTCAAGGTTACAAACAGGTTGAAGGTATTGATTTGATGAAATTTTTGCACTCGTTACTCGATCAGAATCTATTAGGTTGTGGCTTGGAATTGCTTGTTCTATTAGTTTCAAATTATTTTAGATGGAAGTCAAAAGTGCATTTCTAAATGGGATTTTACAAGAAGAGGTATATGTTTAACAACCCAAGGGATTGGAGGATCTTCACAATGTTGAACATGTGTACAAACTGAAGAAAGCCTTGTATAGACTCAAACAAACACATCGTGCTTGGTATGAAAAGCTAACAAGTTTTCTAATCAAGAACAAATACAAAAGATATGGAGTAGATAAAACTCTATTTATACATAGTGCAAATAAAATTCTTGTATGTTGATGATATTGTGTTTGGATCATGTTATGATAAGTTGTCCCACATCAACTAGGACATGAACTTTGGGACTTGTATATATGGTGTGGACAACCCTAAACTCTTGAGCTAGCTTTTGGGATTAGTTAGGCCCAACCCATATTTGACATGGTATCAGAGCCCGGTTCATCCCGATTTGAACATACCGATGTTGGGCCCCCGATTGTGATGTCCACGCTCCAGGATCGAGCTTGGGCGTGAGGGGGAGTGTTATGATAAGTTGTCCCACATCGACTAGGACATGAACTTTGGGACTTGTATATATGGTGTGGACAACCCTAAACTCTTGAGCTAGCTTTTGGTATTAGTTAGGCCCAATCCATATTTGACAGATCAAAATCAGAAGATAGTAAATTGGTTTGTACAAATCATGTAAAATGAGTTTGAAATGAGTATGTTTGGAGAACTAAATTACTTTCTTGGTTTGCAGGTAAAACAACTTAAAAATGGATTGTTCATCGCAAAGTAAATATGTAAAAAAATCTGGTAAAAAAGGTTTGAGATGGAACAAAGTAAATCAACAAATACTCATATACCAGTACAATAAAACTCACTAAAGATTCAGAAATAGAAGATGTAAAAGTGAAGCTGTACAGAAGCGTGATTGGAAGTCTATTGTATCTTATTGCAAGTAGACCATATTTGTGTTTTAGTGTAGAGATTTGTGTCAAATATCATGCAAAACCAAAGAAATCACATTTTCTCACAGTAAAACGAATCATCAAATATGTGAAAGCTATCGTTAACTATGGAATTTCCTATACCAATGATACTAACTGTGAACTTTCTGGATGTTGTGATGTAGATTAGGGAGGTAATATAGATGAAATAAAAAAAATATTTTAGGTGGGTGTTTATTTCTTAGAAACAACATGTTATTATGGCACAACAAAAAGCAAAATTCAACGTCTCTATCTATTGTTGAAGTTGAATACATTGCCTTGGAAAATTGTTGTACACAACTGATTTGAACGAATCAGATGTTGATGAATTATGATATGAGTTCGAAAATATTTGTTGGTCTTTGTGATAATACTAGAGCAATCGATATATCTAAAAATCCTATCAACATTCAACAACAAAATATATTGAGATTAGACATCACTTTCTGAGATAAAAGTTGAACAAAAACAAATGAAAGTCGAATATGTACCTACTAATCGTCAATTGACTAACATTTTCACAAAACAATACTGGATTTAAATCGATTTATTTCTCTCAGAAATCACTAGGAGTCTATGAACTCCAATAAAAATTGAAATTTTGTTCTAAATGCATAAATAAAACTTGTGAGCGATCTAAAACCGTATGATAAAGAGGAAATAATGCATATATTTCTTGTTATTTTGGTGAATGCTCAGCCTTTACTACTCTAAAATTTTAATATATAATTACACTTTATAAAAAAATTTACAACTGTTATGAATATAAGCTCGATTCTAAGTTAAAAAATATTTAAATTCAGTTATAACTTTCTAAAGGCATAAATTAAAAAATTTACTTAAATACTCCTCTATTATATAACTAATTTAAGAGTATACCTAAATGGATAGCTTAAGAGCATGTTATATGAATAAAAATATGCCTAAACATTCTTGAAGTAGATAATCAAAGAAAAGAAGAGAAAAATAAATATTCTATGAGTGTAAATAAAAAATAAATTAACCAAGAGGTTGAACAACTACACTTAAACAGATAAAGAAACTACACTTAAACAGATAAAGAAACTTTACTTGTTATTTGTTCCTTATGTGTAGATTTTTTATTTAATGACAAATGTTTATTTATTTGCTTGATGGACAAATTTTAATTAAAAAGGAGGAAAAGATTGAGCAGTTTTTCAAGGGACAAAGATTGGCTAATTTTCTGCAACTGTTTATAGATATGATAAATGCAATTAATTTTATTTAATAAAAAGGTAAAATCAAAGAAGCGTTTGTAAGAGAAATTGTTGAAGGTGATCTCAGTATTATTTTTTTTAATTTATAAAATCCTAATTTCTTTTTCTCAAAAGAAAAAGGTTTATTTCTTAAATTGTGTATCTAGTTGAAATCGAAAATGATAAGCAAAAGAAGACTGGAAGAGAATACATCAAGTGAAAAAACGAAAGAATATAGAAAAATGATCTCGGGTTCACCAAAAATCCACCGAGGATAAATGGAAAAAGGTATAAGGTAACAACCAAGAAAAAAGTTTCTGAAGGTCGTAGAGAGTTCTCATCAGAATAACAATAACATCAATTGATTCATCTTCGGATTCAAAGAATACGTCAGAATTTTCAACCTCAAAAGAAAGCCCAAAACACTTAAAATCATCCTTTGCAACAAAGATAAGTTTTGGTTCATATACTTCTGGATATTCACCAGATGCACCTAAAATGGAAAATGCGATCTAGAATTCTAGAAAAATCCATATATCTCCAAATTGTCTCTGTCAAATATTTATTCTAAAACTTTCTACTCAATTGTTGGAATGGGAAGATATAATACATTGAAAGAGAGAGAAGTCTTAGTGAAAGGAGTCTAAATGTTAGCCAGTTCAAACATCTCTCGCTGTGGGAGCTAGTGATTCAAAGAAATCTGATCGGTAAAGTGACAAATGTTAGTCCCTGTGTGCAAAGAACTTATCTATAAATTTTATGCAACCCTCTGTTCGGATGTAAATAGACCTGTAACAGAATCATTTGAGCAAGTTTTTGTGCGTGGAAAGATAATACGATATAATCCTGAAGAGATTAACAATATGTTGGGAACAACATGTAAAGACACTAAGGGAAAGGATCTGGAAATCGATCTTGACATGGACATTGTTGCTCGAGAACTTAATGGGAATGAGATTTTGACATGGTTTGGTCAAATTGCTAATGTTAAACTCGCATGGAAGTATGCTCTTCTCAACAAGATTTGCAGAATGAATTGAATTTCTAATAAGAAGACTAACAATATTAGACATGATACTGCAGTTCTTCTTTACTGTGTTAAGAATGGAATTTCTATTATAACTTTGGAAAAGTTATATTGGATCCGATTGTTTGTCAAGGCTTGTCAAATGCGAAGTTTATCCTTCTAGGAGATATTGCTCTTGATTCATTGCTTAACATGTTGAAGACCATGATAAGTCATTTCTGATTTTGCGCTAGATTCTGACACTGAACAATACTTTTAAAAGACGAAGACATCTAGGGTGAGATGCGTGGAGAATGTACTAGATGCGTGGAGAATGTATGCAATAGCTAATATTGTAATTATAAAGTATTGAGTGATCAATTAGAGGCCAAATACACGATTTTGAATGTGTTTTTGATTGAAAACATTTAATTGGATTCACATTCTAACTCAATGTGAATGAACTGTGTTAATCTTAAGTACTTTGTATCAATAAATAAGTGTATTTAAAATATTGTTTCATGAACAATAAACTATTATTATTTTTTAAAAGTTCTATTTCTTTTTCACTGGTCTCTCCTAAATTGTCTTCATACCTTTTCAGGTAATATGCAAGTCAAAACAAACTGAACTTTTAATTTCATGTGCTAGGTTATACCGTTAATTAAAATGAATTGTGAAGATCTAAATCAAAGTTTATGAAATGAAAACTATAATATTTAAAATAAATTAGTCCAATTGATATAAATGTCTATAATATTAAAGGAGAGTGATATGTGAATGCACTATCCAACGTTCATAACCAGTGGATGTAGTAGAAGACGGGGACATGACATCACTTTGTGGGCTCTCCGAATCTAATTTGAAATTAAGTTAAATGGGTCCCCACTTGTGGGAGAGAGAGTCGCAATGCGCTTCGACCATCCATCTTCAATTAATATATTCTCGTGTTTAATTAATGACTTTAAACATTGATTTTATTTGAATAAAATAAGTATTAAGACGACAAAAACCGTAATTGAAAACTGGTGAGGTTATTACTTAATAGAATTTACCAAATGGAGGATATGTTCATTGCCTTTTCACATATGGAAGCTGCATTGTATATCATTAAGGCATCAATGAGAGAAAATGAGAGAGAGAGAGAGAGAGAGAGAGAGAGAGAGAGAGAGAGAGAGAGGAAAGTGCAATAATGCATTGCTCATGTATTTCGTGGTGGGAGTAAATGATGGTTCAGAACGTCGTAGCGATTAAAGTTTGTGGAGGACCCATCTCATTCACCTATTATATTTCTACACAAAATTCTTTCATTTGTGTAAAAGATTAATATTAACGTATTCCCATGCAGAACCTTAGATTCTGAAAGTTGTACAAAGTGTTGTTTAATATAATATTACACAATACATATATATATATATATCAATAAAGAGAGACGTATAATAATATTGTCATGACCAAAGTGACTGACGAGTTGCAGACAATTATATATATATAGAGATATATATATAGAGAGAGAGAGGAGAGAGACGTGTAGGGGTTCAATTGGTATAGGCTGCAGGTAGAAATTCAGAAAATTAAATTTTTGTCATGCAAATGTAATAAAAGCGCGTAGAAGCAGACAAATGAATATAATTTCTTTGTCATGAAAATATGAAATTTGGAAAGGGAAATGGCTCCGAAATCCATGCTTTATCTACTTCAGTGTTGCTGCCGTTTGTCTAAAAAACAACTGACATCTAATTATACACAAATATATACATATATGTATATATGTATATGTATGTATATAATTAATAACCAAATGTTTTGTTAAAGCTTTATTTTGTGAATCAGTTAGTGCTGTTAGAAATAAAAGATGGGGTTTAGGGTTTATCACTTTGAAGTTCCAAGCTTAGGGTTTACTTTTTCTTTCCTTTCTTAATCATAGGACACATTCCTATGGCCATATAGCGTATAGGATTTTGCACATTTTTGGTATCCATGCACTAACATTGTTAAAACTTCGATAGTCGTCAACATACACACACTGAAAGCACTCGTTAATGCGCATATAAATATATATATATATATATATAACTATGTTATCTTAATGGTTCCTTTATAGTAAAAATCAAGGGATCACTAACATGAATCTCGCCCCGAATATATATTGGGACGTCAGCCGATTAATTCACTTTCATTAATTTAGAACAAATATAGTTTCGGCCTTATTTAAAAATATTTAGAATTTTTCAATATAGATAAAAATATATAATTCATTTTATAATTATTAGGTTTAATTACGTATAAAGGTATTTTTGTAAATAAGCATAATCGTATTAGGGTTTGTAACTTCTATTTAAACACGGCTTTAGACCTAATAAGACACACGAATTCACTTTTATTTTGGCATGGTATCAGAGCCGTAGCCGTCGAAACGTTTTTAATTTTTTTTCCGACTACCGCCACCGTCGTTTCACTCTTTCGACAGCCGCCGCGATTATCCTCCGCCGCCGTCGTTCTGTTTTCCTTGCCTCCGCCGTCGCGCCTGTTGCCGCCGACGTACGAGTCCGCCGCGCCCTCTGCTGCGCCGCGCCTGTTCCTCCGCGCGTAGCCCTCTGCCGCGTCTGTTCCTCCGCGCGCAGCCCTCTGTCGCGCCTGTTGCAGGATCGCGCCGCACCTGTTCCTCCGCGCGCAGCCCTATGTCGCGTCTGTCCGCCGCTTCCGCGCAAGTTTCTCTGCTGCCGCGTCGTCGCACGTCCGGCATAGCCCCCTCCTGTCCGCGCGAATGCAGCTCGTGTTGTGGACGCAACCCCGGATTCGAAGTCCAATCACGATCTTGATCGCGGTGCTATGCCAGGTTTCAATGATGAGCAGTGGTCTACTTTGCTGTCATTGCTCAAGCTGAAACCACATGGGTCTGATGACACTCAATCTGGTAAGACAGATTACACTGAATATATTTTTAATTCAGGGGCATCTCATCATTTGACGGGAAATTTACATTCCTTAGTCAATGTTTCACCGATTACTCCGTGTCCTATTGGTTTGCCTAATGGTGATTGCACCATGGCTACGCATACGGGTGACTTATTGCTTGGAAGCTCGTTTTATCTTCATCATGTGCTTTATGTGCCTTCGCTTACATGCAACTTGATCTCCATATCGCGATTGCTACAAAGTAATGATTGCATTGTGACGTTTACTAATCGCTTTTGTGTGATTCAGGACCGTATCGCGAGGATCCTGATTGGAGCGGGTGAAGAATGCGATGGGGTTTACAAGCTTCGGGGAACAGTTGGACCTACAGCTTTCCATGCTAGCTTAGTGATTTCTCGAGATTTGTGGCATCATCGGCTTGGACATCCGTCTAATAAGGTTTTAGATTTTTTGCCTACAGTTTTTGGCATTTCTAGACAGACTAAGAATAAGGCTCCTTGCGATATTTGTTTTCGAGCCAAACAAACTCATTCTGTGTTTTCTTCTAATGAGTCCAATGCTACACTTTGTTTTGATTTGACTCATTCCGATATTTGGGGACCGTATAATGTGCATGCTACAACTGGTGCTGTTTATTTTCTTACATTAGTGGATGATTATTCTCGAGCTGTTTGGGTTTATTTGATGAGTTCTAAATCCGAAGTCAAGGATCTTATTCCTAATTTTTGTGAAATGGTGAAACGTCAATTTGATAGTTGTGTTAAGGTTGTACGGACAGACAATGGGACCGAATTCATTGGTCTTCGATGGTACTTCCAAACGCATGGGATACTTCACCCAACTTCGTGCGTGTACACTCCTCAGCAAAATGGTCGGGTTGAGCGCAAACATCGCCACATTCTTAATGTTGCTCGCGCCATTATGTTTCAAGCTCATCTGCCTGCAACTTTTTGGGGTGTGTATTTTAGCCGCATCATATTTGATAAATCGGACACCGTCTACGTTTTGTATGGATCTCCACCATCTTATGATCGTCTTCGCACCTTTGGATGTCTCTGTTATGCACATAGAGGAAAGAAAGAGACGGATAAGTTTGCTTCTCGTGGTCACAAGTGTATCTTGATTGGGTTTACGTTTGGACAGAAAGGATGGAAGGTGTTTGACCTTGAGACTCGTGAGTTTTTTATCTCTCGTGACGTGGTGTTTTTTGAGCATATTTTTCCTTTTGCGGAGGATTATGCGGGTTCATCTTCACGAGTATTATCTTCCACACATCTGACTCTCCATCTTTTAGTTTTTGATGATTCATCGGATATGTTTCATCTACCACAGATTTCTGGTTCTTCTGACAGGGGGCGGTCTGATTTTGCCACCGATGATTTGCCTCATGGTGATCATAGTGATCCTCCACCTGAGGAATCATCGCCTGAGCCGTCTTCATCTCATGATGATTCTACATCCGGTTCTCCTCCAGATGATGGTTCAGGGTTATCCGCTGTTGAGGTACTTGGTCATGGTCATCGCACCAAGGTTTCTTCAGTTAAGCTTCGGGATTATGTCACTTACTCTGCTCGTTGTCTTGAAGACCCCATTCGCATTCCTTCTCCGCCCTCTTCATTGTCCTCAAGTACTGTCTCGTATCCCATAGCAAATTACGTTACTAATGCTAACTTTACTTCGAGATATCGAGCTTTCCTTGCAGCTATTGACACTGGAACCGAGCCTCGTTTTTACTCTGAGGCTGCCGCAACTCCTCATTGGAATGAGGCTATGCAACGGGAACTTAGTGCTTTGGCGGACAATGACACTTGGAGTTTGACTACTCTGCCACCGGGGAAGAAAGCCATTGGATGCCGATGGGTTTACAAGATCAAGTACAAGTCCGATGGGAGTATCGAACGGTACAAAGCTCGACTAGTTGTTCTCTGCAATCGGCAAACTGAAGGCATTGATTTCGAGGAAACCTTTGCTCCTGTTGTGAAGATGACGACCGTTCGCACGTTCTTAGCCATTGCTTCCGCAAAACAGTGGGTGGTTCATCAGATGGACGTTCACAACGCTTTCTTACATGGTGATCTACATGAAGATATCTACATAAAGGTTCCTCCTGGTTTATCATGTGACGACCCGGCTCTGGTTTGCAAACTGAAGAAGTCTCTCTATGGTTTGCGACAAGCTCCTCGTTGTTGGTTTGACAAGCTTGCTACCGCACTTCTTGCTTATGGTTTCCTTCAATCACGGTCAGACTCATCCTTGTTTATTTTGGTTCGAGGTACGCGACATCTTCATGTCCTTGTTTATGTTGATGATCTTTTGATCGGTGGGAGTGATGTTGACATGATTGAGGTCTTCAAGACATATCTTCGGCACTGTTTTCGTATGAAGGATCTTGGGGTTCTCAAGTATTTTTTGGGAATTGAGGTTGCCAGGACTTCTGATGGGATCTACTTGTCGCAGCGTAAGTATGCGACTGACATTGTTTCTGAGTGCGGTCTTCTTGCATGTCGCCCTGTCACCTTCCCTCTCGAGCAGAACCATCGTTTGTCCGATGCTTCTGGGGAATTTCACTCGGATCCTGAGCAGTATCGCCGTCTTGTGGGGCGTCTTCTCTATTTGACAACCACACGCCCAGATATCAGTTTCGTGGTTCATACTCTTTCTCAGTTCATGCAGCAACCACGTGAGGAGCATTGGCTTGCTGCATTGCGAGTGGTTCGTTATTTGAAGGGTTTTCTTGGCAAGGTATTTGGTTACGCTCCGATTGTGATCTTCTACTCTCAGGTTTTTTTGACTCTGATTAGGCCTCTTATCGACTTACTCGACGATCGGTTGGAGGATATATTGTGTTTCTTGGTCATTCACCTATCGCGTGGAAAACCAAGAAACAAGCTACTGTTTCACGTTCTTCGGCTGAGGCAGAATATCGATCTATGGCACATCTTCCGAGTGAGCTCATTGGTTGCGAGCTCTACTTCGGGATTTTGGCATTCTTCCTTCGGCTCCTATACGAGTTTTCTGTGA
>CM071863.1:60047996-60063800 GCA_036759665.1 Gynandropsis gynandra
ATTATTATTATTATTATTATTATTATTATTATTATTATTATTATTATTATTATTATTATTATTATTATTATTATTATTATTATTATTATTATTAGTATTATTATTATTTTGAACCAAATATTTATTTTATCATAAATATCCATTTTGGATCTATCAAACTTTAATATTACGATGATGTACATGACTTTTCAGTTCAAAACCAATTGACAATAAATGAATTAACATATATTTTTTATATATTGTATTAAATTTCATCTCTTTACTTTTTATATGGAATTCATAATATCAATATCAAATAATCAAACTCTAATATCATGTTATCTAATATCATGTCAATATATATTTCTAAATTTATTTCATTGTAAAAATTTAAAAAAAAACCTTTAAAGATAGTTCAAAACTATATATTTTCAATAAATTATTCAAATTTTAATTGGTATTGGATAATATATTGATGATGGTGATGATAAAGATTATGATGATATAAGATCTATAAGTAGTTAGGAAAGTCAAAGGGTATAAATACATCACATATGAATAGGGGTATATATAGAAAGAGCTCGAAACGAGGACACGGAGAAGGTGTGTGCGATAATTGAAAGCCGCACACCATATTTATGAGAATTGTTATATTATATATGAACTCATCAAGTTATTATTATTATTATTATTATTATTATTATTATTATTATTATTATTATTATTATTATTATTATTATTATTATTATTATTATTATTATTATTATTATTATTATTATTATTATTATTATTATTATTATTATTATTATTATTATTATTATTATTATTATTATTATTATTATTATTATTATTATTATTATTATTATTATTATTTGCGAGTGGTTCGTTATTTGAAGGGTTTTCTTGGCAAGGTATTTGGTTACGCTCCGATTGTGATCTTCTACTCTCAGGTTTTTTTGACTCTGATTAGGCCTCTTATCGACTTACTCGACGATCGGTTGGAGGATATATTGTGTTTCTTGGTCATTCACCTATCGCGTGGAAAACCAAGAAACAAGCTACTGTTTCACGTTCTTCGGCTGAGGCAGAATATCGATCTATGGCACATCTTCCGAGTGAGCTCATTGGTTGCGAGCTCTACTTCGGGATTTTGGCATTCTTCCTTCGGCTCCTATACGACTTTTCTGTGACAATCAGGTTGATTTGCACATTGTTCCAAATTCTGTGTTTCATGAGCGTACGAAACACATCGAGATAGATTGTCATTTCATTCGAGACGCAGTTCAGAACGACACCATTCAGACATCTCATGTTCATTCGTCAGAACAGGTTGCCGATATCTTCACCAAGGCGTTGGGACAGAATTCCTTTCTTTATTTGCGTTCCATGTTGGACATTCGAGATCTTCATGCTCCAACTTGAGGGGGCGTATTAGGGTTAAGTTTTGTAAATAAGCATAATCGTATTAGGGTTTGTAACTTCTATTTAAATACGACTTTAGATCTAATAAGACACACGAATTCATTTTTTTGGCAATAATAAAGGTGAGATACCTCAACATAAATAACACGTCTAATTTTTATCATAAAATGTAGATTATTATTATTATTATTATTATTATTATTATTATTATTATTATTATTATTATTATTATTATTATTATTATTATTATTATTATTATTATTATTATTATTATTATTATTATTATTATTATTATTATTATTATTATTATTATTATTATTATTATTATTATTATTATTATTATTATTATTATTATTATTATTATTATTATTATTATTATTATTATTATTATTATTATTATTATTATTATTATTATTATTATTATTATTATTAGTATTATTATTATTTTGAACCAAATATTTATTTTATCATAAATATCCATTTTGGATCTATCAAACTTTAATATTACGATGATGTACATGACTTTTCAGTTCAAAACCAATTGACAATAAATGAATTAACATATATTTTTTATATATTGTATTAAATTTCATCTCTTTACTTTTTATATGGAATTCATAATATCAATATCAAATAATCAAACTCTAATATCATGTTATCTAATATCATGTCAATATATATTTCTAAATTTATTTCATTGTAAAAATTTAAAAAAAAACCTTTAAAGATAGTTCAAAACTATATATTTTCAATAAATTATTCAAATTTTAATTGGTATTGGATAATATATTGATGATGGTGATGATAAAGATTATGATGATATAAGATCTATAAGTAGTTAGGAAAGTCAAAGGGTATAAATACATCACATATGAATAGGGGTATATATAGAAAGAGCTCGAAACGAGGACACGGAGAAGGTGTGTGCGATAATTGAAAGCCGCACACCATATTTATGAGAATTGTTATATTATATATGAACTCATCAAGTTATTATTATTATTATTATTATTATTATTATTATTATTATTATTATTATTATTATTATTATTATTATTATTATTATTATTATGGTTATTGTTGTTGTTGTACAACTTAAAAATAAAAAAGTTTTGGATAATTCCAAAAAGAAATTAGGAAATTCAAGACTAACCAACAAATGATAGCAGTATTTATAACCTAAAAGCGATGAAAATTACAACATCTGAAGAGTCAAAATTCTCATGCCAAAAAGTCAAATGCATAGTTTGAACTTTGAATTGAAGCAAACTTCATTTTGTGGTCCGAAAGGTATAATTTAAAACGTATATAGAAATAAATTCTTTTCTAGTGAAATTAATAGGTAAATTCATATTCTTTCACTTTGTCGTGTTCTTGTATTTTGATCCATGGTTATTAAAAATTACTCGATTTCGATGCCCACACATGATTTAAATTCGGACAGGGAGAATATAATTTACGTTCTCTTTATTTCATTAATTTCAATCAATTAAATGTATTTTTTCCTTCTTTTCAAAAATTCAAAATAAGAAAAGAGCTGTGGAAAAACGATATGGTTAAAAACTAGTCTGGTTTTTCTTTTGATTTTATATAGTGTATGATTTTAAAGTTTGAATGATTATGCATTAATGAATTTTGTTTAATTTGGTAAAAGTTTCAATTATTATGAAACCAGTTTATCGCATTTGATGCTAGTATTTTTAATTACAAATTTAGTTTTAATTATTTTGAAATCTTTTAACAATTAATATTTGATATTTTTTAAAATAAAGAAGAGATTTCTTAACATTCAAAAGTCTTATAAATTTAATAACATTACACTTTTAAAATTTTTAAATAATTTACTAAATTATATATTCATAACACCAAAAATACAACATAATTTCATCAAATCAAAATTTAATAATGGATGAATTTGAAGAATAACTAAAAAATTCTAAATTTAAAAATTAATATCACACTTTGGTTTTTCAATTTGAAGTTTGGAAGGAAAGAAACTAAAAATAAAAACAAAAATAATGGGTACGAAAGAGCAATTAAATTACCAAAAAGACATAGTCAGGTTAACATATCTGACGTAAGCCAAACACATTTACTACAAACCTAACGACTATCTGGGTTGTCTTGGCTCCATCTTCATAAATTATTATTTTTAACCATTTTAATTGCAAAATCATTAAAATACGAATAATCTATTTATATATTTAAACTTAAATTTGAGAAAAATAGACAGTAAAATTGATTTTGAAGAGACAAAAATGAGACATGAATAGTATAACATCATGTCTTTATTGCCGGGGATCTCTCAACTTGTCCTTTTTATATTTAAAATTTCGAGATATTAATTCTGAATTGCAGCTCTCTTGTCAGTTTATTGTTTTTAAATTCATCATTCTATGGTTTTTCATAATTAAGAATCGAATTATCATTAATAGAAAAAATTTGTCTATATGCTTTGTTGATTTTAGGAATTATATGTTGGTTAATTTATTGATAAAGAAATATTTTAGGATATTAAATAATTTCACACTTACATTAATAATATTATATGTCTAACATCTACCCTTTTAGCTCAATTTTAGTCAATATTTATCCATTTTTTTCCTTGTAGTAATAATTTTCATTTTAGGTTAGTTTTTACAGTTGATTTTTTCGTTAATTCCCATTGAATTTACACTCTCTCTCTCTAAGATATACGACACACGAAACCTAGTTTCTCCGCCACTTCCATCCAATGGCTCAAAATCGCATCATAAATACCCCTATACAAATAGTATACAATTACAATATAATATACATGAAATAAAATTGGAATTAAAATATTTCAAATCTGACTGCGATAGATTATCCCTTTCGTTTGCCGATACCCTCTTATTTACTCCTTTTGGCATCCCATTTTTCTTCATCTCTCTCTCTCTCTCTTTCTCTCTCTCTCTCTCTCTCTCTCTCTCTCTCAACAAGTTTTCCGTCCACCGGAAACACACACATATACATATATATACATACATATAGTCAAGATGCACGAAACCCTACCGGATTTTCTCGAAGAATGCGAATTCGCCAACACATCACTCGCCGGAGATGACCTATTTGCCATCTTAGAGAGCCTAGAGGGCGCCGGAGACTTCCCTCCCGTGAAAAAAGCGATGTCTCTAAACGGAACGACGACGTTTTCGAAGGAATCAATAAACGATCAAGACGAGATCTGTACGCGTAAGAGGAAGAGACAAAAGCTAAAAGGCGAAGAAGAAATAGAAGAAGACGAAGAAGAAGAGAAAGGGCATACGAAAATATCTCATATAACGGTGGAGCGTAACCGGAGAAAGCAAATGAACGAACACTTATCCGTTTTGCGTTCTCTTATGCCTTGTTTCTATGTCAAACGGGTATCTCTCTTGCTTTAGGTATATAATTAATGAGTTAATAACATATAATAATAACTAATTTCGTATTAATTTTGGATTAAAGGGAGATCAAGCATCGGTCATAGGAGGAGTAGTAGAGTACATAACGGAGCTACAACAAGTCCTTCAATCATTAGAAGCCAAGAAACAAAGAAAAGCTTATGCAGAAGTGCTTAGCCCGAGACTAATAATCCCAAGCCCTAGACGACCTTCCCCTACACTCCTTAGCCCTCGAAAGCCACCTCTTAGCCCTCGTCTTCATATAAGCCCTAGAACCCCACAACCCTCAAGCCCTTACGGTACACGTGCACCGCCGCCACTTCGACCACTTCACCACCACCACCAATATCACCACGGTGGTCTCGTCGAGCCGCCGCCGCCACCGCCGTACTCGCCTTCTTCTTCTTCTTCACCGAGCTGTTCGGTGAATAGTAGCAACAATTATCATCATCATCATCATGAGAGTAGTGTTATAAACGAGCTTGTGGCGAATACCAAATCCTCCATAGCTGAGGTTGAAGTGAAGTTCTCCGGTGCAAATGTTTTGCTCAAAACGGTGTCGCATAGGATTCCTGGTCAAGCCTTGAAGATCATCGCCGCTCTTGAAGATTTGGCGCTTGAGATTCTTCAATTTAATATTAACACCGTCGAGGAAACTATGCTTAGTTCATTCACCATAAAGGTATGAACATAAATTCCTAAATTCTCGTGACTATTTTTACTTTATTATTGTTTTATGAAAGAAATGTATATGGTCCAAAATTCAAATGCACACGAGTAAATGGTATAAATATTTATCAACCCACAAAAAAATGATAATCTCTTTTCCATTATATTAATTAGTACATTTGATTTATTTTGTAGATACTACATTATTCAGATTTTAAAAATAATATATTCCATGATTAAAATTTTGAAATATCAATAAATAATAATCTTTTGGATACTAAATTAATGTTCCTGCAGATTTGAATAATTTATTTACATATAAATTTTTTTTGAATCTATATGCCGCTTTTTGTGTCATGTTTTGAACTTTGTAAAAATGAAATAAATATTATACTCAAATGATATATATATATATATATACTGTTTCTCGTGTCCGTTCTTTATATAACAAAACACACAATCGGTTCAAATTAGAAAATAAAAATAAAATGAGTTTCCAATGTGTGTTAGACTATAATAGAAATACACAAACTTGTTGAAATTTAATTTTTTTTAATATTTTCTTAAGTTTTAAAGGCACAGTGATAATAGGGTGTGAAATTTATATATGTAGTATAGTATAGATTTGTTTTGTTAGGATTCTATTTTTGTGTAAGATCTTAAAAATGCTCCCTGTTAAATTATAATAAATCAGAATAATTGACATTATTATTTTTATTTCTTTTCATTTGTTGATTTGATAGATTGGAATTGAATGCCAACTAAGTGCGGAAGAATTGGCTCAACAAGTTCAGCAAACATTCTGCTAAGTCTATCACTGATGAAGGATATATATATATATATATATTCATAATAATATATATTCTTAAATATAGGAAACCCTAACGAGACCATTCACTGGTGTCTCTTATCTTTTATTTAATCTGCAGCCTGTCAGATGGAGCTCTAGTTAAATACTTTCTTAACTATATATATATATATGTATTAGCTCTTATATATATTTTTATAATAAGCATATTTATTTCAATCATTAGAATTACAACATCATGTTACATGTAACACATTTTCTATTTAGATTACTATAACCATATCTCTTCCATGTAACTTCTCTTTTAGTTAACACTTTCAATAATCGATTATACTGCATGTAACAAACAGAATGTATCTTATCTCCATAACTCTATAACTAGTTTGCATTTTTTTTAATCTATATGTCATAATTTATTTAAATTTCAGTTCATATGTTATAATTATCACATAATATGAATTTTTAGAACACCCCCCTTAAATCTAACACCTCGTATCTGTTTACCTATATCTACTTCATTAAGTTCATCTTACGCCAGACAGTAATTAATACATCTTCCATATAATGTTTAATTTATGTGGAACGATGTATCATTTTATTTTAATTCATTTTTAAACAATTAAATATGGTTTAATTCGTATAGTGAGAAGATGAAATAAAATATCTATCATACTTCAAATTCAAGTCTTTATCTAAAAAATGTTCACATTAGTAATAATATAAATCATAAATAATACTTAATCAATAGAAAAGATTAAAAACTTTTATTTAAAATATATTTTTTTAGAAAGTTTATAAACCCTATAAAAACCAGCTTTATAGGAGAGAGAGAGACCATTAAATTGGGCCTAGGCTTAGTATTTGGGTTGGGCTCTGTAGTCAACGTTACGACGTCGTTTACCAATAAGACAACTGTTTCAAGGTCGTATAAAGATTCTTTTAAAAATGAGAAGTACAAATGATGGGCCTTTTTGGATTTTGTCTTCCAGACTTTGTCAATTTGTAGGTTATATAGATGAACATTTCGGTTCGGTTATATAAAATCGAATCAAATCGAATTGAATTATGATCATTCGGTTTAGTTCGGATATAATTAAAATAATCGATCGGGTATGAAAATTAAAAAATCAAATACATTCAGTTCGGTTAATAACCGAATAATCATAAATAATCGATTGGTTATAAAAAATATAAAAAATATATAGATAAATGATATTTATGAAATGAATATTTATCAAATATAATTAATAATTAAAATTAAATATCAAATTTAAATACTATATTAAATTATATTTTGTAAATATATGATTATTTGAAATATTAAGAATATTATCATTTATTTATAATTTTATATGATAAAATGATTAGTAAAATCAAAATAATCGAATAATAATCGAATAAATTAGATTTCAGATTTTTCTTTGGTTACAATATTTTATTGATATAACCGAACCGAACCATTGTACAATCGAACCGAACCGATTTAGATTTAGTTATTGTTTGGTATTGTTTTTTAAAACCCGAATAATCTGTATTCATTATATCTGAATCGAAATCTGAAATGATCAGACCTAATTATTATAGCAAAATTTTACGACGGGTTTATAATATGATTTGTAAAATAATAGCATATTTTTCTATTTCAATATATGAATACTTTAGTTGATTGATATATTGAATAATTAATATTTTAGAATAGCATCTGGTATAAAACTATTAATGGATTTTGTTACCAATACCAAACAAAATGAAGCCGGTAAATAAATCTAAATCCAAATAATCATAACTCAAGCCAAAATTCTATTTTGATAAAATTTGAGACAAAACTAAAATTAAACTAAATCAAATTCTAGTCCAAACAAAATATAGCCAAATGGAAAAAAAAAAACGTAAAAAAATATAGATTTTTTTGGTATGAATGTGACTAATTATGTATTTAGAGAAAAATAAATGAAAAAAAAAATCCATGAAATGTTTCATAAATAAATTAATTTTTTTGTGAACACATTTAATAGAACAGAAGGGATAATTAACATATATGTATTTCTATTATAACTTTGCATTGAAACAAACTATAAAAATTTGTAACTTATATGATAATGATTTGTAATGAAAATAATATTATTTTACAGTATTTAAAAAAAGGAAAAATTCTATATTTAAAAAGAAAATTGAATAATTTTTAAACCTATTGAAATTACAAAATAGTAATAATAAAAAGAATTATGTATGAGAAGTAGAAGAAAGAGGAGGAGAAGACTTTTTCTTCAAACGTTGTTGTCTTTGTCTTCTTCTCTCAGCGAATCCTTCACTATTTCTCATTATCCAATATCTCTCTATCTCCTCAGCCTCTCTCCCTGGTACTCTTCCTGCTATTAAATCCCACCTGTTCCATTTTTTTATTATTTATAAAAATAGTTTAATTTCAATTATATTCGTATATATATATATATATAATATTACATACCTATCACCAACAAGTCTGTACATTCTGTGGATGAGATCTTCCTCTTGTTCAGTCATATTGATAAACTCCCACTCAAGACTACTCACTTCTGCATATTTCCAATCAAATTTAAATCCAAACAAAATAATAATAAATAATAACCAATGATAATAACAAATAAATCTGCAAAGAAGAAGAAGTAACTTGACAATATATTCATACAAATCTGAAATAAGAAACCAATTAATGGGAAAATCAATCAAATAATATATTTTTATATATATAGAGAGAGAGAGAGAGTAATAAAGAAGGAAATAAGGAAGACCTTCGGATTCATGAAGGGTGGATTTGGGTTGCTTAAGACGACGTCGTCTGTGTTGATTAGTGTTATCCATATGAACTGTTATATATATATCTATATGTATATGTATATGTATATGTGTGTGTATATATATGAGAAGAGATGAGAAACAAAGAGAAAGACAGAAAGTATATAAGAGACAGGATTTGGCCAACGAACAATCTAATTTCAAGTCATTGGTCTTTGTGGTTGACCTTTCTCTGTCTTTTCAAGACTTGTGGTTGACATAGCGCTTATAAAAAACGATTATTTCGTTTATTTAAATTATCCAATGCTTTTATATCTTTTTTTATATTTTAAATATATAAAATTTGACATGCATATATTTCGGTTTATGTCTAGTTTTTAATCCTTACATAAATTATATATATATATATATGTAATTTGTTTTTATTCAACATAAATGAATAAATTCGATGGAAAGTCTGTAAATTCTATTATGATGGTAAATTTGGAAGTCAATTCTTCGGATAGGTAATAATAATGAAGTCATTTTGAAAATGTGATATACCAAATATAAGTTTGTTTTCAGGAAAGGTTTTGTACTTTATTTGTATCAGATTTCAATATTATTTTTAATTCACAAATCATATTTTAAATGTGAAATTACATACCAAAAGAAAAGTCAAAGTACTGTAAACATCATGTTTATAAAATATTGTCAACCATAAGACGTTATGCACCAAAGTGCCATGTGGTTGCCGTATTCAAAAAGACTTGAAAGGAAAATATAAAATTATAATTTCCATCCAAATAAAGACTTTTTAAATTATTTTTTTTCAAATCTTATGTTATATTGATTTACAATGATTAGAATATAAATTATAAAATATATATAATATTACATAACACTAAGTTATTAAATTAATATTTAAATTGATTTAAATTTAAAATCATCTTACATAAAATCAAACCTTAATTTATTATAAATTAATGGTTCGATGTTATGTTTGGATTTTGAAATACACGCTTTAGTTTAGATATAAAAGACGATATAGGTTATTTCATAAAACATGAATTAGAATATAAATCATATATATCAGTGATATCGGATGATAATTAACCCTTGAAATAATTGTTTATTTCAACTAAACGCAAAACCATGAGATAATTTTTTCGTACAGATATATATATATATGTATATAAATAGCATATATGAGCGGTCCGTGCAACTAACATTCATAGACTTAAATCTTGGGAATTTCAGGGCAAAAACAGCTTTTATATATATATATATATATACATGCATTAACGGCGAATGTATTTTTCTTATTCAATAACGAAGGGTTTACAAGATTATTTATATACACGATTGAAAACTCTAGGTAAGTAAATTACAATAATAGATTTTCTTTAATATGCCCCTTCAAGACGGAGCACGGAAGGTGATTCCGATCTTGACACAGAGATCATGGAAAGAAGAGCGCGGAAGCGGTTTCGTCAGAATGTCAGCAAGCTGATCGCGGGAGCTGACGTGAGAAACCCGAAGAGAACCGTCTTGAACTTGACCCCGAACGAAAAGAAAATCCAAAGCTAGATGTTTCATACGTGAGTGAAACACTGGATTAGCACTGAGATAGGTGGCCCCGACGTTATCACAGTAGATAGTAGGCGTACCCGTAGGAGAAACACCAAGTTCAGATAACAAGGACATAAGCCATCGAAGTTCCGCAGACGTGTTGGCTACTGAACGATACTCAGCTTCAGTTGATGATCGAGAGACACTACCTTGTTTCTTGGATGACCAAGAAACCGGATGACGTCCAAGATATACAATATATGCCCCCGTAGAAGTGAAGTCATGACAATCACCAGCCCAGTCTGCATCACTAAATGCGTGCAACTGGAGCATGTTTGAGGTCGAGAGAAAGACACCAGCAGTACGCGTTCCGTTAAGATAGCGAAGAACACGTTTTGCGGCTTGCCAGTGAAGATCCGTTGGAGCGTGCATGAACTGAGATAGCTTGTTGACAGCAAAACTTACATCCAGGCGAGTAAGCGACAGGTATTGCAAACTGCCAATGGTTGTCCGATACTCCGACGGATCATCCAGAGGTGTACCCGAGCGAATTGTGAGTCGCGACGTTGAAGCCATAGGCGTCTGTATCGGCTTAGCATCCTGCATGTGTGTCCGGACTAGGAGATCATTGATGTATTTGTGTTGTGTGAGCATGAGGCCTTTGTCCCAGCGAGAGACCTCAACCCCAAGGAAGAAGGATAAATTGCCAAGATCTTTCAGAGAGAACCGAATCGCCAATGCCGTGATGAAGTTTTGAACTCGCGTAGAACAACTACCTGTCACAACAAGATCATCCACATAGACGAGAACGAAGATAGAGACTTCGTGATCTCGAAGAATAAAGAGAGATGGGTCGGCAAGAGAGTTACGAAACCCATGTGTGACGAGGAAGTTGCGCAGTTCAGAATACCATGCCCGAGGTGCTTGTTTAAGCCCATAGATAGCCTTTTGTAACTTGCAAACATGCGTTGGATTATCCTTGTCAATAAATCCCGGTGGTTGAGACATATAGACCTCTTCAATTAGACGTCCCTGCAAAAAGGCATTGTTAACATCAAGTTGTCTAAGGGGCCAACCTTTGGTGACAGCAATGCTTAGGACAAGTCGAATGGTTGCCGGTTTGACAACGGGGCTGAACGTCTCATGAAAGTCAACTCCCGGACGCTGATGAAATCCTTTAGCAACCAAACGTGCCTTGTACCGTTCAATAGATCCATCAGGCTTTCGTTTAACACGGAAGACCCACTTACATCCCACAATGTTAGGAGCAGCCTCGGGGGGAACTAGGGTCCATGTGCCATTTCGAATAAGCGCATCAAATTCTTCCGCCGTTTAACACGGAAGACCCACTTACATCCCACAATGTTGGGAGCAGCCTCGGGGGGAACTAGGATCCATGTGCTATTTCGAATAAGCGCATCAAACTCTTCTGTCATAGCCTTGCGCCAGTTTGAGTCTTTTAATGCTTGGGCAACTGATGTAGGTTCAATGTCAGTCCCTGACGCCGTGGCCAAGAGGGAGAATAGCTTGTTTGGCTTAGTGATGTTGTTCTTGGACCGTGTCGTCATAGGATGCAGATTTGTTGTAGGCTGCACCGTAGCTTCAGGATCAGTGCTTGAGCAGGTGGATACAGAGGTCACGGCAGCATGATCGAGCAGGGAGACTGGCTGAGAGGTGTCTGCAACTGTAACAGGTTCGGCATCATCATGATCCACGTGAGTGTCCACGGTAGGAGTCACGGCAGGTGAAGAATCTGAGCTGGGGGACAGACCCGAGGACGATGGAACAGAGGAAGGGACAAGAGAAATAGTAGAGTCCGAGATAGGATGCAGATTTGTTGTAGGCTGCACCGTAGCTTCAGGATCAGTGCTTGAGTAGGTGGATACAGAGGACGATGGAACAGAGGAAGGGACGAGAGAAACAGTAGGGTCCGAAGACAGGGGGGATGATGACGAAGGGTGTGGTGACATGGACGGGAAGAATTTTGAGTAGGCCGCATAAGGGAAGATATTTTCATGAAACTCAACGTGTCTAGACACATAGATACGAGAGGTAATGGGTTCTAGATATAGATAGGCACTTTGTGTGGGAGAGTATCCTAGGAAGACACATGGAGTAGATCGAGGGGATAATTTGTGGGAGGAGTAAGGACGAAGCCAAGGATAACAGAGACACCCAAAGACCCTAAGTTTATCATAGTTCGGATCAACCCCAAAGAGACGTATGTAAGGTGATGACATGGAAAGTGTTGGAGTTGGCATTCTATTGATCAGATAGACAGTCATGGTGAATGCATAAGACCAGAAAGAGAGAGGGAGGGATGCATGCATAAGAAGAGACATACCAGTTTCGACTATATGTCGATGGCGACGTTCCGAAATGCCGTTGTGCTCGGGTGTGTGGGGTGGAGTAGTGAAATGAGAGATACCATGGGAGGAAAGGAAGGAGGCTAGGGAAATGTATTCACCTCCATTATCAGTGTAAAGTGTTTTGATTTTAATGTTGAATCTGTTTTCAACAAGAGCTTTGAACTTCATAAACGTGTCAAGGACTTGAGATTTGGCTTTAAGTGGGTATAACCAAGAGTAACGAGTGAAATGATCAACAAAAAGTACATAGTATTTGAAGCCATCGATGGAAGCAAGCGGAGACATCCATACGTCAGAAAAAAGTATTTCTAGAGGCATAGAGGAAGTGATAGTAGATTGAGCAAAAGGAAGTTTATGGCTTTTATTACGTGCGCAAGAGTTGCAAAACATAATGGAGGAATTCCGAGACAACGGCAAGTGAAACTTAGACACGACATGCTTTAACATAGGAAGGGATAAATGACCTAAACGAGAGTGCCACTCGGACAAAGTGGACTTGACACTACTGAAAGCAACAAAGGTTGACGCAGAGGAGGGTTTGAGCAGCCACTCATAGATACCGTCTTTACTTTTGCCTGTTAGGATTGGTGCCCCCGTGCTGAGATCCTTCACCTGAAAAAGATGTGGAAAGAATTCCACATAAACTCCATTAGTATTGCAAAGCTGGTTGACCGAGACGAGATTTTTATGAATGGATGGCACACAGAGCACATTAGTAAACGACAAAGGACGTGTGGTAGAAGGCATAGAAAAAGAACCCGTGTGAGTTATTGGTAGGACCGAGCCATCACCAACAATCACATCCTCTCCTCCACGGTATGGACTATGAAGTACCAGGTTTTGAAGATCGGATGTGATATGATGCGAAGCCCCACTGTCAAGAAGCCACGAACCAGAATCATAGTATGGCGCGAGCGCATTGTGAGCCTGCGGTTGCCACGATCTGCCTGCATTGTTCCACGATTGCTGAGGTTGTTGAGGATGTGAATGTCCTGGAGATCTGTGCGCCGTGATCAGTGTGAATTGAGGGCATCTCTTTGCACTATGTCCAAAGACTCCACATGCTTGGCACTTGCCTTGATACCCTTTAGATTGTGAGCGGTGTGATCGATGATCAGATGTATGGTCTCTACCTCGTCCGCGAAAGTGCTGTTGGGAACGAGTGTTGGTGTAGTGAGCCGTCACGGGTACAAACTGCAGGACGGGTTGTGAGACGTCCACAAGGATCTTGGCTTCATGATTGATTAATTTTTCATGAAGTTCTTCAACGGAGATGGCCGTGTCTCTGGCTTGAACAACATCAATGACTGGTTTGAATTCATCCGGTAGACCAGAGAAGATGGCATCGAGTAGATCTTCATGATCAAGTGGTTTGCCAAGCAATGCCAATTCATCAGCCTTTGTGATTCCTCAGTTGAAGGATATGACCTCGTGAGGCTTTGCCGTATGTCGAGGCAAGTTTGTTCCATGCTTCCCGAACAGAGGAACAGCGGGCGACGAGTGGCTGAAGGGGAACGGAGAGAGTCCCGAGAATAGCACTGAACAACAATCTGTCTTGCTGTTTCCATGGCTCAAAGACCGGGTTGGCTTGCATAGAGCCGTCAACAATGATGGTGGCCGACGGCACGCAGGAATCGTCGGAGATAAAACAATCTAGTTGATGTCCTTCAAGGAGAGTTCTTACTTGTATACTCCAAGTAAGATAGTTCGTGCTTGTGAGTTTGGTGACATTGCCCATGTTAACCGTAAGAAGTGTTTTCTGCGGTTCTCGGGTATTGAATGTGGCGGCAGTTACAGTGTGAGCAGAGGATGAAGCGGATTGTTCCGTAGCCATGACAGATAGGAGTTGACGTTGATAGGAAACGTCGTCAATGAAGCGAAGGAGGCGGCTGAGATAGCGCAGGGGAGAGCGACCGAACGGACAGGGGAGGCGGCCGAACTGATGAGACAGACGAGCAGAGGAGCGGCCGAAGCAGGTAGGGAAGGCGAACAGGAGAGCTGCCGAAACAGGGGAGCGGCTAGAACAGGGGAGGCGGCCGAATCAGGGATGGTGGCCGAAATAGGGGTGGCGGCTAAAACAGGGTAGACAGCAAAAAAAAAAATTAGGTTATTTTGTCTTGGGTTATTTTGTCTTATGACTTGGGTTCTAATACCATAACGGCGAATGTATTTTTCTTATTCAATAACGAAGGGTTTACAAGGCTACTTATACGATTGAAAACCTAAATAAGTAAATTACAATAGATTTTTTTTTATATGCATTATAGTTTAATTAAAATACAAAAACCGGTCATGTCAATAAACAAATTAGGACAAGATAAACAAATCGACAGAAATCGAATGTATGACTTATAGTTAGATGTGATTTATGAAAGGGCTTTGTATAGGTGGGTACTCCGCACATACACAAAAAATTTTGTATTTTATTTTATTGTTTGTATCGCATATAATGTGTTAATTAGGGGTGGGCAAAAAACCCGCGTTACCCGTCCCGTCCCGAAACCCGTCCCGAACCCGCAAAAAATTACTCGTACCCGCGGGTGCGGGTTCGGGTTCGGGTAATTTCATTTGATTACCCGCGGGTTCGGGTTCGGGACGACGGTTTTTTTAATGTCATAAACGGGTACTCGCGGGTACCCGCAGAAATTACAAAAATGCCTCTGATTTTAAATTATATTACCTAAATACCCTTAACCCTAATCTAAATTTCCCACTCCCTTCCAGACGCCTCTCCTTTCACCCTAGCCTCTTCTCTCACCTCCTCCTCTTCTCTCACGCCTCTCCTCTTCCCTAGCCTCTTCTCTCACCCTCCTCCTCTTCCCTCACG
>CM071863.1:60064212-60077523 GCA_036759665.1 Gynandropsis gynandra
TGAAAATGAACTACCCGTACGGGACGGGTTCGGGTGCGGGTCTTAAGATTCTGGCGGGTACCCGCGGGTGCCCACCCCTAGTGTTAATATCTTAACAAATATATGAAAAATAATTTAATTTATAGTGTTTTTTTGGCGCCATATACCATTGCACAATTTTTTTAAAGGTTATGAATTCCACATAGGATTGAAAGATATTTTTCTTATTTTTATAAAAATAAAAAATAATGGCGATTTAAACTTATTTAAATAATAATTATAAAGATAAGCATTTAAATACATGTTTTGGAAAATTTTTATTCTAAAAATGTTATTTTATCTAAATCTATTTTAAAAATTATTAAAAAATATTGTTTTTAATATTTGTGTAAAGTCATTTAATATCAATTCAATTTTGTATTGCAAAATTTATAATTTTTCTCTGTAGATATTAGTTGCGGTTATTAATCTCGAATATATATTACAATTTTTTGTAAGTATCTTTTTATCTTTAACTTTTTCTTATCCATGGTTTGGATTGAGGTCCACGTGGCTGTATATCTTCTAGATATAATTAATGTAAAAGACAGTTAGATCCAATGCTATCTTTGAATAGTAGATACAATGCCAACTCATCACATGCACTCTATTGATTTGATTTATATTACCATATAAATTGTTTTGACTTTGAATGTGTTAATTTGTTAGATTATTCATACCATAAGAATCAAATACTAGCAATAAATTTTTCCTCATTTCCTAAAACATGTTTATTCAATGTTATTTTATAATTTAAAAATGTATTTTCATTTATTTTTTTATAAAATTTAGAAGAAAAAAAACTAATTTTTAACGAGTTAAATGCATATTATTTAGTTTATCATATGGATAAATTATTCAAAAGCACGATTCAAAATGGAGTGGACATAATTTGGAAAAGCATTTTATGTGGATTACTCATGCGATGCACTAAGCAAACTTTCCGAGAAAATGATCGACAATTTCTTTGTTTTTAAATTTTATTTTATAATGTATATATCTAATAGATAAATACGTTAAAATATAGTATTTTTTTTATAAAATTTGTCAATTATTCAAATGATGGTAGATTAAAATTTATTATCAATTTTATGTAATTTCTATGATTAGTTAATATATAAGATTTTTGGATAATTTGTAGACAAATTAATATTTCTATTAATTATTTCACTCATATTGTTTGAAAAAACTAAAAATATATAGATAAAACGTTCGGTGGAATTTTCAAAACTTCAAATGATTTTTTATTTAATCCAAACAGTTTTTCAGATATATCTGAATACAAGTTCAGATTTCTCTCGAGACTTTATTCGCCTTTAACTTAAATTTCCAGTTCTAAACACCACATCCCCTTATGTGATCGTCTAAAACTATTCTTACAATAATCTTAGGTTTCCGAATGATTCTACGGATTACTCACCTACAAATCCCTAAAAATCGTCTAAGGTTTGTGTAAAAAAAAAAATACTTGCACAAGTTATTTGAACACTAAAAAAAATGTCATTCCAACAGACAAATCCATTGGAAATTGCAATTTTTCCATTGGAATAAGCCATTTCGAACGGATTTCAACGGATTCTTGACCGTTGGTAATTGATCGTTGAAAACATGCATCCGTTTTAATTTTCAACGGCCAAAATACGTTGAAAAAAATATCAACGGATTTTAATGTATAAGGTTGTTAAAATTTCCAACGGATATTTCCAACGAGCATCTGTTGGAAATTTTAACAGATGTTTGTGCTCAAAACTATCAACGGATGCCCGTAGGTAGTTTTGAGCATAAATTTTAAATATATCAACGAATGCCCGTTGATGATATGATAATCAAAGGACATTCGATGATTTTATGACGAATTTTAAAAAAATAAAATTTTAATAAATATTCAACTTAATATATTAATTCAAAATCTATAAAAAAATTTAATTTAATATTTAAAACAAACAATACAAATAAAATACTATATTATATAAATCATCTAAACCTTTGTATTCTTCTTCTTTTATCTCGTATTACGAAAATAAATGATGTAGAGTTCAATCAAAACTATCTAACTGTCTTTTATGACTGGTGGATCGTTCAATCATCATAATGTATTGTGTTTAAATTTTTTTGGGAGATGGTTTGATATGATTTGAGAGGTCTTGTTAAATATACTAAAAATGAGTTGTTCAAGATCTTAAATACCGAAATTTTAACAGACATCTGTTGGAAATTTCAACTGATGCCTGTTGAAATAAATGTCTAATGAAAGAATGTCAAATCACAACCTTTCATTTTTTTTTTCAAAGGGCATCCGTTGAAATTTTTGTAATTATGATTTTTTTCAAGGGGCATCCGTTGGAAATTTTTACAGATGACCGTTGAAAATACCAACATATGCCCGTTGAAAAAATAAGATGGTTAGGTGCATAATTTTATAATTACGATATTCCAAGGAGCTGCATTCGTTGGAATTTTCAAGGGATGCCCGTTGAAAATTCCAACGGATGTCCGTTAGAAATTTAGAAAAATTATACGAGCATCCGTTGATAAATTTAAAGATTTTCAACGGTTCACCATGGAATCCATTGGTAAATAGTTCAACGGTATGATCTGTTGGTAAAAATTTCAACGGGCATATTCATTGGAATCTGTTGGTAAATATTTCAACGGACGGATCCGTTGATTCATCCGTTGATATATCCATATTTTTTAATAGTGGAAACACCCTTGTTTCTCGGTTTAAACTACACTTCTCTCTTAAATATCTTGTTCAATCTTTGCTAATGGAGAAGACAATTTTCGTCCATGGTATCAACCTCCTTTATATAGGGTTCTTGATGTATTTTGAGAGATATTCTCGATATCTGCAACTTCTTTGATATTCTTCATAATATCCTCCAATTAGTTAGTCTTTGACTTGTTTAACTTTAACTTATTCAATAGAAGTCACAATCAACAAAGTTAAGACCAAAATAATACATTAACAATCTCCCCTCTTTGAACCAATCACGATTAAAATCAAAGCATTCATCCAAAATAGTCATCAAGCATCCATTTAATATGGTCCAAAAGACAAAATTCTATATCAACAAAAAATTATCCATGATTTCCACGATTGGTCCAAGCCTAATCCTTTCTTTAGTCTTCAGGTACGACTAGTCAATAATGCACAATCCCACACCAATTTAGGAAGACCAATTATTTCAAACCACACAGCTTTTCCTTATCCAGTAAGAACACGATCAACTAGGTTCAAATCCACATCTAATTCTAGTTCCTTCTCTCGTGTAACAGGTGGATTTGGAGTTCCAAGAAACTTATTGTTCCGTAGTGGTGAAAACTCAAACCCTCTCTCCCTAAGTAGACCCTATGATACATGGAGTTGCCTTTCAACTATATATCAGGGACAAATTTGCATAGAATTTGTGTATCAGTTCTTCCTATACTGACAAACATGAGCAATTGTTCCTAACATCCCTCTTTCATGAATCAGCCTCCACAAACCAATTCTTTGAAGTGACTAACATTTACTTCTCGTTCACTAAAATCTCCCGCTCACTAATATTTTTGAATATGTTTTCGCTCAACGGAGTAAAGAACTTGAACAAATCGACATCCATAGCGAGAACGTCAGGATTAGCTTGATGATATTGAGATTCGTCGAACATTTTAACAGTTGTCTTCTTCAATTTTACTCTGTTAGAACCTTTGGCATTCTTTCTCTTTGTCTTGGTAAATTTCTTCTTCTGGATTTTTTCTTGCAACTGTACTTCCTCAACTTCTTCAACACCTTCGTTGGTTTGATTAGGAAGTTTTTCTTCTAGAATTGTTTCGCACAGAGGAATAGTTCCCTATATCGTTGGAACATGTATTATCCTCAGCTAAAAAATGACTAACTCAGCCATGGCATTTTGAGGGATTATCGCAGATGGTTCTTCTTCTAGAATTGTTTCCAAGATATGCTACGATTCCGTTGTAGGAGCAGATTTAGGAGAAATGAGAAAGGTTTTTACCTTTCTGGTAGTTCACCTTTCAATTTCTGAAGAATTGAGATTTTCATTTTCGTGCCATTTTTTGGTTAGGGTTTTGTTGCAAAGAGAATTTCAAACTTTGAGAGAGAAAATCATTTGTGAATGGTTAGCAATGCATGCAATATATAACTTAACTCTCCTTTTAAACACATCACATTTTAATTTCCTTTATTTAATATTCAAAAAAATAATTTCTACTCGAAATGTGACACTGCACTTCAATTTTAGCTGAGGTTTACCACAAAAGACTTCCACAGACATTCCATTTTCTTTCCTTTTTGTTTTCTTTGTAAACTTTGAAAAGCAAGTATATTTTATACTCAAGTGTAGAGAAATAATCAGCACAAATATACTTAACTTGTCTACTAGGTACACCTGAAAAATATTAAAATTAAATTTTGTACCTGATTTTGAACAAATACTGTGGACTTCTAGATCATCAAAATTGGCAGATTTCTCCACCACTTAGACTCAAGGTACCTTGCAGGTATACTCTTATGATCAAATCATAGCGGAGTAGGTAAGTTTTGTTTTTTTTTCTTATTTTATTTTATCATTTTTTGTGTTTATTCTTGCATATTTATGTTTGAATATCATTTTTTCCTTTTTTTTATAAAACTAAACTTTAGCCTTTAAAACATCAAAGTTGGATATCCGCTTCACCACTTAGACCTGAGCCAAATCCATTGTGTTTTTATCAACCATTGTATATTTCAAGTACTTCATTAATAGCGGACCGTAAAAGTGTTGTTTTAATTTGTGCACTAAAAGCTTTTTCCAATATATGAGGTGCACCTTAATATCGACATAAGCATAATTCTATTACCATATTTTTCAAACAATCAAGTATATTCTTTACCTTTTTTAAATAAAAGCTCACAAACACCAAAAGATTTTCTCAAATTCACGAAGCGGCTCATATTCAAAGGTTTGGTAAAAAATGTCAACTATTGTTCAGTAGGCACATATTCGATTAGTAATTGTTTTTTTCCCAACAAGCTCTATAATGAAGTGGTGTATAATCTCAATGTGCTTAGTTTTAGAATGTTGTATAGGAGTTTTTGAAATATTTATGGTACTTGTATTATCAAAACAAGCAATGAAAGTTCGAGATTCCATACCATAATGTGACAACATTTGATGCATCCAAATAACTTGTGTGCTACAACTCCCTAATGAAATATACTCAACTTATGTTATGGATAAGGATGTAGAGTTTTATTTTTATTATGCCACGAAATAAGATTACTTCCAAGAAATAAACATCCTCTAGAAGTGTTTTTCTAATAATCGATATTTCCACCCCAATCTGCATCATAATAACCAACTAACCCATGATTAGCATATTTAGTGTAGTATATACCAAACTCAATAGTTTTCTTCATATATTTAATTATCGTTTACAGCTAAAAGGTGAGATTGTTTTGGCTTGGATTGATATCATGCACAAATTCGTACACTTACTGCTTGATCAGGCATACTTGCTTTTAAGTAAAATAGACTTCATATCATACTGTGGTACACCTTCTGTTCTGCATCCTCTCCTTCGAAGTATTTCTTTTTTCAATTTGGTAGTAGTAGACACAGGCGTTCGAGCAGTTTTGCTATTGTTCATTTCAAATTTCTTTACTAAATCACTAACATATTTGCTTTGCGATATAAAAACCGTAATCCAATTGTTTCACTTACAATCCAAGAAAGAACTTTAGTTCTCTAGACATACTCATCTCAAATTCATTAATTATTGTTTGCATAAACCAATCAAAATTTCTTTTGAGATGTTGAACCTAAGACATTGTCATCAACATAAATTTGGACAATGAGTAAGTGATTATCAGATTTATTAATAAATAAAGTTGGATTGATTCCCATTGTTTATATCCTTTGTTGATGAGAAACGTGGCTAGTCTATCATACCACACCCTTGGCACTTGTTTCAATCTATATAAGGCATTCTTAAGTCGATATACAAGACCTGGATGTTTGTGATCCTCAAAACATGAGGTTGTTCAATGTATACTTCCTCTTAAATGATTCCATTCAGAAATGAGATTTTCACATTCATTTGATATAACCTGAAACCAATGACACAAGAAACTCTAAGTAGCAACTGTATAGATTCTAGCCTTATAACTGGTGTTCATCAAAGTCTATCCTTCAAGCTGTGTGTATCCTTGAGCTACAATTCATGTTTTGTTTCTTGTAATTTGACCTTCTTCGTTAGTTTTGTTTTTAAAGATCACTTTGGTTCCGATTACATTGGTTTCAGTAGGTCGAGGAATTAGATACCAAACATCATTACATTTCGATTGTTCTCATTCCTCATGCATGGCCTTAATCCAAAAATCACTATTTAATGACTTTAATATTTTTGGGTTCATGTTGAAATGTAAAACAAACGAATCTCACCAAATCATTGTAGTTAACACGTGGTTTAAACCTCATTCTTCTTATCTCATGAACATTTCCAATTACATCTATTATTATGGAATGATTTTTATGTACTTGAACTAAATTATTTCCTCATTTTGTCCCATCATCACTTGTCGAGTTCTCTCTAGTAGGTTCTACTTTTAGGTCATAAGTTTGTTCCATAGGTGGACCTTCGAGTTCGACAAGTATGTTTGATATCTTTGTATCTGAGGTACAAGTTTTTCTGTAACAACAGATGTTTCTGGATTATGATTATAGGCTTAATAACAGTTTTGGTTAACCCATAAACATTCTCTCATCACTTGAATGAAATTTACCACGATACTCACGATCATTGAGTATGTAGCACTTACATTCAAACACATAGAAATAATTGATGTTTGGTGTCTTTCCTTTCCATATTTCATATTGTGTTTTTAATGCTTTTTCGGGGATAAACTCTGTTGGTGATATGACAAGCAATGTTTATGGCTTCTACCCAAAATTGATGGACAACTTCCTTACTGTGTAGCATTACCCTAGTCATTCCTTATAAATTTTCGATTTTTCTTTCCACAACTCCATTTTATTGTAGATTTTTTTGGAGCAGAATATTCATGCGATATACCAAGTTTGTTACAAAAGTTTTCAGATGACTCATTCTCAAATTCACAGCCATGATCACTTCTAATTCTTTTTATGCTTTCTTTTTTATTTATCAAGTTTAAGCACAAATAATGGAAGACATCAAAAGTTTCACCTTTCTCTTGCATAAATCTAACCCATGTATATCTTGAAAAATCATCAACACATACGAAAAAATACCTTTTTCCACTTAAACTTTCAGTTTGAATAGATCCCATCAAATCCATGTGAAGCAATTCAAATATGTGGGTAGTCTTGATTTGCGATATCTTCTTGTAATTAACTCGAACTTGTTTGCCTTCTTGACACGGTTTGCAAAGATATCCGTCGTCTTTGTCATTTTGGGCATAACTCGAATCAACTCTTAATTAGACAGTTTAACAGTAGTTCGATAATTAACATGTCCTAATTGTTGATGGAAAAGATGAATAGGATCTTGTGTAACTCAGTAGAATTTTACTTCGTTCGACCAAATATAACAGTTGTTGGAGGCTCTTTTTTCTACAAAAAACATTCTTATCATCTTTATTAGTGACAACACATTTCTCATGTGAAAAAGAGATATGCAAACCTTGATCACCCAACTGACTAATACTTATTAATTTGACTTGAATCCCCTGTACAAAATGTACATTAGTTAACTCTAGTTGTCCAACGACTATAATGTCACATTTTCTTTGTATCCTTCCTTTGCGTTTGTCCCCAAAAGTCACATTTCCACCTTTGGTACTTTCTTTAAAATTGGATAACAAGCTAAGATTATCTTTCATATATATTGAACAACCAATATCAAAGTACTACATAGAATCTTATTCATGTATCCAAGAGAATGCAATATTACACTTAAGATCGAATTTCTTCACCCAGATCTTAATTGTATCAGATTTCTTCACCCAGATCATATGTGATGATGTTATCATTACATCTTCAGAACGAGCTACCGTGACCTTTGAAGATGATGCTGATCAAAAGTGTTCTAAAAAAATAAAGTGTATAGATGAAACAATGTTTACAACAAGAATGAAGATGATGATATTAAGACATTTGACAGTGCTTTTTAATGTTGTAAAAGGACCTAAAAGCTACGATGATATTAAGATATTTGACAATGTTTGGTATACCAACTTTAAAGAAGCTGCATTGTTAGAGGTCTTCTTGATGGCGACAACGTGTGACATAACACTATGAGTGAAGTTGCTAATTGGGCAATGCTATCTCGATTACAAAGCTTATTTTTTACATTTTTTATATTTTGAAGTTAGAAAACCACTTGAACTATGAAATAATTGCTAGAAATTTCACGTGGAGGACATATTAAGGAAGAAACAAATAGATTTTAAAGTTACAAATATATGGTTTTCTGATGCAGAAATTCAACAATACACACTCATTAAGATCACTTTCAGACTATGATGATATGCCATAATTAGACAAAAATATCATACAAGAGCTCACAAATACATTGTTACTGCAACAATTGGCGTACGATGTCTATGATGAACAAAAGGTAGTTATTCTGGTTGCATGATCACGTAAAGCAGCGTGGCTTATCCCAGGAGGCAGAATTGTACATTCTCGATTCAAAATTCCACTTAATGTGCATGAAGAATCAACATGCGACATTAAAGATGGAACAATGCTACCAGAAATAATTCTAGCCGATTTTATTTTATGAGATGAAATACCAATGGCACACCGCTATAAATTTGAAGTATTAGACCGGACATTAAAATATATTATATCTATAAAAGAGGAGAATGAATTAGACAAACCATTCACTACAAAAACATATATCATTTCCAACGGATTTGACCGTTGCAAATGAAATTTTTTCTATTGAAATCATCCATTTCAAACGGATTTGAACGGATTCATGATAGTTGGTAATCGAACGTTGAAAAAATACATCCGTTGTAATTTCCAAAGACATTTCATTGACCAAAATCCATTGAAAAATATCAATAGATTTTAACAAACAAGGCTGTTGAAATTTCCAATGGACACCCGTTGGAAATTTTAAAGGACGTCCATTGAACAATCCAATGGATGTCCGTTGGAATTGTCAACGGATGCCCGTTGAAATAACTATTAACGGATATCCGTTGAAAACTTTAGCGGGAAAATTGAATATTTTTAACGGATGCCCGTTGGTAATTTTGAGCAGGAATTTTAAATATATAAACCGATGTCTGTTGATGTTATGATTGTATAATCAATGAACATTCGATGATTTTATAGCGAAATTTAAAAATAAAAAAATACTAATAATTATTAAACTTAAGATATTAATTTAAATCTATCAAAATTTTTAATTTAATATTTAAAACAAACAATACCAATAAAAAAATATATCCTACAAATCATCTAAAACATTATTGTCTTCTTCTTATATCCCGACATCGCGAAAATGAGTGATGACAGAGTTCCACCCGAAACTCAGTAACCATCCTATAGTACAAGTGAATCGTTCAATCATTATAGTAAATGGTGTTTAATTGGCTTAAGAGATATTTTCATAGGATTTGATAGCTTTTTCTGAATATTTTGAAAATGAAGTGTTCAACATCTTAAATACCCAAATTTTCAACGGGCATCCGTTGAAAATTCCATTGGATGCCCATTGAAATCGATTTTCAATCAAAGAATGTCATATCGCAACCTTTCATTTTTTAAAGGAGCATCTTTTGAAATTTCCAACGGTTGTCCGTTGAAATAAGACAAGACGGTTAGGCGCATAATTTTGTATTTATATTTTTTTCAAGGAGCATCCATTGGAATTTTCAAGGGATGCCCGTGGAAAATTCCAACGGATGTCCATTGAAAATTTGGAAAAATTACCACGGGCATTCGTTGATAAAGAATAAGGATTTTCAACAGCTCACCATGGAATATGGTGGTAAATATTTCAACAGATGGATTTGTTGAAATATGTTGGTAATTATTTCAACCGAGTGGTTTGTTGGAATCCGTTGGTAAAAATTTCAACAGACAGATCCGGTTGAATCTGTTGGTAAATATTTCAACAGACATATCCGTTGATCCGTCCGTTGATGTTGACATGGTTTTTAGTAGTGATTTGACGGAAAAACAGTTATGCTAGAAAGTGATGTTCGACAAATTTTACCAATGACACGAGGTGATCGAACAACAACTGTTCTTGCAACAATAAGTCGTCCACATCAATAGATATAATTTTTCATCTATAATTTGACGAATAACATGTTGTTAAGACACAATGAACAAAAGTTTTCCAGATGGCTATTGGACGTTGGAAATGGTCGAACACCTATATGGAATAAGATGTTGAATAATTGCAGAGAGAGAGAGATAAAATTCTATTCAATCCAAAATTATTGTTTAAACTCACACATGATCTATTGCAAACAATTGAAGCTTCAACATATCATATGTTTCTTGAAATATTCATGAAGTATGACAGAACATACTATCCTAACTCCAAGAAATGAATATGTGGACGAAACAAATGATTTTGTCTTAGCAAAGCTTCGAGAAACAATGGTAGAGTACTTCACTTCAGACAATATTGGGATTGAAAACGCTTCCTCTATTGATTGGTTATCATTTTAACATGTGTAGTACCTTAACTCTCCTGAGTTCCAAGGTTTACAAAAGCATAAAATGTTCTTAACGGTTGGTGGACCAATAACGATGTTACGGAATCTAAATAAAAAAGAAGGTTTATGTAACGAAACACGTTTGGCTATGACCCACTTAGTGAAAAATGTATTGGAGGCAGAAAATATCACGGGGACACATATTGGAACCAAGGTTCTTATTCCCAGGATAGTTTTATCACCCACCAAGTCCAAAATACCCTTCACATTGTGTAGGATAATTTCCAATTAGATTATGCTATGCAATGACTTTCAATAAAATTTAAGGTCATAGTTTGAAATAGATTGAATTGTATTTACCATGACCGATATTCAGTCATGGTCAACCGTATATTGCCTTATCAAGGGTCACTTCTCAACATGGTTTTATAGTCTTAGACCTGAATGAGAGTTCAACCGATAAGCCAATCGTAACAAATCTTGTTTACCAAAAAATATTCAATGGACTATTATATATGCCAGTTTAGTTCTTACATTAAAACAATTCATTAATTTTTTAGACACCCTAAATTGTTATATAATATTAAATATTATGTTTATGTTAAACTAAACCATATAATATGTCCAAACAGATGAAACAAATAAAGTTGATTAACCGAATGCCATCTTGATGTTCATCGAAGGAAATGCCCTATACTTTATTTATCTAAAAAAAGCAATTTAACCATTTTTTCCTTTACTATTTTATTTGGTCCTTTTTATTCATTTACTATACAGTTGTTCTGTTTTTTTTTACAATATTGGTGATTTGTGAAATGTAAATTATAAAAATATTGTAAATTTTCGTTTTAAAATTTTGACATATAGGAGCCTTTAGTAGCGATTTACTACAACATATGAAAATGCATGATGATCTCATAACTCATATTGTCGAACAATGTATATTATGTCGTTTACCCTAATTTATTATAAAAGAAATAATAGGATATTAAATGAACTATTATACATATGCATTACGAGTCAAACTACGAGTTACAAACATTTTAAAAATAAATTATTTATAAACTTTAATTATTTTTTTATTATTATTCTCTAAGAAAACGATAATATTAATATTAATTTTTATTTCTAAATTTAAGCTTTATTTTATATATTTTTAATTTTAAATTATATTTATATTATTTTATTATGTTTTGTTATTTATACGTTGTTATTTGAAAGAAAAGTAAATTAATGTTTATAAATTATTTTCTTAAATAATATAATTCATAGATTGTCTCATATAATCTACATGTTTGATGAATTGAATTGTTGTAATTTTCTTAACCTATATACACTATAGACTAAGTAATCTTGGAAATAAAATAATTCATCTTACATGGATTGGATCGAGATACGTTATCGCATACCTCTTTAATAAAATATTCTGTTTTTCTAATACAATAATCAAGTTTGGAAGCAAAAATGAGTAGTGGAGTTTCCACTATGATTCCAACAACATAGCCAGCTGAGAGGCAAAATTCATGACTTCTTTTTGCTTCTTTGATATATTATATTCAACAATTTGTCACTTACTATTATTATTAGTTTAAATCTTTTCAAGAATACCTAACAATGGATTCCAACAAGTGATTATATTGCAATGGTGATAATATTAATAAAGAAAAAAATGATTATTAATATACAAACTCATAATCTTTAGAGGAGGCTTATTTCTCATCCACATGTTTGTAAAGGAAAGAATTCCCACAACATTATTATAAAATGTTAACGTCCTTGATTTTTCTCATATATTCCACTTCTCATTAATACTATATATTATTTTATTAATCATGCACCACGAAAGCAAATTGTAACACCGACGTGATCTAAATTTATAATGCAAATATAAGGAAAATTTTAGCAGTTTAATTAAACTAATTGTAATATTGGTTATTAATCTCTTTTCTATGTTTTGTAATCGTATTTTTAACTTCTTCTTTTTTTCAAAATTAAAAATGTAGAAATATCTCTTTGTAATTAAAGATGGGAGAGAAATTCCGATCACATCAAATATTGATGTTAAAACCAAATTCGGGGTGATCATTCATTAAAATTAGGCATAATTAGAATAACATTCTACCGCTCCAAACACATTGAGGATGACACATCAAGCAATTGGTTGCGTAGTTTTAGAGAAAATACCAACACTACAAAAAAACACGGGCTTTCCAACGGATGGGGCAACGGATCCGTCCGTTGGAAAGCAAAACCAACGGAATGCAACGGATGACGGGATATTGCAACGGGCAAAAATCCGTTACATTTCCGTTACAATTTGCAACGGATACCCTCCGTTAGAAAGTCCGTTGGCAGTCCGTCGCAAATTGTAACGGATGGCAACGGAAAACATCCGTCGGCAGTGTCCGTTGGAAGTTCCGTTAGAAATCGTTCCAACGGTCGTCCGTTGTCATTTTTAACGGATGGTCGTTAGAAATCGCAACTGATAACCGTTGATTTTGTGAATTTCGAGGGCACCGGTTTAAATAATTTCACGTGAACCTGCAACGGCGATCCGTTAAAATTTGCAACGGATGTCCGTTGGAATATAAACTATTTGATCTTACCAAAGAGTGCATCAAACCATCAATAACAAAAAAAATTTC
>CM071863.1:60078846-60092530 GCA_036759665.1 Gynandropsis gynandra
TATACCGTCAATGAACGATGTTTCACGTTTGATGTATGATGTGTAATCGAATAATCGAAATGTTAATACAATCGAACATGTTATATAAACGATGTTTGATGTATAACAAATTAAAATAATCTAATACCAATGTTGACGGTTGCCCGTTGAAAATATTAACGGTTGTTGAACCACGAATTCGCACCCGACATTTAGAAAAAAATTTTGGATTTTCAACAATCCTAACGGACATCCGTTGAAGTGAGCAACGGATGACCGTTGGAACGTTATAAGGATAAATTCGTACCCGACACTTAGAAAAAATTTCTGGATTTTCAACGATCCCAACGGACATCCGTTGGAATGCTAACGGATGACCGTTGGAAAAGTATAAGGGTAAATTGACGCCACGTGTTGACGCTTGACGCAACGTGTTGACGCCACGTGTTCATTTGCAACGGTCATCCGTTAGCATTCCAACGGATGTCCGTTAGAAAATGTAATGATGACTGCAGAATCTGCAGCTTTTCCTAACCGTTTTTCAGGTCTCCAACGGTCGTCCGTTGCAAATTGCGATGGACGACCGTTGGAAGGGCAGACGAGCCGCCATTTAGCCGTCTGTCGCCTCAGGAATACGCATTTCCAACGGCCATCCGTTAGAAATTGCAACGGATGGCTGTTGGGAATTCGAAACGTCACGTCAATTTAATCACTCCGTTGCGATGACGTCTTTTCCAACGGCTATCCGTTGGAAATTCTAACGAATAGCCGTTGGAAAATCCGATATATATATGTTGCGACGGATTTATTCTTATTTCAACAGCAAACAAATCCAGAATTAAAAAACATTACAAAAACTTAGAAAAATGAGGCCTAGACGATTTATAGGAATGAGGGGAATTTTTGTTGGTTCTGCGGGAGCGCCTCCCCCGCCGCCACCACCACTATATCGTCCTCTGTCTCCAGTATCGGCACCGCCAATATTTGTTGACGAGGACGATATGGTTGATATCGATGCGTTGATTGATGATTTCGATGGGCGTCCAACCCTTCCGATTATCGATCCCGAACGTTCTCTTGGAACGTTATAGTAAATATATAGTATATAATTGTTATGAATTTTATTTAAATCTTGTAAATATTATTTGTATTTTGCTATGCAGGTTTGATGAGGATGATGTATTAACACACACAAACAATAACATCATCCAAGGGTCGTTACAGGACGATCTGTACTATTCTTGGCAAGTTACGCCAGAAGTTGTGCGCCAGCGATGGTGGCGCACTTTTGTTGTAAGTTTTTTAATTATATTTCAATTTTATAATTACATATATATATATATTTGGAAACTACTAATAATATAACTTTGTTTGCAGCGTTCATACAGATGGCGCCGAACTCATACAACGCGCATCTTCTTTGTATGGATGCGCGACATGCAGATTCGGATGCACATCATGATGAACGGTGCAAAGCGCAACTACTACGCCAACAAAAGTAGATCGAAATCGGCAACCGAAGCAGTCTTCAACAAATTGATTGAGCATTGGGAGCCCGCGGCATTCAAGGCCAAGAGCGAGAAGGCCAAACAAAATCGCTACGGTGAGAAGGTTCCCGGAGATGGTCCCCATCGCCATACTTCGGGATCAAAATCTTTCACAAAAAGAAAAAAAGAATTGGTAAATTTTAAATTATTTAGATTTCTTGTTTATTTAAATATTTATCTAACAAAATTTCTTTTATATTGTAGATGCAACGGATGGAAAGAGAATCGACTCTTCTAGAAGTGGTATTAGAAACCCATGCAAAGAAAAAGTCGGTTGTCGGGGAAGAGGCCGACGAACCGGAGCTCGTCGATCCTCGAGCGGATCGAAGATCTCGAATCACAACTTCGAGAAACTCGAGCCAAAGTGCAGCACCTTGAGAGCGTCATCGAGTTGATGTCGGGCCAAGGGAGGGGATCAACGTTGCAGCAACAACCGATTCCCGATTCAGATGCAACGCTCTCTAGACGTGATGGCGATCACGGAGACGATATCGAGCCCGCCAATTTAAACGATATGTAATAGGGTAGAGTAACTTAGTTTTAGTTTTAGTTTTTTGTGGATAATTTAATATTTTAGTTAAAAAATTTTTATTTAGTTTTAAAAATTTTTTAATTTTTTTTTTCCGACGGCGACGGGCATCCGTTGGAAATGCTAACGGTCATCCGTTGCGTAGTGTTTCCCGCCAAATCGTTTCCCACCAGTTTGCAACGGACATCCGTTTGCATATCTAACGGCCTTCCGTTGGAAACCTATTCCCGCCAAATCTTTCCCGCCAGTTTGCAACGGTCGTCCGTTGCAGTCTCCCGCCACATGGCAACGGATATCCGTTGCAAAAAATGATTTTCCCCGCCTAATTTTGCAATGGACAGCCGTTGTCGTCCAACGGTCGTCCGTTGAAAGTTTGCAACGGTGATCCGTCACAACGTCTACCAACGGGCGTCCGTTACTTACTTTCCAACGACTTAATCCGTTGCCCTTCCGTTACAAATTTGTAACGGATTTTATCCGTTGACACGCCGTCGCAAATTGCCACGGATCGGCATTTGCAACAAACATTTCGCAACGGAACCAAATCCGTTGGCGTCCATTGGAAAGCTGCTATTTTTTTGTAGTGAGAGGAGTGGTGGTCCGTAGTAAAGATCAAGCCACGAGGGATCATAAGCTTTGATGATAAAGAAGATCCGTTGCAACCCGATCATCCGCAACCGATTCGTTTAATTGATACAGATCGCCAGGAGATTCTTGCGAGGAATGACATAGACGAGAACTCATACGCGATTATGAAGACGCTGAACTAGAAGATGCTGAAGATGAAAACGGCGATGAATTCAATGAACAAGCGAAAGACGACTCGCCCATCGATGAATCTACTGAAGAAGAAATGTAAATACAATAATGTTTACTATGTGTAATACATGTAGATGATGTGTAATGTAAATGACGTATATCGTCAATAAGCGATGTTTCACGTTTGATGTATGATGTGTAATCGAATATTCGAAATGTTAATACAATCGAACATGTAATATAAACGATGTTTGATGTATAACAAATTAAAATAATCTAATACCAATGTTGACGGTTGCCCGTTGAAAATATTAACGGTTGTTGAACCACGAATTCGCACCCGACACTTAGAAAAAATTTATGAATTTTCAACTATCCCAACGGACATCCATTGTAAAAGCAACAGATGACCGTTGGAATGTTATAAAGGTAAATGCGCACCCGACACTTAGAAAAAATTTTTGGATTTTCAACAATCCCAACGGTCATCCGTTGGAGGGAACGGATGACCGTTGGAACGTTGTAAGGGTAAATTGACGCCACGTGTTAAGGCCACGTGTTCTGTTCCAACGGACATCCGTTGGAATTCTAACGGATGTCCGTTGAAAAATGTAATGATGACTGCAGAAATTGCAGCTTTTCCCAACCGTTTTTACGGTTTCCAACGGCCGTCCGTTGCAAAGTGCGAAGGATGACCATTGGAAAGGCATACAAGCCGCGATTTAGCCGTCCGTCGTCTCGGGAATACGCGTTTCCAACGGCCGTCCGTTAGAATTTCCAACGGACGACCGTTGGGAATGCGAAACGTCGCGTCAATTTAATCACTCCGTTGCGATGACGTATTTTCCAACGGCCATCTGTTGGAAATTCTAACGGACGACCGTTGGAAAATCAGATATATATATTGCGACGGAATATTTCTTATTTAAACACCAAACCAAATCCAGATTTTCAAAAACATTAGAAAAACTTAGAAAAAATGAGACGTAGACGATTTATAGGATCAGGAGGCATGTTGGCCGGTTCCGCGGGAGCGCCTCCCCCACCGCCACCGCCACCATATCATCCTCCGTCTCCAGTATCGGCACCGCCGATATTTGTCGACGAGGACGATATGGTAGACATCGATGCATTGATCGATGGTTTCGATGGGCGTCCAACCCTTCCGATCATCGATCTTGAACGTTCTCCTGGAACGTTATGGTAAATTGTTTATAGCAGGTTTGATGAGGATCATGTGTTAAAACACACCAATAATAACATCATCCAAGGGTCGTTACAGGACGAGCCTCTTCTACTCCTGGCAAGTGACGCCAGAAGTTGTGCACCAGCGATGGTGGCGCACTTTTATTGTTAGTGTGCAAATAAAATTTAGTTTTATATTTATTAATATATTTGAAAACTAATAATTTTTAAAATTTATTTGCAGTGTTTATACAGATGGCATCGAACCCATACGTTGTGCATCTACACAGCGTGGATGCGCGACATGCAGGTTCGATTGCGCCTAATGATGAACGGTGCAAAGCGTAACTACTATGCCAACAGCAGCAAACCGCGATGGGCAACCGAAGCGTAGTTCAACAAAATGATTGAGCACTGGGAGTCCCCGGCATTCAAGGCCAAGAGCGAGAAGGCCAAAAAAATCGCTACGGTGAGAAGGTTCCCGGAGATGGTCCGCATCGCCATACTTCGGGATCAAAATCCTTCACGAAGAGAAAAAAAGAATTGGTAAAGTTTTAATTATTTAGATTTTTTAATTACTTAAATATTTATCTAACAAAATTCCTTTTATATTGTAGATGTAACGGATGGGAAGAGAACCGACTCTTCTTGAAATGGTCTTAGAAACCCACGCAAAGAAGAAGTCGGTTATCGGGGAAGAGGCCGCCGAACCAAAACTCATCGATCCTCGAGCGGCCCGAACCGTGAGAGCTGTGACGGAGAAGATCACACAGCAATCTCAGACTTGCGGTTCAAGCCCCGACGACCTCAGTCCTTCACAAAAGGACCAAATTTATTTAGATGTAAATATTATTATTTTAATTTTAAATTATTAATCAAATAATTTATTAAAATCCAACATTACTCTTATTTGTCTTGTAGTCAGTGAGACCGTATAAGGGAAGTCTGTACGGTCTCGGAACGCTTTAAAAGGACATAATCGAGAACGTTACGACAGTACCTCCATCGGTGCAAGAGAGTTTTTCGCAACAACGGCGGATCGAAGATCTCGAATCACAACTTCGAGAAACTCGAGCTCAAGTGGCGCAACAAACATATCAAATACAACAATTGGAGAGCGTCATTGAGTTGTTGTCGGGCCAGGTGAGGGGATCAACACCGCAGCAAGAACCGGGGCTCGATTCGGATGCAACTCCGTCTAGAGGTGGTGGTGATGGTGGGGATGATATCGACGCAACCGACCTAAACGATATGTAATATGAAATAGTTTTAATTTTTGTGTTTTGTAATATAATTTTAATATTTTTATTAAAAACCTTTTAGTTTTAAAAAAAATTAATTTTTTTTTTCAAAAGTTCCAACGGGCATTCGTTGGAACTGCTAACGGTCATCCGTTGCACCGTGTTTCCCGCCAAATCGTTTCCCACCAATTTGCAACGGACATCCGTTGGTCGAGCTAACGGGATTCCGTTGGAATCCGTTTCCCGCCAAACCTTTCCCGCCAGTTTGCAACGACCGTTCGTTGAAGTTTCCCGTCACATGGCAACGGATGTCCGTTGCAAAAATGATTTTTCCCCGCCTTATTTTGCAACCGACAGTCGTTGCTGTCCAACGGACGTCCGTTGAAACATTGCAACGGTGATCCGTCACAACGATTTCCAACGGGTGTCCGTTACTATTTCTCCAATGGCGGATTCCATTGCCAGTCCGTTGCAAAGTTAACAGATATTATCTGTTGACACGCCGTCGCGAATTGCAACGGATCTTCATTTGCAACGAACTTTTCGCAACGGACGGAAATCCGTTGGCGTCCGTTGGAAACGGCTGTTTCCAACGGATTTTGGGCACTTTCCAACGGATATGTCCGTTGGAAAGCGCCAGTTTTTTTTTAGTGCATAAAATTGACTAGGTCTACGTTGGGTTTTAAATAAAATGCTTTCGCTACCCAAAATACAACCATACAACGGTATCAGAGCTTTTGGTCTCTATAGATAGAGTTTGATGAATTTTAGATGAAAATTTACTCGAAAATGATGTCATTTACGACTGTTGGATGTAATGTTTGGACAGAGCGGTATCATCAATTACGTAAGTTAACACGATGATTTCTCCAACTCGAGTCGAGTAAAATCTCAGAATAAAGCTAATGTTGTAGTTAAACGCCACTCGGTCGAACGTTTTATTTGAGATGGGGCACTTGACCAAGAAATATATGAAATCTTTTGAACCTAGCTTTGAGGGCACACATCACATCACGTAATGTGAAAGGTACCGACCAAGCAAAAAGTTGCTGAAGCCAAGTGATATTACGGTCTTGAAAATGATCGATCAAGTAAAATTTGCTCGAGCCGAGCGATCTTCGTAATAAATCACTCGACTGAACTGTATGATTCACGGGCTAAGTAAAATTATGGGGGTAAATCATTAAATAGAAACTCGGATCGAGCGATAGTTAATCGAGCCAAGCAATTCCTCCGAAAGGTCAACTTTACTGAACAAATGGTTATTCGGGTTGAGCAAACTCACATTGTGAATTTTTTAAATTTGGAATTAGCCAAGCAATGGGTTGCTCGACCAACCAATTTCTCGGATAATGGTTGCTCGAGTCGGGCGTGTTACTACTCGGGTAGAGCATTTTCTCTATGACTCATAAATGACCAAGTATTATGACAACTCGATAAATCAATTGATCATAGTAGAAAACCATTATTTAATCATTGAGTTTTAAAGGGTCAAAAGTATTTTGATTAGTGACTTTCTCATCAAAAGTAGATATATTTATCTGGATCTCTCTTTTATATGGATTGACCTGACTATTATGAGGCATATAAGTTGAGATGCGATGAATGTAATATGATGTATGTGATGCAATAGGAGTTAGAGATTAGATTGTACATACGTCTACCAGGGGATTAAATATCTTAATCATTGACAACCATGAGTGATGGGTGGACTCAACTGCGTCCATAGGAACCACATACTATGTGATGTGGAGTCACCATGAGATTGCATGGTTAAACATTTTAATGTGTCTAAAAAACATCTTGATTATTAAAGGGATCATTCATATTAAAATGGGTTATATAATTGCTAATAAGAAATAAGACTTCTAATTCTATAGTAGTAGCAATTAAAATTATTTAGTTGTAGGCCATATCTGAATAATGTATTATAAATATTTCTTATGTATTGCATTTTTCTTGTCTGTTTTATAAATTTTCTCGATAAATGAGAAATAATGGCTTCCGTTTCACTATAATCGATAGCAAAAGTTCACATATCGGTAGGGACCAACTTTGAAGACTAGTACTGAAACCTTTGACTAGTACTCGGGCATGAAAAATTTATCGATACGATCGATAAGTCGGTCATGGTCATTCCCACAGCTGAATACATTTATGCCATCACTACTTATGTAAATCAATGAGATGATATGATCACTTCAAATTGTATTATCTTGCCATCTATGAGTCTTGAACTCCAATCTTAGCATCAAGATATGGATCCGATATAAATCATTATACATCTTGCAAAGATGTATGATCAAAGTGCATGACGATTATGTTTTAGTTGTCAAAAACTTTGTTCAAATCTATAATGATTCACAACACACTTGGTTTCATGTTGACAGATACCCATTGATAAAATAGAAAAGTTAACAACAACTCAATTTTTTTAGAACGAACATCCCTAAGGTTGTGTCATGAGGATACAAATATGAATTGTTGAATAATTGACACTGAAGATTGTTGAAACTATATGTCTCTACGTGCAATTAAACGATAATTACAAGGCCATTAGTTAATGAATTAACAGTTAATTAATTGTCTAGTGATGTCCAAAGTTATGACATATAAATATATGTTCTTAGATTAAAAAACACAATTAGGTTATAGAATTTTTAAAATTATAAATCAGAGACAGAGAAAAATGTTCAATTATGATCACGTCAAAAAACGTTCAGTAAAACCGAACTCGATGTGAATCACTTTTGGAGGCTCTGCATCATCAATGATAAAGTCAACCCCTTGTGCTAAATACAATAGTGATTCGAACCATTAATTGTGTAGTTTTAGAAAAAAAACAAAAATTTAATAAATCTAAATCATAAAACGGATTAGATATCCATTGAATTGTAAATAAAACGTTTCTGATGCCCAAACTAAAATCTTTCAAAACTCGACCAGACTATTATACTGAAACAAATCTCGACAAAATAAGAAAAACACTTGTATATAGTTTAAAACAATTATCCCAAAAATCGTTGTTAACTTTCAAAAATTTTGTAGCACTTGAATTTGTTACAAAATTGCTATAGCATAAGAGGAGTAGCTAAACGTTATAGTTGTGATAGCAAATTCGAAACTATTTTATGACAATAAAAATAAAATAACAAATCCGTAGATATCTATCAAATATGGGTTAGGCCTAATTAATCCCAAAAGGTAGCTCAAGAGTTTAGGGTTGCCCAACAGCATATATATGAGATCAAGGTTCATATCCTTAGCTGATGCGAGACAATACATCACAACACTCCCCCTCACGTTCAGACTCGATCCTAGAGCGTGAACAAGACCCAACATCGGTATACTCAATGAGGACGAACCTGACTCTTAGACCATGTGAATATGGACTACACCTAACTAATCCCAAAAACTAACTAAAAAATGTAGAGTTGTCCAACACCATATATATGAGATCAAGTTTCATGTTCTTAGGCGATATGGTACAATATATACAACAATATCTTTTTACGAAAATAATAGCAAAACCATAGCAAATTTCGTTAAGGATTTGCTATTTTCTCTATCTAACCTAATCCCTAAATAATCCATTCACATATTTTTGGTAGTAAAATTAATAGCAATAACATAGTTTTCTTGTAAGATTTCATTTATACTTGCTTATATATACTTGCTTCGCGTGGCGCTCATTCACACTTCATTTTTTTCTCTCCTCACAGACCAAACTCATGGGCGATAGGCTTCGACTTGCCGTCGGTATTATGGGTACCTTTCTTCTTCTCCTTTTTATTCATTTTTATAATAATATTAACAAAAAACGAACATTATAATAATAATATTTCCCATTATTTGGTTCTAAGTTTATATAACAAAAAAAAAAGTGTTTTCCTTAGAGGAATAGGGGATTAAGTTTTAAAATTACTTTTGATGATATATTCGGTTAATTACACTCATCATGCAGCCCCCGTGCATGGAATATGTAAATGTGTCATCACTAAAATAAAAAAGAATATTCCCATCGTTTTTATATGTCTTTTAACGTTAACTTACGTAGTCACGTAATTATAATACCACGAAAAATTTATGATTTTAATTATTTTATGTTTTATTAATTCATGAACCCCACAGGAAACGCAGCTTCCTTGTTGCTCTACACAGCTCCCATGTACGTAATTAGCCAAAAACAAAAAATTAATTATTAATTATTATATCAATGTCATAAATATTCGATTACATCTAATAAGTAATTATATTATATATTAATGTAGATTAACGTTTACGAGGGTGATTAGGAAGAAAAGTACAGAGGAATTCTCATGTGTTCCTTATGTTGTAACACTCTTCAACTGTATGCTTTATACTTGGTATGGTCTTCCCATCGTAAGTCATCTTTGGGAAAATTTCCCTGTCGTCACCGTTAATGGAATTGGTATTCTTCTTGAATCCGTTTTCGTCCTCATCTATTTTTGGTTCGCTTCTCCTAAACGAAAGGTTAGATTATCTTATCATCGATTAAAATATCGTATTATATTTTTATTTATGATATTAGAGAATAGTTTATTATAAAATATTAAATGTATTTGGATTTAATTCTATTAAAAAAATGACTACAATTAAAAACCATCTAACTATGGTTAATATCATAAATATCAATGCATAATATTAAGTTATATTGTTTTACATTGGTTAGGACCTAAACTATTAGATCTTATATATGAAATTGATCAAATTTAAAGTTTTTGTGTAAAATGTAACACTAAATCTGATTAATCTCAAAATCAGTTCAACATAATTTATAATAATTTATAATTGATGTGAAATAATATAATATAAATTTTTAATTAACTTTTTAGATTAATTAAATCTAAACTTATATTTGAGACATAATTTATCATAAATGACATGAGATAAAACAACATGATATATAATATATAAAACATTCATTATATTATTATTTTTATGTATATAATATATATATATATATATATATGTGTGTATAATCAGATTAGGGTTGGTGCTACGGTTGTTCCGGTTATCATTGTGTTCGGCGTCACGGTAGGCGTCTCATCCGCCGTATTTGACGACCACCACCACCGGAAAGTGTTTGTCGGGAGCGTTGGTCTTGTGGCCTCCATCGCCATGTACGGTTCTCCTTTAGTCGTTGTGGTAAATCTCTTCTTTATTACTTTATTTATATATTCATTACAACGCATGACCAATACATATCCTCACAACACGTGTATTATCAAGGATATCTACATATATATACATATATATACATATATATATAGATAATATTATGGTAAAATGGAAACGCAGAAGAAAGTGATAGAGACTGGAAGCGTGGAATACATGCCGTTTTACTTGTCTTTCTTCTCCTTCCTCGCCAGTTCCCTTTGGATGGCTTATGGCTTACTCAGCCATGATCTCTTTCTTGCGGTTGGTTTTACTTTATCTATATATCTCAGCACACATATATATATATATATATATTATATGTGGCAGCGATATATTATATAGTTCCACTTATATATCATAGGGATCTATGCATGCTGTATAAGTAGGTATACTTGATTGCACTAGTTCAGGAAAACAAGCAAATAAAAAGCATATATATTAATGCATGAGAGATACGTTATATATGGAGACTTTGTTTTGTTATATTATGTGAATAATTGAGCATATAATATGAACTTTTGAAAAGTTTGGAGATAATAATAATTATTAAATAATAAATTTATGCAGTCACCTAATTTGGTGGGATGTCCACTGGGGATTCTCCAGCTGATACTCTATTTCAAGTACAAGAAATGGGATGTGAATGAAGGAGACACCACGAAAGCTTCTCATCATCGAACAGTTATTGAGCTCACGCCACACAAGCCTTGCATGAATTCACACTGCTAAATATTTTCTAAGTTAAAATTCTCACGAGGGCAAACCGAATATCTATATATATATATATATATATATATATATAGCACGATGTAATTGCATATCAATGTGAGATTCCAATGCATGTGAATGGTCGAACCTTATGCAGTGTTTAGAGGAATTTACGAAGTTTCGATTCTCTTTGTTATATTTAGTTACTTAGTATTGTAACTTGTGGGATGATTGTCTTTTATGGTTAGCGTTGCAAGAGAGAGATAAAATAAAATTGGCTTTAATAACATTGCTTTAATAACATTGCTTTGATAAGATTTAATTAATGAGCTAAACAATTGTAAAAGCATAATCTTCACAAATTAATTTGTATTAAGCCTTCAACTATTCATGATATCAAACCCAAATCTTGCAATTGCATTAGTCCAACTATGGTTATGCACTACAGAAAACAAGACATTTTCAATAGAGATATTCATTAGAAATTACTAAATTTCCGTTGGAAATGACATTTCCCAACATATTTCAATGGATTTAGAGCTATTGGGAATCGATCGTTGAAAATTAACATTCGTTGTGATTTGCAACAGCAGTGAAACAGATAATATCCGTTGATAACTATCAACGGAGTGCAACGGATATGTCCATTGAAGTATTGAAACAGATATATATGTTGAAGTATTGCAACGGATGCCTCTTGTCATATATAGTTCAACGAAGGTCCTTTGATAGTTGCCAACAGATGTCCGTTTAAGAACCCGTTGGAAAATATAAATGGTGGGAATTTAAAACCATTCAACGGATGCCGGTTGGAAAAAATGGCGGGAGTCATCAACGAATACGCGTTGGAAACGAAATTAGCACGAATTTAAAATAATCCAACAGATGTCCGTTTGAAATGTTAATTTTTTTAAAATTTTAATATATAAAATTTATACAAATTAAAAAACTAATTATACATATCATCTAAACCAGCACCGCCTTCTTCATCTCCATGCTCGCCAATGCCTCGTGAAGGGTTGCATCGGAGTCGATGATCGGTTCTTGTCTCGGCGTTGTTGTCTCCATCTGTGGTGGTGGCTGATATGCTCAACCGGTAACTCGATGATACTCTTCATCTGACGCATCTGCATTTGCATATCTCGAAGCTCAGATTGTGTTACTTGAAGAGCATCTTACGTTTCTTGAAGAGCATCTTCCGTTGTTCGAAGTGTAGTTTCAAGCTACTCGATACGTCGTTCTTGCATATAAGTCTCTTAGACCGCAAGGGGTACTGTCGTGGCATCATCGATGATATCTTTTTAAAGTGAACTTAGAGCGTATAGACACCCCTTATACGGTCTAACAAATTGCAATATAAAACACATTAAAGTTAGTATATCGTTATAAAAATATTTTACGTAATTAAAGAATGATTATAACAATAATCTTATTATATACTTCTAGATAAATTTTGTCCTTTTGTAAAGGACTAAGATCGTCGGAAGTTGAACCGATGGCTTGTGATTGTTGGTCTTTTCTGTCACAGCTTTCACCGTCCGTTCCGCTCGAGAGTCGACATGCTCAGGTTCATTGACCTCTTCCTCGACGACATATTTTCCTTGGCGTGGATATCTACAACCAACTCAAGAAGATTCGGTTCTCTTTCCATCCTCTGCATCTATAACATTATAGTAATATGTTCACTTGAACTTTTTATCTAACAATAAAGTTATTAATATAAATAATTTTTACCAATTCTTTTTTTCTTTTTAGAAATGACTTTGATCCCAAGGTATGACGATGCGGACCATCCCCAGGAACTTTCTCGCCATACAGACATTTGTTGACCTTCTCGTTTTTGTCTTGAAGTCCTCTCACTCCCAATGTTAAACAAGTTGGTCAAATACATCATCCGTGGCTCATGTCGGTTTGGCGTTGTGAATAAAAGAGACACCACCAAAGCTTCTCCTCATCAAACAGTTATTGAGCTCACGCCTGATGGTGTTGACATACACAAGCCTTGCATGAATTCACACTGCTAAATATTTTCTAAGTTATAATTCTCACGAGGGCAAACCGAATATATATATATATATATATATAGCACGATGTAGTTGCATACCAATGTGAGATTCCAATGCACGTGAATGGTCGAACCTTATGCAGTGTCTAGAGGAATTTATGAAGTTTCGATTCTCTTTGTTATATTTAGTTACTTAGTATTGTAACATGTGGGATGATTGTCTTTTATGGTTAGCGTTTCAAGAGAGAGATAAAGTATTGTAACTTGTGGGATGAAAATGTTCGGGCCTAGAATCTACGGCCCGAAACCCGGCCCAACGGGCTTTGGGTGGGTTCGGGCCGGGCTTCGGGCTTAAAGAGATAAAAAACTAAAAAAAAATTAAACAAGTCTAAAACGCTAAATTAATCCATTCGAATCCAAATTTCAAATCAACAAAGTCCGAAACGCTAAACAAATCAGTAGAAATCTAATAGTCTAAAACAAACATCAACAAAGATTGAAAACTATTCCATACAAGTCCATAAATGAAGAAACAAAAATCAAATTTGAC
>CM071863.1:60092626-60107913 GCA_036759665.1 Gynandropsis gynandra
CTCTTCCGGTTTCACCATTTGAACTTCTCTCGGGGATTACTACAAAACAAGAAAACATGATTAATACCCTTAGCATTAAACTGCAATCTTATTCTTCATTGTTACATACGTTTCGATCTAAATGAGTAAATAATACACGCGAGTTTTGACTTTTGAGGTTACCTTGTTTATGAAAGAGAGATAATAAGGCTTCACATTATGGGGTCACGGCGAGAAATCCATCGGGGTTGCTAAATATAGAATCTACACATTAGTCAATCAAAGAAACCAAATCAACAACATAAGCAATCGTATAATCTCGATAATTTGATTTGGAATGTATAAACTTAACATTCTTCATCGTAACCAAGTAACCAAGAACGAACAAATTAAGGCTTGAACATTTGACGGTAAGAGACGGCTTCTGTATTTGTTGAGTACACGCGAGCCGTCGCTGAAAGAAGACTCTAAAGCAACTGTAGTGATCGGAATACTTAGGATATCAGAAGCCATAGGTGCTAACTCAATACCATATTTCTTAGTGTTAGACTTCTAGAACTGCAATACATCCATATCAATGTGATCTTGCATGCGGATCTTAGGATCACACAATTATCTCTCAAAACCCGATGTCGATCCATCATCTGCAGACTCATCAACATCACGAATGTATGCATCCTAAAAAAGTCAATAATGAAAAAGAATCAATCGAGATAGTCATAAAAATAAGATTCAGGAGGCTGTCGACCGAGAGGGAGAGAGAGAGCTCAGATGGGTGGGTGAGTGATTAGGGTTTGAATTTCAGGCCAATTTCGGGCTCGGGCAGCCCGCGGGCAAAGCCCGGCCCGACCCAAATTTTGTGGGCCGAATTTTTTCAAGCCCGAGCCCGACCCAATTGTTAACGGGCCTATAATTTTCGGCCCAAACCCGCAATTTTCGGGTCGGGCTTCGGGTCGGGTTTCGGGCGGGCTAAAAATTGACATCCCTAATAAAATTGGCTTTAATAATAGTGATTTGATAAGATTTAATTAATGAGCCATGATGAGAATGTAACGAGTATTCTCCGATTAAACAATTGTAAAAGCATAATCTTCACAAATTAATTTGTAATAAGACTTTAACTATTCATGATATCAACCCAAATCTTGCAATTGCATTAGTCCAACTATGGTTATCACTACAAAAAACAAGACATTTTCAATAGACATATTCATTAGAAATGGCTAAATTTCCGTTGGAAATGACATTTCCCAACATATTTAAATTGTTGGGAATCGATCGTTGAAAATTAACAGCCGTTGCGATTTGCAACAACAAATGAAACAGATAATATCCGTTGATAACTGTCAATGGAGTGCAACAGATATATCCATTGAAGTATTGCAACATATATATCCGTTAAAGTATTGCAACGAATGCTCGTTGACAGAGTTCAACGAAGGCCCATTCACAGTTGTTAACAGGTTTCCGTTGAAGAACCCGTTAGAAAATAGAAATTGTGGGAATTTAAAACCATTCAACGGATGTCCGTCGAAAAAAAATGACGAGAGTCATCAACGGATACGCGTTGGAAACGAAATTAGCGAAAATTTAAAATAATCCAACAGATGCCCGTTGAAAATGTTAAAAATTTTAAAAAAGTATAATATATAAAAATTTATACAAATTAAAAAACTAATTATCTACATATCATCTAAACCAACATCGTCGTCTTCATCCTCGTGCTCGCCAACACCTCGTGGAGTCGATGATCGGTTCTTGTCCCGACGTTGTTGCCTCCGTCTATGGTGGTGGCTGATACGCTCGACCAGTCTGCAACTCGATGATACTCTCCATTTGACGCATCTACATTCGCATATCTCAAAGCTCAGATTGCATTACTTGAAGAGCATCTTGTATTTCTTGAAGAGCATCTCCCGTTGTTCGAAGTGTAGTTTTAAGCTACTCGATACGTCATTCTTGCATGTAAGTCTCTTGGATCGCTAGTGGTACTGTCGTTGCATCCTCGATTATATCTTTTTATAGTGAACGACTAGAGCATATAGACGCCCCTTATACGGTCTAACATACTGCAATATAAAACACATCAAAGTTAGTATATCGTTATAAATATTTTATGTAATTAAAGAATTATTGTAACAATAATCTTATTATATACTTCTAAATAAATTTTGTCCTTTTATAAAGGACTAAGATCGTCGAAAGTTGAACCGATGACTTTTGATTGTTGTGTGATATTTTCCATCACAACTTTCACCGTCCGTTCCGCCCGAGGGTCGACATGCTCAGGTTCGTCGACCTCTTCCCCGACGACATATTTCTTCTTGGCGTGGGTCTCTAAACCAACTCAAGAAGATTTAGTGCTCTTTTCATCATCTGCATCTATAACATAATAGTAATATGATCAGTTAACAATTTTATATAACAATAAATTTAAGTTAATAGTATAAATAGTTTTTACCATTTTTCTTATTTTTTGAAGCAACTATGATCTTGAGGTATGGCGATGTGGACCATCCCATGCACTTTCTCGCCATACCGACATTTTTTTGCCTTCTCGTTTTTTGCCTTGAAGTTCTCTCACTTCCAATGTTAAGCGAGTTGGTCGAATACATCGTCCGTTGCCTATGTAGGTTTGGCGTTCTTCATGTATTAGTTGCGCTTGGCATTGTTCATCACCAAACAATATTGAGCTTGCATATTGTGCATCCAAGTGGTATAGATACGCGATGTATCCTTCTTCCACCATCTATATGTGCGCTTTGAGATTAAATTTTAATAAATTAATTGAAGAATAAAGGTATATAATAATTTTAAATTAAATTTTCTACTAAATATACTTACGATAAATTTAAACCACCATCAGCGGCGGATAACTTCTAGCATCACCTGTCAGGAGTAATACAATTGATCTTGTAGCGGACCTTGGATGATGTTCTTATTCATGTGTTTAAGAATATCATACAATATCTATAATTCTAAATAATCTATTACCATAATGTCTCGTCAGGACACTCAGGATGAATAATAAGGATGCAGGGACGCTCGTCAAAACTATCGATCAAATCGTCTATCTTCACCACATCATATTCTACATCAAATATCGGTGGTGCCGATATAGGTGAAAGAGGCTGATATGGTAGCGTTAGTGGTGGTGGTGGAGGTTGTGGTGGAGCTTTTGCGGAACCCGCTAACATTCCACTGTGACCGATAAATCGCCGAGCTCTCATTGTTTTGAGAGAAATTGATGTTTTGGTTTTGAGATTATGTTGAAAATGAACTATTCAATGGTTAAAATACAGATTTTTTCAACGGATATCCATTGGAAATTCCAACGGATTCCCGTTGAAATAACGTCACCTCAACAGATGCAATTAAGTGACGTGACTGTTGGTTTTCCAACATTGGAAAGGTGTGTTCCCGAGGCAACAGACTACGTAAATGATTGTATATTCTTGTTTGCATGCACAATGTCTCTTTTTTGTACCAAGTTTTTTCAAAAATGTTTTTTTATCTTTTCTGAATTGATGTCTACGGGGAATGAATCTTCTATGACAATCAAACAACCATGGTTTCTTCACATGTACTAGTCGGAAGGAATTTGTTTTCTCCATACAATATGGCATGACAATCTCCGTGTGTGCTCCATCTAGATAACATTCCATAGGCAGTGAAGTCGTTAATTGTCCATAATAAGACCATAGGCAGTGAAAATTCGGTTTGCCTCATTATTCGGAATCTCTTCACACGGTTGCTCAACAACACCAGGAGAAGTATCTAACACCATTTACACATATGGATTGATCGTCGATGCTTCATAAAGAAATTTTTCATTTCTTTATATTTCTTTTGCTTCTTGCACAATATCTCTAATGCCACAATTTTCGGCGTGAAATAACAAAATTTCGTAATTCTCTACGAAACTCATCTTTTAAAGGTGTTTGCAAACAATTTCTTGACTTCGATAGTTCAAGTTTTTGAATCTTTTGCAGGGACATAACATTATCCCATGTTCTTAACACAAAGGTTACATCGACGTAAAACTTATGAACTGCTCCAATTCGTGTAAGAATTCTTTTCTTTAATACATCCACTCTCTCGATCTATATATATATATATATATTTGAAGAAGACAACATTGTTTGAAAATATAGTTTATATTGATCGCTTGATGGTAAAATTTTTGAGTTTGATCAATAAATAGTGAATTTTACAACGGCTAACTGATGACAATACCAACGAATGTCCGTTGAAATACAACGTTGAATTATTTAATGGTAGCCTCGAAATTCTAAACATTCCAAAGAGCATCTATTGATAATCGAAACAGATGCTCGTTGCATAGTGCAACGGTCATCCGTTGGATGAAAAATGCGATTTTCAAAGGTCTTTCAATTGACCTGTGCAACGGATACGATCCGTTGCTCCTCCCTTCTTAATTGCAACGAAAATTCAGTTATTGACAGTTTTCTGAAATCCGTTACAAGTCTTGGGATTGGTATCAACGGATGGATCCGTTAATCCGTGAGTTGATATTTGGCTATTTTTTAATAGTGACGGAGCTTCTATTCTTCGAAAAAACTTTCCTTCGATGGTTGATTGTAACCACAGACAAATTTTAATATTACTCTATATTATATTCAAGTTTTTGTGGATCAATGTATGTCCAACAAACTGAAAGTATGTCCACAACGACCACAATGTGAGCACACAAGGGTTGAATCACTTTCGGATGAAACTTTGAATTCGTTGAAATGCAAATGCCATCACACTTTAAATAATTAGATAAATTACTAATTATCCAGAAACATGGTCAAAAGTAAACTCCATCAAGACTTGTCTCCTTCCCTTAAAAAAACCTTACACGAACAAAGGTAAAAGACCAAAGCAGCACAAACCAAGGAGAGATACGTCGAGGACGCGAATCAAAATGGTTGATGATCCACAATGAAAAATAGACTCCAAAAATAAAGAGAAACTCCAAAAACACGACCATCGAAACAAACACTAAAAACATTGAAAATCCGGAATTATACACCGAAAGTTTCAAAACACCGAAATATAAAAAAAATCCATTATCAGAATACATCGATGCCACATGAAGACGATTACAATAATGACTCATGGAAAGTCGCAATAAAAAACAATAACCAATAGAATATACTAGCATCGATAGCATAAAAGACAACAGTTCGACACAAATAAACAATTGGAGAATATTGTCAAATAAAAAAATAACCAGAAAAAACAAACTCTCTATTTTTTAACATAAGAAACAAAGAAAAAATTAAATTTATGTTTGTGAAATCTAATAAAATTTCAAATCCCAAAAGAAAATTTAGACTTTGTAACATTTAAAATTTAGAGAAAATCAAATTATCTTCATTGATAAATATATTTATATACATTTCATCCAACTAATTATCTAAAATAATTTACAAAATATTCTAATTAATATTGTAATTTAAATATATGTAAATTAGTTAGTTGCATCCCTTATTACACGGTCAATGTTTTAAAGATTAATATAGAATCCATGTTAAAAGAAAAACTCTTGTGGCCAAGTAACATGAAAAAGGTTCTCAAATTGGTGGATAATTATATTCCTTTGATTTTAAAAGAAATTTGTATAAGCATTTTTAAGAATATTAAAGAAAAATAAAATATCTAATATATATCTTAATCATTTAATTTAATTTAATTTTGTTTTTATTATATTTAATAAATGATACAAATAAAACTCCGTTATTTTTTTTATGAAAATCTAAAATAATTTTCTTTTTTAAGACTAAAATAAATTTCTAAATCGACTTATAATATTGTTTTTTTCTAATTCTTCGTATGTTTTTTGGTCTTAATTGTCTCTTTTTAACTATCCTTGATTGGTTTGGAATCCGTGGCCATTTTTTATACCTAAAAAGAAAAATAATGATAATTTTCCTGAAAATGTCATGTGCGGAAGGGGCTAATGGACCGTAGCCCAAGGCTCAAATTCGTTTGGGCCAATACGCATCAAAACGACACCGTATTGGTTCCCCGAACCTCACCCCTTCACACATAAAAGAGAGACCGTAAAATAAAAGGGGATCGAATTGCTCTTCCCTCCGTCCCTATTCCATCGATCATCATTTATTAGCTTTCTCTTCTTCAAACCCTAAAGTTCGAGGCGTATCGGCGAGTTGTGGAATTTTGCTCAGAGGATTACTCGAGGTAATATGAGTCTCGATTGTAATTTCTTTTCTTTCTTTCGTACTAATTTCTCTATCACGGAATAATTGTTGTTAATTTAATGTATCGGAACCTGTTCGACCTATTCAACTCGATGTGGATGTTCTATTATCGATGGATCTGGTTTTTTCTTTATGATTATTCTTGTTTTAGATTGTTTAGAGATAACTGAAGAAATGGCGACACCTGCTGATTTTTATGTTGAAATCATTGCTGTTTGTCCACATTTGTCTCAATTGGGCTTGTGAAGTGTATATATCTTGAAGTGTATTCTGTAGTTGTAATGGTCTTCTCAATTGAGCTTGTGTTACAGTTTATGGACTCTTAGTCGTTTAGATCGATGTCTTCTGATGTCAAGTTGCTTTAAGGATCATGGTTTTCGTGGGTAAATGAAAAGATCGTTCCTTGGATGTTCTAATTTTTTTTTTGTTCTTCATTTCAGGTTTGTGAGCGCAATGGCTTCTGTTTCCAGTCAACCACAGTTCCGGTACACCCAACCCCCCTCTAAGGTTCTTCATTTGAGAAATTTGCCTTGGGAATGCACTGAAGAGGAATTAGTTGAACTCGGGAAGCCTTTTGGTAGGGTTGTTAACACAAAGTGCAATGTTGGAGCCAACAGGAATCAGGCTTTCATTGAGTTTGTAAGTGGAAATTTTTCTAAAGAAATATATATATATATATATATATTTTGCTACTATGAGAATTTGTGTTAATTTTGTTTCCTTTTGGTTATTTATAACATCTTTCAGGCAGATTTAAATCAAGCAATAGCAATGATTTCCTACTATGCTTCTTCATCAGATCCTGCTCAAGTTAGAGGCAAAACTGTTTACCTCCAGTACTCCAACAGGCAAGAAATTGTGAATAACAAAACCACAGCAGATGTTGCTGGAAATGTTCTGTTGGTAACAGTTGAGGGTCAAGATGCTCGCATGGTCAGCATTGATGTTTTGCATCTGGTAAGTACATCCCATGCCTTTTTGGTCTGTCTAGAAGAGGTAAACGCACCGCTGAAAACATGTTCCAATGAGATTCTGATAACTAGGTTGTAGTTCACCGTGCTTCTGAAAGCTTTCTTTTGACACGAATGTGAATGGATCAGCAGGGCCATGTCAAGGCAATATCCTCAGTGGCAGCATAATGCGTTAGGAGAAAGAGCGCATGTGTGTTTGTTTCCTTTCTCCTTTCCCTAGAACTGCCTCTTTCTTCCCTACTCTCCTCACACTTCCCTTTTATGAACTACTCCAGGATCTCTCATACATGATCCATATAGGCCTAGTTGTCATGTTGATTTAATCTTGATATGTGCAGCTGTATTTGCACTTCTTTGGTGATATAAATTAAAGCAAAATTTCTTCAGCTCTGCTCTAAGAGTTTCATCTGGAGGTTCATCAATCTGCTAATATTATTTTGAAGTATTTCGAGTATCTTTATGCATATTGGTTGATATGTAGGAAGGCACTCATGTGCCTTTCAGAGGCTTTAAGTTGGGTTCTTATCTTTGTCATTATGTTTGGTTAATTTCAGTTGATAACACTTCTGATGTTGCGTGACTTGTGTACCTGATATTTATACTAATATTGTGTTGCACTGTAGTGCTAATTATTACATTTGTGTTTGTCAACAAGATTAAAGGAGCTATGTAATGCAGGTATTCTCAGCTTTTGGATTTGTCCACAAGATTACTACTTTTGAGAAGACGGCTGGATACCAGGTATGTTAATGATCCAGCGATTGCATTGTTTAATTTCGAATATTTTAGTGCTTGTTCTCATACTGTTTCTTGTCTTTATTGGCTTTAGGCGTTGGTGCAATTCTCTGATGCGGAAACTGCCACTTCTGCAAAGAACGCCCTCGATGGAAGAAGCATTCCTAGGTGACCGTTGTATTAAATCTTTTACACGGTATTTGGTCCAACTGTGAAGGGCTTGCATAGTTTTAGATGGTGCCCACGCTTTGTCAGCCTTCCATTGTTTTCGATCATCAGATTCAATCGTTTCTGAATTGACATAAAACTTAAAGTTCATACCAATGCGATGAGGGAAACGGGATAAAAAATAAACTAAATACTATTTTTTTTGGGAGTTGGTAGCATTGCTGCTTTATTTTTCGACCCATGCAGGCTTTGTCGTGCTAGGATTTTGTACCCTTTATAATATGTGAGGCATCACTTTTAAGTTAACCGACTTCTCTTTTTGTGTATCAGGTATTTACTTCCTGATCATATGGAGCCATGCTCTCTTAAGATCACTTATTCTGCTCACACCGATTTAACTGTCAAATTTCAGAGCCATCGGAGCAGGTATCTAGATCGCCTTTTCCAAATATAGTGTTCTTCGCATCCTTTATTGAAGTATACTTTTTGCTTAATTGGTATATCTAATCTTAAATTGATACCAATTTTTCTTTTTTGCCTGTGCAGGGACTATACTAATCCTTACCTTCCAGTTGCTCCATCAGCCATTGATAGTACTGGTCAGGTAAGAAACTTGATATCATTGTTTGATTAGCAAAATTCATAATGATTGTAGCGTTGACTCACGACTTCATTCGATCTTTTGTACAATCCCCTGCTTTTGATCATTAGATTAGTTATCTTTGTACCTTTTGCTGATCCAGTGGATTGTCTTTGAAGTTTTTTATTTTATTACAAAACACTTGGATACACCCAAATTGAAGGATTTAAACATCTTATAACTCTAATTAATATCTGAAAGATTATTGTGTCAAATTTTGCCAGGTGACTGTAGGTGTGGATGGGAGAAAGCTAGAACCTGAAAGTAACGTTCTTCTAGCATCCATCGAGAACATGCAGTATGCTGTAACTTTGGATGTTTTACACATGGTAATTAATAGTCATTATGAGTAGTTGTATTCTTACAGCTGCAATACTTCAGTTCTGAATTACTTATCTTTTACTCTCTTTTTCAATGAGTAGGTTTTCTCGGCCTTTGGACCTGTTCAAAAGATTGCCATGTTCGATAAGAACAACGGTCTCCAGGCGCTAATTCAATACCCAGGTCCTAAATTGCCCATAGTTATAATAGGTTCATGTATTGATTCTTGGGGTTCATTTATCTAATCATTTGTGTTTCAGATGTCCAAACTGCGGTCGTGGCGAAAGAAGCTCTGGAGGGACACTGTATTTATGATGGTGGATTTTGCAAACTCCATATTACGTATTCACGTCATACGGATCTCAGCATAAAGGTATTAATCCCTTTTTAACCATCTTGTCATTGGACGAAACTAAATGACCTGTGGCCTCTCTGTGTTTTAGGTGAACAATGACAGAAGCAGAGACTATACTATCCCGAACCCAGCGGTGCCACCCTACAACGGAGGGCAGTACCCACCAGGTCAGCAGCAGACGCAAACGGGGTGGGGGCAACCAACACAGCAATCGATGGGAGGGGGTCATGATGCTTACATGGGGTCGATGATGCCACAGCACTCCATGGCTGGTCAAGGACAGCCGTATGGCCATGGCCCTGGTGGCCCTGGCCCTGCTCCCATGCAATAATGTGAGAAAGAACAGATTTTGTGTTGGTGCCCACTGTCTGATGATTTTAAGATTTATCTTGCCCTTGTCGAGGACTACTTTTAGCTTAAAAGAGATAAATATGGTAAACAAGTGGTGTATGGTTTGGACGACCCATTCACTTTGCTTTAGCCAATGTTAATACAAACTAGTGAGGTATTTGTGGCTTCTAAAACCCCTAAACCCTATATCCCTCCATTGCTCCATGAGAATGCTGCTTCCGTTTCTGATTCGTCAGCCTTTGACTTCTTCTATTCTCTAGGAGGAGGTTGTATTGTAACAAAGAGAATTCATATTTGATTCTTGGTTTTGAGTTGTCGGAGGTTGATGGATTAGGCATGTAATGTGACGTTAGTGTTTAGAAAAGGACTTAAAAAGAGTTTTGAACATGAGAAGGAGATGTTAAAGTGGTGGAAGCAGGGATGGCAAATATCTAATTTATCTGAGAAATATATCATCGGAAGTACTACATGGTTTGAATTGTTAAATTTATTATAGTTTATATTTAGATATCTGAATATATGGATATCTGAATTTTAGATATAAATACTTATCCCAAAATCAAATATTTGACGAAAATGGATATGAATACGAATACCATACAAAATTCGAATATATGGTATTTTCAATTTTAGAGGAAGATACAAGGAAAGATAAAAATCAAGATTTTTTATAAAATATTTATGTTTTAAAAACAATAAAATGAAAAAACTAACAAAAAGAAAAATTAGGCAAAAATAATAGGGGAGAAGCAAAACCGCAGAAAAAAAAAGAAAATGAGAAGAAAGGATCTCATCATTGTCTTTCTATTTCTTCATTGTGAAAGAGTATGGTCGTTTTCTTTGTCATTGTCGCCTTTAGTTTCATCAATAAATCTCGAGTTAGATATTTTGTCCATCAAAATTTCGAGTTATGGTGGAAGAGTGTTAGTGAATCGTTCAAAAGTATCATGAGTCCCAACAAATTGAATGAGCACCCCAAAATATGTAGGAACTCATAATAAAAGGATTGGAGCCTGAATTTATGAGTTCGAAGAGTTTTTAATAAACGCTTATATGTTTATTCGTTTGAGCGTGTATGAATGTTTGTGATGTGTTTAAGTCGCTAGAAAGGATTTAAGGATTGAAGGGTAAAAAACTTTAATCATGTGAACTTCCAATGTTCTAGAGGTATCTGGTCCTAGAGCTTGGTTAGACAACTCAACCTCTCGTCCAAACACAAGGTGGAGAAGATGACTTAAATTTTAGTGTTTGGCCAAGCCCTTTGCAGTCAAGTCAAGTTAAGGTATCGAGTCCTCAGTCGAGTACTCTGACCACTTGTTCAAGTGGATAAGTTTAGAACACTTTTGAGCATTTTAGGAGTTCTAAGACCACTAGCGAACTTAAAGGAATCTGGGTGGGCTTTGTGGTGAGTCGAGGACGAGTAAAGGTTAGAATTTTAGTGTATGATATTCGTGTAGAGAGAGGAATCTTGAAAGAAGGTGTGTGTGAGTGCATTAATGTGAGAGGTACGGGTTAAGAATGAAAGTATTGTGGTTTGGATCGAGAGGGGTGAACGTAATACCATGTTGGAGTTTTGGTCGACCCTTAGAGTGATAAAGGCTAAACGTAGTCAAGCCAATGGACCTGACAATGTCATACCGTGTTACGATCCTATTGAATTTTCAAACGTCGAAGAGATAATATTTGTTAGATCAATGGACATGCCAGTGTCTTATCATGTTCAGATCTTGTTGGACTTTTCGATCGACGAATCACTGAATGTAGTCAGGTTAGTGGAACTGTTTAGTGCCATGTTGGGAAAACGAACACTACCAAAAACACAATTTTCAACAGTCATATCCATTGAAAAATGACTAATTTTCCGTTGGAAATGATATTTTCCAACGGATTCGCGATCGTTCAGAATTAATCCTTGAAAAATCACACCCGTTGTGGTTTGCAATGACATTTCAACGGATATTATCCGTTGAGAATTATCAAGGGATTGTAATATATACATCCGTTGGAAACTACAACGGATTCACGTTATAACATTTCAACGGATACCCGTTGGAAACTTGCAACAGGTATCCGTTGGAAATTTGCACCAGTCATCCGTTGGAAATTGTAACAGTCATCCGCTGAAATTGTTGGCGAGTATTAACAACGTATACCCGTTGGATTCGAATTGGCGATAATTTTAAAATATTTCAACGGATTTCTGTTGAAAACGTTGTTCTGTTATCAACGGGTATTTGTTGATAATTTGACGAATTTGTTAAAAATAAAAAATAAAAAAATTAATTATACAAAATTTTTATATAAAATTAAAAAACGTATTCCCTACATTTCATCTAAACCGGAACCATTGTCTTCATCCCTGTCCTCGCGAACAACTCGGGAAAGGGTTGCATCGGACTCGATAATCGGTTCTTGTCTAGGAGTTGTTGCTTTCGTCGGTGGTGGTGGCTGATATACTCGATCGATCATCAACTTGATGATACTCTCCATATGATGCATATGCACTCGCGTATCTTGAAGCTCATTTTGCGTTGCTCGAAGTGTAGTTCGAATTGTTCGATGTGTCGTTCTTGCGTGTAAGTCTCTTGGACCGTGGGAGGTATCGCCGTGGTGTCCTCTACAATATAGTTTTGTAGATAATCAAGTCCGTATAGATATCTTTTATACGACCTAACATAATGCAATATGAAACAAATTAAAGTTAACATATTGATTTAAAATATTTTATATAATTAAAGAATTATTAACAATAATGTTATTATTATCTCTAAATAAATTTTATTCTTTTGTCAAGGCCTAATATCATCGGGAGATGAACCGATCACTTGTGATTGCTCTGTAATCTTCTCCGTCACAGTTTTCACCATCCGCTCTACTCGGGGTTGATAAGCTCGGGTTCGTCGACCTGTTCCTCGACGACAGATTTCTTCTTGGCGTGAGTCTCAACGATGACGAATTTCCTCATTGTTCGACATCTTTTCATGCGTTTGCTCAACAACTCTAAAAAAAACCTAACAACATTTACACATATGGATTGGTCGTCAACGTTTCACAATGAATCTTTTCATTTCTTGTTATTGCTTGTGCTCCTTGCACACTATCTCTAACGTCATAATGTTCGCCGTGAAATAACTAACTTTCGTAATTCTCTACAAAACCTACATTTTGAAGTGTTTGCAAACACTTTTTTCACTTTCATATTTCATGTTTTTGCATCTTTTGCATAGACATAACATTGTCCCATGTTTTTAACATAAAGATTGCATCAATATAAAACTCATCAATTGCTCTAAACCTTATAAGAATTCTCGGATAACTTTCTTGTTTACGGAATATGACATCTTCCTTGGATATGATACTTATAATTCTTCATTTAAATTAGACTATATATATAAATATTAACGACATTTATCATTTCAATCCAATCTATATAACACAAAAAGAAAAATCAAAATGTTATATGTAAGAGAGTTGGCAATTATATATTAATGGCGTATAGTATACGGTAAAACATTTTCCACAGAACTAATCCCAGAATTTGCAACACGTTTCAATAAACATACATACGGTATTAGATTACAGTTTCCACGAAAGAACTTTTGGGTGTGGACCGGACGGTTGACGTGGAGCCATGGTCAGCTATTGACCATGTGGGTCCACGTGGAGCCATGGTCAGCTATTGACCAGGTGGGTCGACGTGGAGCCATGGTCAGCTATTGACCAGGTGGGTCCACGTGGAAGACGAGCCAAGCCCTTTGAGCAGTCAATGTATTGGGCCTCATGAGAGCCCAGTTTTGTTTGTTATTGGACAAAGTCTATTGGGGCGGGTTTACAAAAGTGACAATACGAAGGAATAATATGAAATTGACCAAATCCAAATCATCTCTCTCTTAATAATGGTTTACCCTAAATTAGTAAGTATTTCATAATCAATAACATATATTTAAATTGTTTCAAATATTCGGACAAAACTCAAGATCCAGCTATTTTGGTAGTATTATCTTAATTTTAATTTTATATTAAAAAAAACTTTCAAATAAAAAATCACTAAAACCTCGACAAATAATATAAAGGCCCATTTATTTATATCCTAATATGTCTAACAATGATTTTTTAAAATGTATAATGTTGAAACATTATCTGTTAGATTATAGTTTAGAGTATGTTTTGTTTTTCTTTATAAAATTTTGCTAGTTTCTATTTTAAACGACAAAATGTATTATTAATTTAAAAGTTATGAGATATGATCTTACAGATTATCAACTGATAAAACAAATCTAAAATTTCATTTTAAACGAGATTAGAAAAGTTCAAAGCGAATTAGATTCGTTTATTTTAATTAAAATAAGTGAGAAATATGGGAACTGATCCCGACCAAGAAAAAACATCATAAGAGATTGAACAGAGAACGAAATGGACATTATAAAGTCAAAGTCAACCATTGACTTATTCAACATGACCATGACCATGACTTTGAAAAATTAGGATTGCTGGAGGCTGAAAAAAAATTATGGCTGCCGGAGCAAAAATTAGGGTTGCTGGATGTTGAAGATAAAGAATTATTGTTGCCGGAGGCTGCTGAGAAAAATTAGGTTTTGTGAAAGAGTTTTGAACCATAATGAGTTCTTGCATATTATTATTAAATACAAGAGGGTATATTTATAGTGTACAATATTTAATTTAGTTACAAAACATTAAATTCTAATTTTAGACATCCTTATAATATCTTTTACATCCAAATTTGATTACATATCAGAAGCTACATATAACATTTACAATGTAAAAACACGATAAATCATATTTTATAATTTCATCGTATATTAATTTAAATTTAACTTAACTCATAAATAGATGTTGGTCTTTACACTAGTTTTTATTTTTCACCTCGTCACAAATCCCATTTTTCTTATGTATTGATTAGGTAAAAATTATTGACATTATCAACACGTCGACCATTGTTGGACATATTAGGCTAAAGGGTTTAATATGTATAAGTTGTATTTAGGTAAGGTAAAGTGGATGTTATTTTTTTCAAATTAATGTTTGTGTGGGTAAACATAACTAAATTACATAGAAGTATTGACATGATCCAATTACTTTTTTGTTTCCAAATTATTTGATATAGAATAGGTACATCTAGCCAGTTATTCTACTTTATAAATTTCGAACCAAAATTTATGGATAAATTTTAAATCAATTATAAAAAAATGTTACTAAACTTTAAAAAAAATTCGAGATAAATGCATCATTGGAAAATCTCTCGTCCATAATGATAAAATATGCGACTACATTTTGAAAGAAGTCGAATCAATTCTCCATTGTTTTATTAATCACGGAATACGTTCTTATATAGTACACAATATCATACGTAAAAAGGAAATATAATATCGCAGAATATTATACAATCTTCGAAAATATTTCGGTATTAAATAAGATATCAGAAAATATCCAGAATATCTCGTAGAATATCATCAGAATAATCCGTGTGATATCGGAGAATATTCTCGTATCAATCACACGGATTATATCCGTTAATA
>CM071863.1:60108192-60206770 GCA_036759665.1 Gynandropsis gynandra
GCAAGAGAAGTAGAACGATCGAAGAAGAATAGTCGACTGAGGAAAAGAAGAACCGACCGAGAATCTGGCGTGAAGAAGAAGAGAATAAGGATCTGGCGTGAGAATCTGGCCGGGAAGGAAGAAGAAGAAGAATAATTTTGGAGAAAAATAAGGCTAGGGCATAAGAAGAATCTGGGAGAAGAAGGAAGAGACTGACGTAGAATAAGAACCAAGGAGGTGGGAAAAAAAGAAGGAGAGAAAAAGAATCGTACGAGGAAAAATAATTTTTTTTAGGTTAAAAGCTCTAATACCATGATAAAATATGCGACCACATTTTGAAAGAAGTCGAATCAATTCTCCGTTGTTTTATTAATCACGGAATACGTTCTTATATAGTACACAATATCATACGTAAAAAGGAAATATAATATCACATAATATTATACAATCTTCGAAAATATTTCGGTATTAAATAAGATATCGGAAAATATCCAGAATATCTCGTATAATATCATTAGAATAATCTGTGTGATATCGGAGAATATTCTCGTATCAATCACACGGATCATCAATCACACAAAATTCTTCTTCTTCTTCTTCCGCCTTTAAATATACCTATATTTCCTCTCGAAAATTGATCCACCTTCTGTTTTCTTCTCGATCGACGAAAATTGATTTATTCGATCCTGTTCTCTGTGATTTTCTTTCTTCCTCCTTTCTCTCCGACGAAAATTTCCTTATGTTTTCAATGATTCTTGAATCTGTTATCTATGATTCTCCGATCCTCTATTCTGTTTCTTCTAACCCAGACCCCTAATGCCCTATGGCGTATTGAACCCGACGCCCTATGGCGTACCGAACCCGACGCCCTATGGCGTACCGAACCCGACGCCCTATGGCGTACCGAACCCGACGCCCTATGGCGTACCGAATGAGCGTTTTTCTTCCAAGTTGGGCGTTCACGATTTGCACGCTCCAACTTGAGGGAGGGTATTAACGGATATAATCCGTGTGATTGATACGAGAATATTCTCCGATATCACACGGATTATTCTGATGATATTCTACGAGATATTCTGGATATTTTCCGATTTCTTATTTAATACCGAAATATTTTCGAAGATTGTATAATATTCTCTGATATTATATTTCCTTTTTACGTATGATATTGTGTACTATATAAGAACGTATTCCGTGATTAATAAAACAACGGAGAATTGATTCGACTTCTTTCAAAATTTAGTCGCATATTTTATCACATAACTTTTGAATTTTTAGTAATGTATCAATTCAAAAAATTATCGTAATTAAAATGCATCATGTTTGATGATTTCTGAACAAACAATTATTTTTTGTTTTCATTCTCCTCTAAAATCGTTTTCTAATAAGAAGTTAATTACCACTTGATTAGATGTTAATGTCGTTATAACAAAGAAGACAAAGAGGTTTGGTAGGGTGATTCACATATTTGTTGTGCTAAATTTATGGTTATGAGAGTTGAAAATGTTATAAAAATAATTATGCTATATTGTGTAGTTTACTTTTTTGCAAAGACCAAACATGATTGGTTCTTTTGTTGAATGAACAGTGATTAATTACAAATTTTAAGTGATGTTAATATGGATCATGATTATGTTACGTTTTTAAAATGTTAAATACGCTATTTTCATATATTTACATAATTTTAGCCGAAATATCATTTAAAAAAATCAATTTAATCCTAAAATAGTTAATTAACCCGAAATAGGTACAATTATATGCAATCCCATTATCATGCAGTTCAATTATTATGTAATCTCATTATTAACTCCATTATTTCATCTGTCATACTATTTTGATAAAAATAAATGGTATCATTTGGTTTCATTGAAAAATTGCATTTGTGTAACTAAAACAAGACGAATGATTAAAAAAAAAATCAAATAGTAAAGAACCGTTTATTGCCTCTGCGTCTCTCTCCAACGCTGTAACACCGCACTTTTGCCGGCGTCGAAACAAACGCTGTTCCCCAGCTTTACAAAACGCAACTTTTGTTTCATAATCTAAAATTCAGCGTTTGAGTATTTCAACGCGCCGATGACGCATTTCGTTTGACCATCGTATACGAGTCGTGTACGTGCCCTATATAACAGGACCTCATGCATGCAGACATATTCATCAAATCAAAACGCACAACACACGCCGTGAAACTATGGACATCTCCGCATCACAACTTCTCCTCTTCGTTTGCTTTCTCTTTTCATGCTACCTCTTCTTCACCGCCGCAAAATCCCGGCGGAAATCCACCGGAACCATCTCGTTTCCACCTGGTCCTCCGCGGTTGCCCATCATCGGGAACGTTCTCAACGTCGGAAAAAACCCTCACCGTTCACTCGCCGAGCTCGCCAAAACTTATGGGTCTGTAATGAGTCTTCAGCTTGGCGTTTTAACTACAGTGGTTGTGACTTCACCAGAAGCAGCAAAGGAGGTGCTACAAGTTCATGATCAGGTGTTGTCGGGTCGAACCATCAGCGACCCGGTTCGAGCCATCGGTCACCACGATGTTTCTGTAGTCTGGTTACCGGCGACCGCACGTTGGAGGTACTAGGTCTTTGTCTTTTGAATACACTTATACGTCCAACTATAACTAACACGACATTATATTCCAAAAACTATTAACTGAGATGATAATGTATTTCAAAGAGACACATAATGGCAGGTTGATGTGATTAGGAAGTACTGTCACTATTAGAAATTTGAAGATTGCAAACAGATTTACGGACTGACCAGTTCGTCTTTAAATTTGCGGACAGAATAGGGATGAAATAGAAACTAAATAACTGAGATGATTATTTCTTTTTTATTTTTTTTAAAAATTACAGACGGACGGCTTCGTCTATATTTGTGAACGCCCCGCCCGTCCCCAAATTTGTGGACGGACCGGGGCGTCCGCAAATGCAGACGGGCCACCCGTCCGTAATTTCTTTTTAAAAAAAATTCTTCGACTTTTTCCTTCGATTTGCAAATGGTTTGGTGGTCTCTAGTTACGGACGGTTTGCGAACTGAAATTTCCGTCCTTATTTTACGACGCTCGTTTGCAGATATCTCTTGACAGTCCCTAATCCGGTCCTAAACATGTTTAGGGACGGATTTTACAGTCCCTAAATCTTAATTTTCTTATAGTGTGTATTCCGACAATGAAATTCAAAGGTTGTGTTTCTTTTATGTTAGGTTGCTAAGGAAAATATTGGCATCCCAAGTTTTCTCACCACAACGCCTTGAAGCTACAAAGCCCCTCCGGATGATGAAGTTGCAGGAACTCCTCAATTTCTTGGGTGAAAGCAGCGACAAAGGAGAAGCTGTCGACATCGCTCGTGCAACCTTCGTTACTTCCCTTAATATCATTTCTAACATTTTGTTCTCCGTTGATTTCGCTGGTTATGATTCCAAAAGGTCATATGAGTACCAAGATGCTGCAGTTCGTATCATGGAAGCCGCAGGGAAACCTAACGCCGCTGATTTTTTCCCATTTCTCGGGTTTCTTGATCTACAAGGTACCCGAAAAGAGATAAAGTCTTGCACAGAAAATTTGTTTCAGGTTTTTCAAGGGTTTATCAATGAGCGGATAACAAAGAGAATGAATAAAAAAGAGCCTAAAGATGCTTCAAAAACCGATATGTTAGATTCTCTTATGGATCTTGCATTGGGAGACAAATCAGAACTTGGTCTGAAAGATGTCAAACACTTCCTTCTCGTACGTATACTAATACAAATTCTCAAGTCATATCTTAAAATATAATTAATAAATATTATCTAATATATTTTGTTGTGTCAGGACATGTTTTTAGCGGGTACTGACACCAGTTCGAGTACGGTGGAGTGGGCGATGGTGGAGTTACTCCGTAACCCGAAGTCGATGGAGAAAGCTCAGGCTGAGATTATCGGACTAATCGGAGAAAACGGCGTCGTTCAAGAATCTGATGTCTCAAATTTTCCATATTTACATGCTGTAGTGAAAGAGACTCTACGCTTACACCCACCGGTCCCATTTCTCCTACCAAGGAAAGCAGAATCAGATGTCCAGATTTTCGACTTCCTTGTGCCTAAGAACACCCAGGTATTATTCATCACCTCTCATATATATATATATATATATATATCATATATAAAAACTTTGTTTTGTTTGGAATCATTAGGTTCTGGTTAACGTATGGGCGATAGGACGGGATCCTAGGGTTTGGGAGAATCCGACGCAATTCAAGCCAGAGAGAATGTTGGATCGAGACACAGACTTGAAGGGAAAGGATTTCGAGCTGACACCGTTCGGAGCGGGAAGAAGGATATGCCCAGGAATGCCTTTGGCTCTTAAACAGGAATGCGTTTGGCTCTTAAAACAGTACCATTGGTTCTTGCTTCTCTTCTTCAATCCTTTAACTGGAAGCTCCAAAACGGCGTCGTTCCCCATGATTTGGACATGGACGAAGCCTTTGGAATTACCTTGCACAAGGCCAAGCCACTTTATGCCGTGCCCATCAAGAAAGGTTACATTTAGTTCATTATGATTACTCGGATTGTTATATTGCACGAATAAATTAATTTTTTTTACAATAATTCGGTAAGTTATAATGTATAAGCATTAATGTTTATACGCTTTTGCTAACCGTATATAGATTTCATTTCTGATGTTACTGTATAAAGATGTCTTGCCTTGTGGGTCAAGATACCAAATAGTAAAAGAAATAATCAACAGTGTTGATTTTTTAAAAAATATTGTACTAATGAAGTTCTACAATTATTGTATATTAATATATTTGTCGAATTGATTGATGCGAACGTTAATCATGTTATATATTTCTAACATGAAATATTATAATTTGAATATAAATTTCTTTTTTAATCATTTGAGGAATACAACAAGTGTTGGCTTATAACTTTAGAAGTTATCTCCTCGTATTCCCTAATCCGACAAAATAATTTGTGCATAATGATATTAGGTCCTATAACGAATTTGCAATATTTCAAATAATTAATTATTTTATTTGATCATACATAATTATATTGTGATATAATTGTAAACTGTTACAATAAGATAAAATTCATTTGTTATATTATCAAAATCTGATTAATATTTTTATAAACAAAATCTAGACATAACAATACTATATTATATTGTTTTATATTGATTATGAGATAAATTTATGTTTATATATTGTTGTGATACATTATTTCAAATCAAATATAGTTATGAATTTTTATATATGATATTGAATAGATCAAAATCTTTTAATTAAATATTAAATTTCATTAGGTATATTAAAAAATAAAAACTTTTTTGAGAAAATAAAAGACAAACCCATCCATAGATAATTGTTAGTATTGTGATTGATCGTTTTATTGGATTTAATATAAACTAAACAATTGCTTGTGTTCTGTTTTTTTTTTTGTCGTTCAACGACTTTAAAATCTGTGTACTTTCTTATGGTTTTCCTATCTTAATCTCTTTTAATCTTTTCATATTTCTCATTTTTCGGTTTGTCAAAATCAGTTTAAAAATATAAATGTTTGTTTGATTTATTCATAGTCCCTTATAAGCTATATTTACAATATACATATACTTATCTAAAAACATGAAAGATATAATAGACTAAGTAAATATAACTAGAATCATAGAAAATATAGGTTATATTACCTCTCATCAAGTTGATGTGTGTAAATCTAAAACGCCTAATTTGCAAGAAGTTCATCAAATGCCTTGTCGCACTATTGCTCAGGTTCCTTGGCTTGTCGGTGGCACTACAAGAAAATTACTATTTCCAAACGGAATTTACGGAATGAAAAAGCCGTCCCTAAATTTCCAGACGAATTAGGGACGAATTAAAGATGGAAAATTAAATCCTTTCGTAATTCATCCGCAAATTTGCGGACCGAAAAATAGTCCCTAAGTCGTTCATGATTGCGAGCGGATTTGAGACGAAATCGGGAGACGTTGCGAATTAGAGACCGCGTCCAAAGACGTCTACTATTTGCGGACAGTAACAGCATCCGTCTACAAATTATAAGGACAGTTTATGATTTAGGGACGTATTCGCGACGGTTCGTCGGGAAATATTTGTCTTAGTCTGTAATTCGTCCTTAATCAGTGCATAAATTATCTATTTAACCCCTCATCCTTCCATTGGTTTCTCACTCACAATTCTCATATATTTCTTTACATATATTGTTATGGTTTCTGATTATAATGGAATCATCATCGAGATCGAATATTTTCGTTTCTAGACAGTGGATGTATGGAAGAATTGATCCAGAAACTCAAGGTGTATCGAAGGAGTTTATAGAAGGCGTTACACATTTTATGATGGTGGCAATAAATTAACAAGTTTATAAAGAAACCGGTAAGTTGGTTTGTACATGCGCCAAATGCAAAAACGAAAAATTCGTTAATGAGAGAACCATTTGGAATCATCTTTATTTAAGAGGGTTTACTCCAAATTATTTCATTTGATTATCTCATGGAGAGAATTTTGCACCACGACCTAGTAATGTTGTGAAAAAATTTAGTAGGATATTGTACATCATGAAGTGTTTGAGACTTCTCAAGATGTAGAAATGAACTCTTATGTGGAAATGGTGCAAAATGTATTCGTTGAAAGAAACGAAGGTAAAAATATTGAAGAAGATCCGAATGAAGAAGCAAAATTTTTTTTTGAAATGTTACAAAGTGTCAGACATCCACTTTATGATGGTTGTAGAATTAGTCTTTCACGGTTGTCTCTATCTGCACGTTTGATGAATTTGAAGACTGAAAAATAATCTTTCTGAGAATTACATGGATTCTATATCGCAATTAGTAAGAGATTATTTGCGTGAAGATAATAATGCAATTGAGTCATATTATGAAACAAAGAAGATGATGAGATCATTGGGTTTATTGTCATATCAAAATATTTATGTTTACCAAGAGAGCTGTATAATTTTATGGAAAGAAGCGTTCGGATTTGAGAAATCATCGATTTTGTGGAAAAGATCGGCTTTATTGAACAAAAAAAGGAAAATCGGCTATGTATCATCGTATTTGGTATTTACCAATTATAGATAGGATAAAAAGATTGTATACCGCAAGCGACATGAGATGGCATGCTGAGCCTTCAAGTTGTGACGGAGAAATGTGTCATCCCTCAGATGGTGAGGCATGGAAACACTTTAACAAGGTATATTCTGATTTTGCAGCTGAGAAATGAAACGTTTATTTAGACATTTTCACTGATGGTTTTAATCCATTCGGGATATCTAGGAGAAATTATTCGTTGTGGCCAGTTATTATGCCACCATACAATTTACCATCAGATATGTACATGAAGCGTGAGTTTTTGTTCTTAACAATATTGATTCCCGGGCCTAATCATCTAAAAAGAAGTTTAGATATATTTCTTCAACCATTGATTGAAGAATTGAAATAATATTGGAAGGGAGTTCTAGCGTACGACATTTCAAGACGACATAATTTTATATTACGAGGTGCTATTAATAAGTGATGTTCTAGCTTATGGTATGTTATATGTATGGACAATGCATGGTCGATTGACTTCTCCATATTGCATGGGGAAACATATGTTTTTTAGTTGAAATATGGACGAAAGACGAGCTGGTTTGATTGTCATCGTCGTTTTCTTCTTGCTGATGATACATTACAACACAATAAAAGGAATTTCAAAAGGAATATAGTTGTGTAGAAATCTCCTCCTCTAGTTTTGACCGACGAAGAAATTTTGTATGAACGACTTCTTGCTTTGAGTATTCCTAGGAGTATAGATTGCAGAGGGAACAATCATCCGAGAATTGGTGGTTATGAAATTACTTATAATAGTTACAAGAATATCATATTTTGGGATCTGCCGTATTCAAAAATCTTAAGTTTCGACACAATCTTGATGTCATTCACATAGAGAAAATTTTTTCGATAATATCATCAACACGGTACTGAATATCACAGAAAAATGAAAGATAACATTAAATCATAGAAGGATCTAGAAGAGTATTGCTCACGGAATCAGTTACATATAAGTGACGACGGTAAAGCTCTAGTTTCGATATTCATATTGTCGAATGATGAGAAATATAAATTGAAATTGTTGAAGGAAGACGTGAAATTTCTTGATGGTTATGCATCTAACATCGGAAGGTGCGTCTATATTCATGGAGGAAAGTTATCAGGGATGAAAAGTCACGATTGTCATGTATTCATGCAAAGACTACTTCCCATATGTTTTTCTGAATTGATGGACAATCATGCACACGAAGCAATTGTAAGTATCATTGATTGTTTTAATAGTATAATGATTAATAATTTACCGATATTAATTATTAAATAAACTAATTAATACTTTAAATTTCAAGTATTGGCATATTTTTTTGAGATTTATGTGGGAAAAATTTGAGTATAGATGTGGTTCGTAGACTTAAAAGTAACATAGTTACGATACTATGTAACTTGGAAAATATTTTTCCACCACCATTCTTCGATGTTATGAGCATCTGATAGTTTACCTACCACATGAAACCGCATTAGGAGGTTCAGTTCAATTTCGTTGGATGCATCCATTCGAGAGATTTATGTTTCGTCTGAAAAAAAGTCAAACAAAAAGCTCGTCCAGAAGGTCCAATTGTAGAACAATATGTGAATAAGGAGATATCGTTGTTCACTTCTTACTACTTCGAGCCACATGTTCAAACACGAAGTAGAAATCTAAACAGATGTTTTGATGATAGTGCAGCATTTTCATACCCAATACCAGATGATCCATATATATTTTACAGAATTGGTCAACTGCTTGTAACGCGAAAGATCTATGGCTATCACAATGAGATCTACACATCGCACATACATATGTTTTAATCAACTGTGAAAATCTATGGCCTTTTGAAAGGTAATATACTATAAATATGGATTCAATTGCGTATACGAATTTTATTTGTAATATTTATAGAATTTTCTAATATTTTACAGGATATTTAATGATATATTGAAGAATACATATGTGAACATTGATGAATCTCAACTCTAGGAACTTAAAGAAAGAGATTTCTCCACATGGATAAGACAATATGTAAGTAAATGATAGATTAAATATTAATAAATTACTTTTATATAATATTTAGATCCTTTGTGGACGATTGTTTCCTTTGTAATGCAGATTGTGATCGATAATCACCGTTATGGCTACGAGATCTTGTTAAAGGACTAATTGTAAAAGTTACGAGTTGGCCAATGTATTTTACACGTGGTTACAACTTTCATGCTTACAAACAAGGAAAATTAAAGTCAACTATGAACTATGGCGTACGTGTGAAAGGTGAAAGCTATTATGAATCGACCGACAAACTAGATTTTTATGGGATTTTGAAAGAGATTTTGCAATTGGAATATCCAGGTATCATTACTAATCCAAAAAAATTCTTATTCATACCACGTATGATATTTTAGAACATAGTGACTTATATTTATCTTTTTTGTAGGTTACGTCGGTCTAAGAGTGATGTTATTTTGTTGTGGTTGGTTTAATCCAATAAGCGGTTGCGGAACATGAATAAACAAATTAGGCATTGTAGAAGTTAACTCTACACGAAAATAGGCAAAATATGAGCCTTTTATTCTTGCATCACAAGCTGATCAAGTTTGTTACGTTTCCTATCCATATATGAGACAATCTTAAGGTTAGCATTTCACAATGAAGATACTTCTAAGGGATAAATTTATCGACAACACAGAAGAACAACAATCGGCCATGCAACAACAAACCACCGAGATCGTTCTTTGCGGAAGTATATGAAGATTCGTAAGCTTTATTCTACTTTTTATGCATTTATATAAAATTAACATTTCATTAAACTTATATGTTTTTTATTTGTTTCAGGCGAAGAGAAGGGATCCGAACCATCGTACCTAGAATTATTGGAACATACGCACGTTAAGAAGTCAAATGGTCCGTGAGTAGATCCCAAGGTGAAACATCTTCACGATGAAGTTGAAAATATGGCAGCGGAACAAGTATCGCAAGTACCCCCGAGAGAAGACGGAACACAAACTACCCTTAGTCAGGAAGAGTACAACGAGTTGTATCTCGAGGTAAATTAATGACATTTCAATATGATATAATTTTACTATTTATAAATGTCATTAATTCTCGATATTTATTTTACAGCAAGTTACGCCATACAAAGGTCATATTTTCGGACTTGGAGGAATGACCTCAAAACATTCAACTTCCTCCAAGGATAAAGAAAAAATATCAGAGTACGAGTTCCAACATACATTAATTAAATTTTATATTTTTTTTATTTTTTAAAAAAATTTGGGGATGTCCCATTGTCCGTCCCTAAAATGGGGACGACCAGCCATCCGTCCCTAAAATTTGGGGACGCCCCATTGTCCGTCCCTAAAATTTGGGAATGCCCTACTGTCTGTTTTTAAAATTTTGGGGATGACCCATGTCGTCTCCAAATTTCGACTGGCCCTGAGTCCTCTTTTGGTCCTTTTCTTAAGGACCGTTTGTGGACTACAATTTTCGTCCTTAAATGCGGACCGTTTGCGGACTAAATTTTCCGTCCTTAATTGCAGACGGATTGCAGACATATAACATTTGGTGACGCGCGTTTGCGGACTACCACCGGTCGGCCCTAATCCGTCCCTAAACAGATTTAGCGACGGATTAGGGACGAATTCTTCAGTCCCTAAATCGTGATTTTCTTGTAGTGGATGGAATATAAGTTTTTATTAATTGTTAAATAATGTCCCTCGCATTGTTTTTGTCCCGCAGTCCCATCCCTTGGTCCCATCCCATCCCTCGATTCCCATCCCTTCGTCCCATCCCTCGGTTCCCATCCCTCGGTCTCGTCTCGTCCCTCGATTCCCATCCCTTTCAAAACTACAGACGTACGTGAAAAACCGTCCGCAAGCTGTCCATAATTATGGACGGGATGGGAACTCCGACCGCAAACTGTCTGTAATCACAAACAGAAATGGGATGCGTCCGTAATTTACTGACGCTCGTCCCGTATCCGTCTGCAATTGCGGATGGTTTTTGGACATGTCTTGTTCCTGTCTGTGATTGCGGACGGTTTGCATAGGCATTCCCATATCGTCCGTAAATTTTTATCAATTTCTTGGCAGCGACTCCTTCTCCTCGCCCACCCTATGTTTTCATTGAATCCGTCTGTCTTTTCTGAGCCGTCGTCCATCCCATGCGTCACCCATCCATTCATCCCCATCCGTGAGCTGGCTGTCAGTCCCTATCAGTGAGTCGTCCGTCACATTCGTCGTGAGTGAACCCGTGAGCCACCGGCTGTCCGTCACAGTCTGTCCGGCCGTCAATCACAGTCATCGTCACCATCATCAGAAGGTTAAATTACGTTTTATTTGTTATAATTGTGGAATATGTAGTTTAAGTTATAATTTACATTTACATTAAGTTAAAATTAGCTTAGATTTATAAATAGTTATAGTTTAGTTAAATTTATATTAGGTTAATTTTAGTTAAATTTGTAATAATTTTAGTTGGATTTTAAATGTGTAGTTTAGGTGTTCGTGTAAATGTCTATAAGAAATTTGATTAGTTTAGTTTAATAGCACATATATTTAGTGATATGTTCTTGTTTAGGTTAAGAAACAGATATATTAAATTGTTTGTGTTTGTGAAATTATATTAGAATCAATTTAAGTTAAAGTTTTTTAAAATAAGTATTGAATTATGTTTTATGTTCTTGTTTAGGTTAAGAAACACATATATTAGATTATATGTGTTTGTGAAATTATATTAGAATCAATTTAAGTTATTTTTTTAAAATAAATATTGAATTAAAACTTGTAATTAACAAAAATTATAATATTTCAATTTAAAATTTTAGTATGTCTCGTCGCGTTGGAAGAGGCAGTAACACAAGAAACCATTCAATCTCGGAGGAAAGTGCTAATGGTCCATCTCCTCCACAACAAAGAAGACAATCCGATACGGTATTTTCGGATTTTTTGAATCTGAATTTATTTTCAAACACTGGATCGACACAATGATGCATCGTGAGCCTCCTATGCATCACGAGTCAACGGTGGAAGAAATTTTATCGATGGATGAGAAAAGACGTAAACTTCCTCGTTTAGATCCAAGTCGTGAAGACGACGCATAGTTGTACATAACTAATTAAATAAGTGTTAATTTACCTTAATGTTGATTTATAGTTTTGGTTACTATTAGCTTTCTCGTCATATAATAAATACGATGAAAGCTGATTACGATCGTCCATGTTATAATTGGACGTGGACCGATCCCGATATCAAAGAATGATGGTGGAAATGTTTCGTGGTACGTTGTTACTAATATTTATTTTAATAAAAAATTTTAAATGATATTTTAATAAAATGATTATTCAATTGTTTTCGGCAAAAATTTTATTGGAACCCTGAGATTACTAGACTGGTAAATGATTGCAAAAGAGATCGAGAGAAAAAAGATTGCAAAAGAGATCGAGAGAAAAAGATAAACTCGTTTGGATGGCAGATCATGTCTGAGAACATATGTGCGCCTATTGGAATGATCCCAGTTTTAAGGAGAAAAGCGAACGCGCAAGTCAATCTTGTCGTTCGGATAGAGAACGATACAGGATGTGTGCACATACTGTTGTTTCCCGTTCCCTCGTGGAAGTTTACGAAGATTTGGTAAGATTTTTATATTTTTAGGATTTTATACGATTGACATTTGTTTAATGTTAAAACATATGTTTTAAATTTATTTTAGATGAAAGAGAAGGGATCTGAACCATCGTACGAAGAATTGTTGGAATGTACACACACGAAGAAATCTGACGGCTCGTGGGTAGATGCCAGAGCAAAACGTGTTCACGATGATGTTCAGAATATGACATCGGAACGAGTGTCCTAAATCCCACCGAGAGAAGACGAGATGCAACCTTCTCTAAGTCAGGAAGAATACAATGAGATGAATTTTGAGCTAAATTCACTACAATTTAAAATAATTTTGTTATTTATAATCTTAATTAAATTTCGGTATTTCTTTTACAACAATTAACATCGTACAAAGGTCGCATAAAAAGCAGCGACATGCAAATTTTGAAATACCATATCCAGAATGCAACAAGAATGAGAAAAATAACATTCAAAATTAGAAGGAGAATGTGAACGATCACAAAGGGAACGTCAACAGTGGCTGAAAATGATGAAAGAACAAATGTCTAATATCAACTAGGATGCATGCATAACCAATTATTCTGACGACGATAATTCGGAAGTACCACTAACAAATCTTAAAATAGACGTTAATGATGTAAAAACACTAATTAATTAATATTAATTTTAAATTTATAAATCGTAATTAAAATTTTTATTTTTTTCAAAAACATTTGTGGACAACCTTGAAAACTATAATTACGGACGGGTTACGAACTTATTTTTTCATCCGTATTTGCGAACGGATTACGGCCGGTTATATTTGTGCGACGCGCGTTTACGGACGGATTCGTCAGTCCCTAAATCATAAATTTCTTGTAGTGTGGGTCGAAGAGATCTGTCAAGTTGGTCGAAGTTTCGATGGCTTGTCGTGTCATTGTCTATCGGTAGTTAAATAGATCCATCGGGGTAGGTATGCCAAAGGGTGTATGGGTCGATACGACGAAAAGCGTCTGAGTCGTTACGCCGAAGGGCATTGGGATCAGTATTGGAGCCTGAATTTATGAGTTCTAAGAGTTTTTAAAAAAACGCTTGTGTGTTTATTCGTTTGAGCGTGTATGAATGTTTGTGATGTGTTTAAGTGGTTAGAAAGGATTTAAGGATTGAAGGTAAAAAAATCTTAATCTTGTGAACTTCCAATGTTCTAGAGGTATCTAGTTTTAGAGCTTGGTTAGATAACTCAACCTCTCGTCCAAACTTAAGGTGGAGAAGTTTGCTTAAATTTTAGTTTATGGCCAAGTCCTCTACAGCCAAGTTAAGGTATCGAGTCCTCAGTCGAGTTCTCTGACCACTTGTTCAAGTGGATAAGTCTATAAAACTTTTGAACATTTTAGGAGTTCTGATACCACTAGCGAGCATAGAGGAATCTGGGTGGGCTTTATGGTGTGTCGAGGATGAGTAAAGGTTAGAATTTTAGTGTGTGATACTCGTGTAAGGAGAGGAATCTTGAAAGAAGGTGCGTGTGAGTGCATTCATGTGAGAGGTACGGGTTAAGAACGAAAGTATTGTGGTTTGGATCGAGAGGGGTGAACATAATACCGTGTTGGGGTTTTGGTCGACCCTTGGAGTGATAAAGGCTAAGCGTAGACAAGCCAATGGACTCAACAATGTCATACCGTGTTATGATCCTATTGACTTTTCAAATGGCAAAGAGCTAATATTTGTCAGATCAATGGATATGCCAGTGTCTTATCGTGTTCAGATCTTGTTGGACTTTTCGAGCGATAGATCAGTGAATGTAGTCAGGTTAGTGGAACTGTTAGTGTAGTGCCATGTTGGGAAACTAACACTAAAAAAAGCAATTTCCATTGAAAATGACTAATTTTCCGTTGGAAATGATATTTCCAACAGATTCGCGGTCATTTAGAATAAATCCTTGAAAAATCACATCTGTTGCGATTTGCAATTACATTTTAACGGATATTATCCGTTGAGAATTATCAAGGGATTGTAACATATACATCTGTTGGAAACAACAACAGATTCACATTATAACATTTCAACGGATCCCGTTGGAATCCTGCAAAAGGTATCCATTAGAAAATTGCAACAATCATCCGTTGAAAAATTGTAACGGTCATCCGTTGAAATTGTTGGCGAGAATTAGCAAAGGATACACGTCTGATTTGAATTGGCGAGAATTCTAAAATGTTTCAACGGATTTCCATTGAAAACATTGTTCTGTTAACAACGGGTATTTGTTGATAATTTAACGAATTTGTTAAGAAAATAAAAATAAAAATAAAAAATTAATATATACAAAATTAAAATACGTATTATTCACTATATTTCATCTAAACCGGAACCATTGTCTTCATATCCCTGTCCTCACGAACGCCTCGGGAAAGGGTTACATCGGACTCGATAATTGGTTCTTGTCTCGAAATTGTTACTTCATCGGTGGTGGTGGCTGATACGCTCGATCGATCATCAATTTGATGATACTATCTATATGATGCATCTACACTCGCGTATCTTGAAGCTCATTTTGCGTTGCTTGAAGTGTAGTTCGAGTTGTTCGATGCGTCGTTCTTGCGTGTAAGTCTCTTGGACCGTGGAAGGTATCGTCGCGGTGTCCTCTATAAAATATTTTTTGTAGAGAATCAAGTCCGTATAGATGGCTCTTATAAGGCCTAACATAATGCAATATGAAACAAATTTAAGTTAACATATTGTTTTAAAATATTCTATATAATTAAAGAATTATTAACAATAATGTTATTATTACCTCTAAATAAATTTTCTTCTTTTGTAAAGGACTAAGATCATGGGGAGATGAACCGATCACTTATGATTGCTCTATAAACTTCTCGGTCACAGTTTTAACCATCCGCTCTACTCGAGGGTTGACAAGCTCAGGTTCGTCGACTTTTTCCTCGACGAGCGAACTTCTTCGTGGCGTGAGTCTCAACGACGACGAACTTCCTCATTTTTCGACATCTTTTCATGTGTTTACTCAACAACTCCAGAAAAAGAATCTGACACTATTTCCACATATGAATTGGTCGTCGACATTTCACAATGAATCTTTTCATTTCTTTTTATTGCTTGTGCTCCTTGCACACTATCTCTATCGTCATAATGTTCTTCTGGAAATAACTAAATTTCGTAATTCTCTACGAAACCTATCTTGTAAAGGTGTTTGCAAACATTTTTTTAACTTCTATTTTTCATGTTTTTGCATCTTTTATAGGGACATAACTTTGTCACAAAGGTTGCATCAACATAAAACTCATGAATTGTTTCAAACCTTGTAAGAATTCTTGGATAACTTCTTCGGTTACAGAACATTTTTTCTATACATCCATTCTCTCGATCTGTATATATCTCTATTTGAAGAAGAAGAAGACGACATTGTTTGAAAATATATTTTGTGTTGATGGTTTGGAGGTAAGCAGTTCGAGTTTGTTGTATAAATAATGAAAATTCTGACCGATGCCCGTTGAAAATACTAATAGATGTATGTTGAAATGTAGATTATTCTAACGGCCGCATCAAAATTCTAAACTTTCCAACGGGCATCCATTGGAGTCAATTACCGGTTTTTAACGGTCTTCTAACAAATACATAAACAAATGTGAAACGAATTTTATCTGTTGATCGTCCGTTCAGAATACCAACGGACTCTGATCGTTGATAATGGTCTATCCAAATGTAAACATAGAAAGAAAAAACATGATACATCATATATATATATATATATATGATTATCTCAAAGTCAAGTCTGACTAAATCCAAATCGAGAGACTACCCTAAAAATGCTCCAATGTTCATATCTAATGTTCACCCTCTCCATCAGTGAAGTCTTTCTCAACATAACTAGAAGGAAACAATAAAATATAAAGAAAAAAATAAAAAGGAAAAAAGAAAGAGATTCCTCAGAGGTGTTACTGTAGGATATCTGCAAATGGGTGTGGTCCTCTTTGGGTAGTGGTGGCCATGCTCTTCTCGCCGCTTCATATTTGGTTCCAGCATTTACGCTTAAACATTTGACTGACAGAGCATAATTAGAACATAACAGAACAAAAAAAAAAACATATGTGTGTGGTGTGATTAATGCCTGTCTGTCCATCCCTATTTGGAAGCCTTCATCCATGGCAATCACCATTTCCCCCCTCCATTTATTCCCTTTTCGTATTTTTCAGATCCTGTCTATCGGCTCTGTTCGGGTCCTGAACTGCGAGCCGTTCCGAGACATCGGCCAATGACTTGAGATTGCACCTGATCAAAGCCTCCACAAAATAGCAAGTTTCGTCCTTGGTGTTCCCATCCGGGACATCGACCACAAACGATTCGATCACTATAGTCCCTGGCCGCCCATCTATGGTATTAGGGTGAAGCGTAATGATGGATGAATAGTTCTGGTTGGACAGTAGACTATGTTAGCCAAATTTTTTATAGCTGATAATGAAACAAAGGGTAGAATACTACAACTCATCAACATCATATCTTCTTTCAAATTCAAGCTTTTCATCCTCCATTAATCCATAGAGTCCACAATTTGATCTACAACTCGTATCTAAAAGAGTAGAGAAGGGTAAATTCTCAGAGCTATAAATAACCACCGCCTAGCAAAAGCTTCAGAATTTGCAGCTTAAGCAGTAGAAATGAGTGTGGCACGCACAAATTAGGGTGGACAATTCGGGTTTCGAGACGGATTCCTCGGGTTGGGTCTGGGTTCGAGTTCTTTGGGTTATAAAAAATTGAACCCAAAAATACCCATTTGGTTTTCGGGGCGGATTCCTCGGGTTTCGCTTCGAATTGTTCGGTTTTTGAAATATTGAACCCAAAAAATCCGAATTGTATATGGATTATTTAGATATTTTGGTTAATTCGAGTTCTTCGAGTTATTTAAGTACGAATAATTTGGATTTTAAATGGATAATTTGGATTTTAAATGTGTGAGTGAAAGGGAGAGGGAGTTGTGACTCATGGTTTAGGGTTCGTGTTTGTTTAGGTTTTTTCTTTTTTTTTCCGGGTTGTTCGGGTTCTTCGGTTTATCCTGAAACCGAATCCAGATCGACCCGAACCTATTTGATTTTTTGATACTGAACCCGTACGGTTTTTTATAAAATCCATATATCTCATTAAGTTGAATTATTTGGGTTGAGTCGGTCTGGATCGGTCCGATTAACCCGAAATACCAACTCCTAGCACAAATGTTTCCAAGATGAACAAGAAAGAAAGGAAAATAAGAGAGAGCAAATGAGTATACCTTAAGCCTGTGATCGCCGCCAACAATCCTGATACTGAGAATATGCTCATTATCATCAAGCAATTCCAATCTCTCGGTGCTTTTGGTAGCTGGTAGACCAGATTTCACATCCACTTCTCTTACAGTACCAATTTCAAGGTTTCCCTTCACCACACACCTGCTTATAAACGGCTTGTATTTCTGCGGTTGATCGAATCTCCTCACAAGAGACCAAACCTACAGAGTAAAGCACGTAAAATCCGTTATAAAATCCAAAATTACCCGTATCTAAATAATTCAAAAAAATTCGAAGAATTCGAATTAACCGAAATATTCAAATAACCTAAATACAATTCGGAGTTTTTGTATTCAATGTTTTAAAACCCAAACAACCCGAACCCGGACCGAAATCGAAAAATCTTGACTAAAAGCCAAATAGATTCAATTCGGACTCAATTTTTTCTAACCCGAAAATTTAAAACGGAATAATCCGGATCGAAATCCAGATTGTCCAAGTTTGCATAGAAATAATAATAATAATAATAATAATAATAATAATAATAATAATAATAATATCCACATTAAATTAGTAGTCACCTGCAAACCGAATCAAACAGTAAAAGAAATAGGAAAATTTCTATTGAAATTCGCTCAACCAATAGATAGACTGAAGTGACAAATATCGATCCTCAACACCACTAGAATTAACCGATATCCCTCTTCAATCAATAGTATTGCTGGATTCATTCCGAAGGAATTTCCGAAGAGAGATCGAGAATTTCCGAAGGAATCGATTAGCTATGCAATCAGACCTAAACATAGAAGAAATCAACCGAACACATAGTGGATATACAACAGCGAGAGGAGAGCACGGAGAACTTACGAGATGAACTGGAGCTTTGATGTTCTTAACGAGCGTCGAGCTGCACTGATTCTCCTTAGGTTCATGCCCGTGATGCCTCCTGATGTACTCGCTCTCTGAACTCCATGACGCAAAATTCTCCGTTCCTTTCGCGTTCATCTTCTTCTTCTTCTTCTTCTACCTCTGGCCAAACTACGCCGTTATCTCGCTATGGCCGTTCCTGGAATGGCAAAGAAAGCCGCCAAAAACCGTCGCAGAAGAGAGTCGAAAGCACGCAAAGGTTAGATTGAAGTCTTAATATCAGTCGTCTCAACTCGGCAGAGATCAGATCCCCGACGTTCCGCCGCCGATAACCTCCGGTGAAACGGTTTATGGGAAAGAGAAAAGGAACAGATGATGGAGCTATAAATTTTGGTGGCAGCTTTGAGAGAGAGTATGTGTGAAACAGAGCCTCAACTAACTCTCTCTCTCTCTCTCTAAATATTTAATTTTCGTATTAAAAAATATTGAGTAAAACAGTTAAAACGCCACGAAAATATCCCAGTTTTTTATGTACATTGTATGGTAACTTTAATGTCACATTTAAAAACTCACAAAAATATATAAAATGTTAAATAACCGCATTGAAAAATCAGAATAATAACCGAATAATCAAATAATTTGAAATTCGGGTTTATTTTTACTGCGTAATTTCAAATCCAAATATCCTAAACACACAAACGAACTGAAACCTGAATATTTTGAATAAAAAATTATTTATAATCAATTCGACTATTTTTTTCAGAATCAAACTAAATCGAAATCCGAATCTCCGAACAAATAAGAATGAATTTTGTCATTGCTGGTGAGGTTGAATTTATTGCGTCTGATTTGACGGTATTACCGGAATGCTATTGGTTGAGGTTGAATTTATTTTCGGAATTTTTTTATATAAATATATAATAGTTATTAAGAGTTACAAAAAATTAAAAACTAAATTAAACTAAAAGTGAAAAAAAAATATTGTTTTCAAATATATAAAGGTGATTGTACTAAAGAATAGGAAAAGGCCTGTTACTCTATACTATTTCATTTAATCATATTTCCTTTGAATTTTTTCTATCATTTTATTCTTTACAAATTATCTTTATCCATTTTTATTCTTCTAAACTTAAAAAATTCATTTTATTTTTCCATCCATTAATTTTTCTATTAATTTTCTGTTAAATATTTATAAAACAGACTATTCTCTCCTAAAATATAGCACTTTAATCATATTTCCTTATGAATTTTTTTTCTCATCATATTCCCTTTAAACTATCGTTAAATCTTATTTCCCCTAAACTTTAAATATTCATCATATTTCCCCCAAACTATATAAACTCTAGTCTATTTCCCCATGAATTATATGACTTCTAATATATTTTCCCTAAAAAGAAATTGTACATTCAACGTATTTTCAAAATTTTGGTTATTATAAACGTAACATATTTTCTTTAATATACTAACGTATTTTTGAATTTTGGTTATATTATAAACGTAACATATTTTCTTTAATAGTAACATAATTTTAAATTTTGGTTATTATAAATGTAACATATTTTCTTTAATAGTAACATAATTTTAAATTTTGGTTATTATAAATGTAACATATTTTCTTTAATAGTAACGTATTTTTAAATTTTGGTTATTATAAACGTAATATATTTTCTTTAATAGTAGCATAATTTTAAATTTTGGCTATTATAAATGTATTACATTTTCTTTAATATTAATGTATTATTAAATTTTGGTTATTATATTTTATATTTTTATGATTGAGAAAAGATATTAAAATAAAAATACTTTAAATTAAAATAAAAATTACTACAATATCTGCAACATGAATGAAAATACACAATTCTAACGATTACAAAACGATAAAAATATAACATGAATTAAAATAATTATTGAATTTCTCTAGTTTCTCACAGTTAGAAATAAAATCGGACTCGTTATAACTCGAAAGATATGAAACATTTGGTTTGGAAGCAATATTCGAAGCACTCGAAAGGGGAATTCGATGTGCCTAAATGTTTAAGGGATATCACACCTAATCACCAATCATTCACCGTCTCAAGAATGCTAGATTGTCGGTGAAATACCCACAGAAGAGGAAGGGGTTTTCAATGTGACCATTCAATAATATTTGTGTTTTTCCTATACTTTTGCTAATTTTTTTAAAACATTTATTTGATTAGAAACCATCACTTCTACATGATGGACCTAATGATGGGCAAATTTTAGAATCTGCAAGCAATCCTAAACTGAAAAACAAATGCAGATGAAATGATCGTTAAAACATTAACCAAGACAAATGATCGTGGAAAGAGAATCTGCATTAGTTAGATCTATTAAGTTTGATCTTATATTTTCTTAAGTTTGTCTATCTAAACTCTAAAGTATTAGTCGTTATTTTTTACTATATGATAGACTCTTACATTTAGTTTTCACTCTTCATTTTGTAAGAAAACCAACAAATTATAACGACATAAAGGCGGTTGATAATGTTAATTATAACAGTTTCAAATATGTGTGTATAGCAAGAGGTTTGTTCGATGGAGACAATAAATGGCGTCAAGCAATGAACAAACGATATGGGCAATGCTTTTACGGTTACGTCAGTGTTTTATCAAACTATTATTATATTATGAAGTTAACAAACCATTTTATATGTGAAAACATTGTTGGAACTTTTTCGGAGAGGATATTCTCACGAAGAAGCAAAAAGAATTTCGCTTCAATTGTCTATAGTGATCGGATAAAGAAATCGAACATTATAATTTAATGGAAATCGAGAAACTTCTTCACGAACAACTTACCGAAACAAACAAAATTTGAAAAAAAAAATCTGCGCATCGAACGACTTACCGAACTAGTATTTTAAATAATAACGGATACTCTCCTTCTGTTAGGGATTCTTATGACCTTTCCCTTTCCTGAGTCGAAGAGTCAATCTCGAACGAGAGTAAATGGGCCAAATTGTTTTCCTTAAAAAGTTTTATAATGAATTTATTATATTATTGTTCTATAAAGTGCTTAAATATAAAATAATATATATTCATATACATATACAGCTAGATTCAATGAATCCTCATTTTCCTAAATATCAATGTCTGTTATACACTTCCCACAAAAAGTTGAGCTCTCTTTTTCGCATGTTTATCAAAAGGAAAGAATAATTTTCGATTTATGTTTGTTAGATTCACAAAAAGGTTATGCTAATTTATATAATCTTATCAAAATAAAAGATAATTAGGCAATTTTTTTTATAAAAAGAAGTAAAAATAGTTGGAATGAGTTTTGTTATAATAGATTTGAATTTGGATATTACTTATTATTTGTATAATAGCACATGATCAAAGATATATGTATTATATCAAATATTCCTTAATTTATAATATATATTTCAAATTGTTCTTAGTTTTAATGGTACAATTCCAAGTTCTAATTATTTTTGTATTGTTCGTATATATAATTTTTTATAATTGTATTGTCATGTATTACAAAAATTTGGTATATTTTATGAAAAATATATAATTAGGTTGTACGATGTATTTTAATACTTAATTAAAAGTAATTTATTTTGGATATAAAATAAGTATAGGTATTGCAATTTGTTTCATGTAACCTAATTTTTAGATATAATCGAACCACGACATAAAATCTGAATGATGATGAGATGATCCATAAATCCACTTGGCTCGTCATACCAACGATGAACAATATATGATAATATAACGATAATGACAAAATTATCATTATCTTTGTAACACAAAACCTACATAAAATGATAATGAAAGTTATGTATGGTTGAGATGGGTCCACCATTTGGATAACTCTTTCTATTTATTTATTTATTTATTTATTTCATTCTTAAAATGAATTTCAAAGTAACGCTTCATGAAACAGTTATTTGAGATATAGATATATAATATAAATGTTATTTGATTTAATATTTGAATCATTAAAATATATAATGCTAGTTTTGAAATGTATTACGCGTGGAAGAATTTATTAAATTTTTATTAAACAGAAGAATTGATAATATTAAAATTTTTTGTCTAAATAATAATGTTATAATGTTAAATAAAAATTTGTGTAAATGCAAATTTAATTTATCATATAAATATTTCTGTATATAAAACATCTATTATTTAGTTCGAGCATTCGTTTCTATATATAAGTATCAATATTCAATCAATTTATGTTCTTTATTCTTAAATCCAAAAACATATAATTGATCATGAATAAACATATGACGAGTTTAGTGTATGTTAATTTTGTTTAGACTTTGTCATTGCATTATTTTTATTATAATTAAAAATATGATACGATCGAAAATTGTTTACATTTGAATCAAATAAATAATATAGTATTTATTAATATTAAATATAATCTTGGAATATATATTTGTCATCTCTCCGTAATTTTTTCAACTTCAATAATATTTTTAAATTGAACAATTAGTAAACGTATCCTATTATATAAATTAAGTGTTTGATCAATATTTCTAATTAAAATTAAATATCTAAAAACAAGTATACTAATAAATATTTGATATAAATCTTTATCAATTATGAAATAATACAAATAATATATTAAATATTTCGAAATTTCTTACAACATAATATTTGATATTGATATAAATATTTTTCAAATATCCAAATAAATATAAATAATAGAAATAAATATAATTAAAATTAATGCACTCAAAATTACATGCAAAATTTTAACTGAAACAATGATTTATTTGATTTTAATTATATTTTAAGTAAAATTAATTCTATTTTAAATTTTAATAATTTCCTTTTTTTCAACTTTATTAAAATATCTACTATACCCTTATAACCCTAATATCTTTACAACCCCTCATTCATCATTTTTTTTATTCCTCGTCCTCGTCCTCCTCCTCCCAGCCGCCTCGCCACCTCTCTCTCAGTCGCCTCGCATCGCCTCTCTCCCCCGCCCGCCCCGCATCGTCTCGATATTATGTCCCAATATTAGGAAGAGAGGAAAAAACTAAATAATGGACGGTTCAGATAAAAAAATCATATTCAAGGGTTAAAAACACAACATTCCCTTAATAGTAAAAAAGTGATTTAATGGCCAATAAAAGGCCAATACATCCATAAAAAAATCTAAAGGCCGAAAACAAGACACTTAATTTTATTTACTGTTCATTTGGCCCGCTGTTTATATATTATTAAAGATATTACGCATTCCACATCCAATCAGTTAGAGTCCTCTCAAATATTATAATATTAAAATATATATTTTTAATTTAAATATTTTAACATTGAATTTTTTTTCGTGATATGTATGTTCTAATACCAAATATATACGTCAGGATGTGTGTTATTCACAAACATCACGTGGTCTTCATGAATTTATAAATATAAACAAATTATGTGGAGAAAATTAGGGTTGGGAAAAATATTCGAAATATTCGTATCTGGTTCGTAGTCGATCTGAAAATGCAAATATTTGAAGGAACAAATACAAATACAAATACCATAAATTAGATATTTGACAAACACAAATACAAATACAAATAGTATATTCAATTATTCGTAATTATTTGTATCCGTAAGTGTTAAATAGATAATTTATTTAATATATAGATATATATATAATAAATTAATTTTAAAGATCAAATTACAAATAAAAAACATTATTAATTTTATTTTAAGACCAAATATAAAATATATAAACAAATAGTTATCATACTTAAATTTGAAGGACGATAATGTAATTTATAAGCTTTTTAACCCTAATGTTCTAACCTAATATTCACTCCAAAATGTTGCTTCAGAGTCGGCTTTTAGTGCGGGAGGTCATGTGATTAGTCCGTATTGTAGTTGTCTGACTGCTACTATGGTTGAAGGTTTATTTTGCACTCAAGATTGGATTCGTAATCCAACTGGGATAGATAATGTTATGGAAACATTGCAAGATATCGAAAAAATAGAACTTTGTAAGTATATAACTTTTATTCTAGTTTTATTTTAATGTATTTGATATTTAATATGATAATCTAATTGTTTGTTACGTTGTTTTAGATGAATTGGCAACGCTAGTGGCGTCATCGACAAAGTTAACTCTACATGATTGAGAGACTGATGTGATTGGTGTTTCGTTTTATATTATATTTTTTGTGTATTTGTCAATTTGAATATTATTTATGGATAATATTTTGATAATTATTAACTTTTTTTATAAAAACTTTTTATTAATTTTTTTTTAAAATTGATTTGGATACGGATATAGATATCCGACGAATATCCGAATATTTGCAGATATTCGAATTTACGAATATTCGAATTTACGAATACGAATAATACAATCGAATATTCGACGAATACGAATACGAATAGTCGGATATTTACGGATATTTGCTATTTGCCCATCCCTAGAGAAAACAACTGAATCCATGAATAAATACATAAAAACAACTTAAAAATACATGAATTATCATCGGAGGATCCTTTAAAAACTTGATAAAAAAGCAAAGCTCAAATTGAATCCATCAACATGTTGATTCAAATACCACTAAATAAAATAAATAAAATTTTATTTTAATCATAATGTGTGTCTAATTTTCATAAAAAACTATGCATTTAATTTTTTTTCATATTATAATCACTATATTTGGTAAGTGATCCACAACAATGCACAAACTTGAATCTGGTTTTTCACATTAATAACTAAAGGTTAATACCGTGACACTTGACACTTCATCGATTTAAGGTTAACGACCGTTGACATGAATATCCCATCAATAACATTGTCCACAACCAAGTCATCCAAAAATCAAAATAGAAAAATTGACTTTAATATAATTAAAATAATGACATTGTTTTTTATATTTCTCTCATCTCTTGATGAGCTTCTCTAATTGCTCAACCATTATCAGATGACGTTGAATACGTGAAAACAACGGTTTTGAAGGTATTCGTCACCGGAAACAAGACAAGTAGATTGATCAAATAAGATAAAAAGACGAAAGAAACCATTGTTTTAATGATTGTAATTGAGTTCCCAAACGGGCATTAAGCAAACATTGGTCATTTGTAGTTATGGTCGAGCCACCTACCACAAAACTCTACTCATACCGGCTCTGGGGCCCAAAGGCCAAGACACATGACGTTTTCGCCGAGCTCCTAGGGTATCCGAACAACATAAGGAGGAACAAGACCATCGTCTCTATCTTTTCTCTTTGATCTTTATAATTATCGTTGGTGACACTAAAACCCTTTAACCCTTTCACCGCGAAAATGATCTACCATCTATCTCGTAGCTTCTGCCACAATCACCGTCTCCGACATCATTTCCACCATTACAGCCCCCAAAGTCTCTGAGAACTCATGCGCCACCATCTAGGGGTGTAAAATGAGTTGTCGGCTCGCGAGCCAGCTCTAGCTGGGATCATATTTAAGCGAGCCGAGCTGGATATTTTCTAGCTCGTTTAAAAAACGAGCTGACGAGTTGAGCCCAAAACAAGTTCGAGCTTAGACGAGCTGGCTCGCAAGCTGAAAAAAATCATATAAAAATAACATATTTTTTTGTATATCATATATAATATTGCATTTAATAAAACATAATATATTGTTTAAACATAGTATACTATTATAATGTATTTTTCCTTTTTCTAATAATTGATATAACAAAATAAAAAAACAATTTAATAAAGTTATGAGCGGTCGAATTTAGTACAATGATATTTTATATTTTTTATTCGAGAAGGTTGTTTTTTATTTAGTACAATGATATTTTATAACATTATGTTTGAATTAATGGTTTCTTTTTTCGATATTTTATTTGGTTCATTTGATATGTTTATCATATATGATATTACAACTAATTCAAAATAATTAAATAGTCTGGCTCGCGAGCCAGCTCATTTTTTGACGAGCTAGAGGCGAGCCGAGCTGAGCTGGGATTTTTCAGCTCGTTTAAAAAACGAGTCGAGCTGATTCAGCTCGTTTTTTGGCGAGCTAAAGGTGAGTTGAGCCGAGCCAGCTCATTTTACAGCATCACCACCGAATCCTCAGAGCTTTAGCTTCCACGACGGGACATGGGAGGATCTCTATAATTTGATGTCTCAGCTTAACCACAAAGTGGCGAGGATGGATATTGACATTTATATGAAGCAAGAGAAGAAGTATACAAAGGTCGAACTTGCTAACACGGCTCGACTACAGACCAAACTTTAGGTTGTCTTTCGAACTCTCCACACCTGTGCTTTGCTAGGGACCATAAGGGGTCGATGGAATAACACTCTTTTTCCTTTTAGTTTTGCATGAATCTTTGCAGGTTTCTTTGTAATTATTGGAGTTTTCTCAAGTTACGACACTAAAGAGAATATTAGAGGTAGTGTTATGTTGTGTTGTCCCACATCGGTTAACATGAACCATGAACTTCTATATATAGTATTGTGCAATTCTAACTTGGGCGTGACGGGGTGTTATGTTATGTTGTCCTACACCGGTTAAGACATGAACTATGAACTTCTATATATAGGATTGGTTAATCATAAACTCTTGAGTTATCTGTTAGGGTTAGTTAAGTTCAAATTCATAATTGATAGAAAATAGAAAGCTTAGGTTCTTTTTTGAATTTGTTCATGCGTATGTGTGACAGAGGAGAGAAAGATAGTGAGAGGAGAGAGAGGAAGGCAAATTGGTTAAAGAAGACAAATTTGTCTTAAAAAAATTCTTTTTAGATCAAATTTTTACAAATATAAAATTAATTCATTTTTTATTTTTTAGGACATGATTGTCGATGGTTTATTGACGTGACATCCAAGTCATCAATCATTAACGACAATCGATGATATGTTATGACATTAACCTTCGAATATCATTTGGATCAAGATTGTGTTGAACGATCGAGCACAAATTAACGTCTGAACATTAGAAGACACCAAGCGGCTTCATATTTGTTAAGCACCCGAGAACCATCACTAAATAAGACTCAGAAGCCACTGTAGTAATAGGAATGCTTAGAATATCGGATGCCATTACGATAATTGTTTACCATAAAGCTCGAACTTTCAAAAAAATGAAAGATATCAAAATCCGAGTTTCGTCGCACGTGTATCTTAGGATCCCTTAGATATATATCCACACCCGATCCTAATCCATCATCCGAAGAAGGTACTTTATCGTCGAAGTCGACAATATCCTATAAAGTGTAATAATAAAAAATTATATAAAGAAGCCAAATATTGAATGATAAATATAATGGAACCAACTTACATCAAAATAACTCGAACTCTGCTATTGGTTTTTTATTGTTGTCTTGAGAAGAAATCGAAGATTTAGAAACTCTAAATTTGGTTTTGTACTCTTCATAAAGTGAATACATCTTGCTCCTAACTTCATCAATTTTCAGCTGACTTGTTTTCTCATCGATGTGATCATAACAATATTTCAATAATTGCATCTTCATTCTCGGATCAAGAACAACTGACATAGAGAGAATGCAACTATAACAGTCTCAATATTTATAAAATTTGACTCGTATATTTTATGCCATCTTCTTTAAGATTTCATTGTCGTTCTACTTATACTTTTTCAAAAGCATTTCAATCTTCCAGATCTTCATGAACGATGGATCTTCTCAATTGGAAGATCCCCTATATGGATAATACACATTCCAGTTGACCGAGCCAGTACATGTTGGCAGTTGGATAGGTTGAACCCGAAATCAGACTAGTAATGTCCATAAATGGTTCTAAGAAATCTCGTACTTTCCCCTTCTATTACATTCTTCATTCGTTGGATACCACTTATATTGTCTATCAATCAACGCAAGACTAGAAAAAATAGTATGAGTTGAATTCCAACGAGTGCTAACGTCCATAGATAAAGAAACCTCAATTTCAATTCCATGTTGTTCTGCACATTCCTCAAACATGCTCTACCTCGACTCTAACCCTCTTAAATATTTCACACTTTCTCTAATTTTTTTCAATGCACCTTCAAGCACTTTTAATCCACTTTGCACAATAAAGTTCAATATATATTCACTACATCTTGTATGAAAGTATTCTCCATTGCAAATCAACAAATTTTGTTGCAAGCGATGTTTTGAGATGACCATCAAACTATCATTAACTATAGCATTATCTACAATAATAAAAAAATCTTATCTTCAATACCACAGTCCTTCAAACAAGTGATTATCTTCTTCGATATTTCTATTTTGGTATGCTGAGGAAGTAAAATAATGATACCCAATATCTTGTCAGTCAAATTCCAATTCTGATCAACATAATGTCATGTTAGACATATGCATCCCTCATGGCTAATTGCGGTCCAAAGATTTGTAGTTAAACAAATTCTACTACGAATTCAATCTTCAACAACTCTTTCTCACGCTCATAAAATTTCAAACAATCACCAACCAGGGTATTTTTACATATAAATCTCACTTCCAGATTTAAATAGAGAATCAAGTCTCTAAACATCTTGTACTCAACTATTGAGAAGGGAAATTCATGAGCAATTATCATCTTAGCAATGTTTCTAATGGATTATTTGCCCTCAAATTTCTATCATTGATCAATCAATATTTCTAATAGATTATTGGTCTTAGGTTTGCACTTGGAATTCTCCACATGATGCTTTAAGTGAGATGTATTCCTACTTGATAATGTGAATAACACTTTATCGCAATATTTGCATTTGGTTTGAGCAGCATTTCTACTAATGAAATATGCTCAAACATCAGATCTTATTCTTTTATTAGAACCACTAACTTGAGGAGTTGATTGATTATCGTCATTATCACTATATCATTGTTTATCATCGTCATCTAACGGCTCGTTAGTTGGAAGAAAAAAAGTTATCATCCATGCGAAATCTGCAAGTGAAACACACAAAAAAATTACTACAACAATAGTATGTCATTCTCTAGTGGATACACACGATCGACGTTGGAATTGACGAAGCTAGATCAGAAACTTCTCAAACATAACCAAACATATAATACAAGTTTCAGAAACTAAAAACTAGTGGATACACATGATCGACGATTGAAATCGACGAAGCTAAATCAAAAACTACGATTCTCAAACATAACCAAACATAGAAGTTACACACGATCGACGAAGCTACACGGCCAACGGTTGAACTAGTGGATACACAAACTATATGACCGACGATTGAAATCGACAAAGCTAGATTGTTCGACCGGTAAAGAAATAAAGGAATGAACATACCCCTTGTTCGACAGCGAAGATTGTTGGACAAAGACCAGCACGACGCAGAGAACCAAAGGAGAAGAAAAAAGAGATTAGATCTAGGTTTTTTGTGACGGTGGGAATCGACGGGAATCTAGGTGGGTGGTATCGAAGGCACACAGCGTACAGAACCAAGGAGAAGAAAATAGACACGACGCATAGAAAGAACCAAGGAGAAGACAACAGACACGGTGCTAGGTTTAGATTTTTTAGTGTTGTTGCTTAAAGCCCGACGGACCAGTCCGCAGTCTGGCGGGTCAGATCGCAAATTTACGGGCTTTTAAAAAATTTGAACCCACTATTTTTCGGGTGGATTTCGGATGGATCCGCAGATTGGACTGCATTTTGATATTGCATTATTCTAAATCATTTGAATGTAATGATTATAATATAAAAAATATATGTGAATAATTCTATCATAAATAGATTAAAATGAAATTTCACTAAAAGCAAATGAAAGAAAATATGAAGATACTGAAATGGTCTAAAAGAACCATTGGTTAAGACAAATGGAAAGAAAAAAAAAAAGCATAAACATAGAAATCGATTAACTTTCATTACCATTGATAAGCTATATATATGTGTCACGTTAACAAGTTCTTATACAAGATTTCCTTTTTGGCCTGTAAGAATATCAAACAAAACAAAACCCCTTGTAACATCAACACAAATCAACATTCTTAGACCAATTTCTGCTATTCTTCTTGCACCAAAAAAAAAACAACATGATCAACTATTGCTATGTGGGTCAGCCTTAGAATCTCACTAAGACACCAAAAAAATGAAATCAAACAAGAGATAAGACCTGATTTGTTGTGTGACTGTAATCTTATCAGTTGTTTTAACACCAAGACCTCCTGATCATAAACTGTACTATCTATTACTGATTCCCATCCTAATCTACAATGTAACTAGTTTCCATGGCTGTCGAGCTTCTGTCTTCGACGGGTCTGACTGTTCCGTTGTTCATCGCTGCTGACTCTTTGGATTCGGCATTCTCTGCAAGAAATTCCATAGGAGTTGCTGCAGGGTCTAATTCCCGACAGCCCGTAGGAACATTATCTGCTTCCTGTCCAGTAAGAATATAATTTGGGACTTGATGAGAGAATCGAAACATTTCTTCCTTCGGAATCCTTTTCATATCGTTAGGGTTTGTACTTTTGCGGAAAACTGCACTGAACCCTGCTACCTTGAGTAAAAGCATCACAGTCACACTTGGTTCATCGTCAGTATAGCCGTCAAGCACCTCCACCATGTCATACTTGTGTATGATTTCATCAGGAGTTTTGCTGTCCCATTCAGGGGACCAGTTTCGATACAATGCCCACACATCGCCTTTTTTAGGGAAAATTCGGATGACCCCTCTTGCACCTTTGGTGAATTCAACTTTGTGGGAGAAGGCGTTTAATGTGTCGGTGAATTCATATTTCCCTGTCCTAAAATCCCCACATGTTTTAGTAAAACCAGAGCCTATCCAGTCTATAGCACCTAATTCACTGTTGCTTCTCGAGTTAAGCCAGCTAATTTTCATCTTAAATGGATTTAAAGAAACAACCTTTTGGATGCGGGCGTAAAACCGAGGCATTCCTCCATCATCATCATAAGCAGCCCAAATCTGATCTTCTTCAAAAGATTGTTCAGATCGGTCCAGATCAAAGTTGTGAAAGTCTGAATCAGGGACGTCAATTGTGAACAGTTCATTATTCTCTACACCTGAACCATGGGAAGCATCCTCGATATTAGACGATACACTATTTTTCTCATTTTCGTTTCCATCGTTGCTTACCTTTCTACTTTTTTGCTCCTTCTCATTTACACTTTCCTCATCTTTGGATTGAGAGATCAGCTCCTGGAGTTTCTTAGTAATATCTGAACAAGCCTTGCTTTTTAGGGCTTTTCGAATATCATCTGCATACAGCACTTTGTGAAACATGTTAGAGTAACCTGCAGAACTGCTGGTGTTTGGAATATCAGTACTTCCTTTGATAGGGTCAGAGGAATTACTGAATCTAGCTCCTGTTCCCAATTGACTTGCCCATTTGCCTGTATATGAACTACCCATATCCTCATCATCTGGCCTCAATTTCTTAAATCCCCTATTTGCTTTGAGAGCAGTGTTCACCATTCTTCTAGCAGCTTCCTGTTCTTGTGACCCATCGACCCCTTTTTTTAGTCTCTCATCCGCCTGTCGAACTACACTGGCAGCAGGAGCTTTGGCTTTCGTACTGTTTATACTGCCCATTCTTGATAAAGAATCCCATCGAAAACTCTGGCTAACAGACGGATAATGCTGCTGATGTGAAGAATCTCTGGCAGAGGAATGATTATACGCGTTGTTGTACGCTGCTTGAGGTTTGGCAGTTGGATGCTGTTGATGAGATGAGAGATTAAGAGGCCGCAAAACACTAGGAGGTGGAACTTTCTCTATAGCAATAAAAGCCTCTCGACAGTTTGGACAAAGCAAAGTTTGGTTCAGATATGCCCTCAGATATTCGTATTGCGTCTTGCATTTGTTACACATTGTCCAAAAGGTAGCCGTCTTCTGTTTCGAAGATCCAAATGAAGACGGATCAACGTGGTCATTGGCTTGGGTTCTAACCGCAGCACTTGAAGCTACATTGTTCCTTATATTTTGAAACCCATTTGATGTTGATTGGCGGGACGGAATTCCACTTTGTGCTGGAAATCTTGGTTGAACTTCCTTTAAACTCCTCTTTCGATTATATGCTATTCTCTTAGACTTATCAGATAATAGACTCCATGCTTCTGAAACCAACTTAAAAGCACCATCTGCACCTTTACACTTGTTTTTATCAGGATGAAGCATAAGGGCTAACTTCCGGTAATGTTGTTTCACAGTTTCATCATCAGCCCAAGGATCAACACCAAGTATACCGTACCAATCAGAATCTCCAAAGATCTTATTCTCCGCTGAGATGTAAACATCAATCGTCGTTAAGACTTGGTTCAGACCATCAAGTTGGGGAAATAATCTTTGAGCCTTAAGAGCAAATTTTTTTGCCCCTATATAATCTTTTTCTGAAACCTTCCTTTCAGCAATTTCTTTTGCCCTTATAGCCTCGTCCTTATTGCATTCCATGTCCTCAAGGAGTAGCTCGATATAACACTATTTCTTCTGTTTAATCTTGCAAAATATAGGCTTTTCAACAAATTCCTCGAAGAATACAACCTGACTCGATATGAAATTAAAGGGTCACCACAAAAGGAATCAGACGAATGTTTTAGGGAAGAAATCAGAGATATCAAATTAAAAAGTATATATGTGCCTGAAATCTCCAGGTCCAGATCCAGTTAAGGTTAGAATTTTTGACACCTGATGGTTAAATTGACTAAGAATTGAATAGAATCTGATCATTTGAAATGATCCAGATCTGACCATTGTAGGCAAAATCATAAATGCAAATCACAAAGACAGATAAACAAAATCTGTAGACATAAATTTCCAAAGTTTATCATATCTAAGCCATAAAATATCACAAATCATACAGCGGTCGCAGCAATCCACAGGATCTAAATCAAAATCCGTAGACATAAATTTCCGAAGTTATCATATCTAAATCATACAGCGGTAGAATCAATCCACAGAATCTAACATGGATACGCATTAAACACTTGATGGAGCAAGAGCAAAATCTCATGTAAATCATCATCACTATCAATAAATAACTTGTATCTCTACACATCCAAATCCAACTAGATATACAACCATTAACATTACACAGACAAACTTGAATGTAGCTCCTTAAAAATTGTTTTTATGAACCAAAATTAAGACAAAAGATAACCAAAAGTTCTACAGAATATCCCAGAAGTAGAACCTTACATTTATACCCACATCTCAAATCTCTCTATCTTTCTCCATTGGAGAACAAGCATCAAAAGAGAACATACCTCAACATCAAATTCTGACAAAAAGATAACTAGATCTATAAACTATGACAAGAAACATCACATCGTAAACGACCAAATCCATGAATTCTTGTAGCATTGTTTCTTCTATTCACTAAGAATCAAACCCATAATCGCAGTATAATCACAATAACCCATTCGAGACCCTCCACTTCGAACCAATTGGAAAATTCAAACCGCTCCGGTTAACATTCAAATTCACTATTGCGTAGAACTCGAGAAAGCAAAAACGAACGAATACCCTAATTCATACGAAAACCTAAAATCTGTTGTCCACATAAAGCGGAAACAGAGAAGAGGAAGCAAACCAAGAAACAAAAAAAAAAGAAAAAAAAAAGCCATGGCATAGGAAAAAAACATACCTAACGTTGAATCGCTCCTTAGAGGATATGAATATTTTGAATCAATAAACTTTACTACGAGAGAGAGAGATCCATTTCCCAAACCTTACACTGGATTTTCTCTGTTATACTTTTTGGCCCTCTAAAGAACTCTTCCTAGGAGATGAAAATTTAAATGGAACATTATGGTATAATTTGGAAAGATAATTTTTTCTTAAGAAAATTGCATTCCTTTTATATAAAATTCTCAATTACTAAAATTACCGATTATAATTTATTATCAAATAAAAATATTTATTTTTAAATTTGTCCGAAACTTAGCATATTAAGTTGTAACGTTTAGTTTTTTCAAAATAAATCATTATAAAAAGAAATGTGACGTAATCTTTTGTTACATGTCAATTTTAAAACGAAATTTATTAGCGAATATTTCTGGATCATAATTATTAAAAGTCAAATTAGTAATAACGTTTCTATTATCATGTATATTAGTATATATTGATACGGCGAAATATCAGATATACCCTCATAGAATTAAACCGCTTCAAAAATAACCTTCTCTAAAATATTTATTTAATCGGGAAAAAAACTGGAGAAAAGAAAAATTTGCCCTTAAATTTCGAACGTGAAATTGCAATTTTTCGACGTCAAAAACTGTTAAATCGTGTCAAAAGCAAGAAAGATAAGTGATTTCGAAGTTGAGAGGGATCGATTTGAAGTAGACAAGAAGGAAATGGCTAGAATCAGCCGCAACAATGAAGAAGAGAGCACGGGTCAATCTTCAATGGCGTCAATAAGTGTAAGTAGATCGATTTCTAGGGTTTTGCAGGTTGTCGAGTCACAAATGGTTTATTGATTTGCAGGTTGTCGAGTCGCAAAATGGTTTATTGTTTTCATTTGGCATCTTATTACTATCATCGGAACTTTCAATTGTTTTCATATACGGCTTCCATATCAATAGCCATAGCATCGTCAACGTCTGCTTCCTCCATCTCTGTAATTATCTCGTCCTTGTCACACCATGGGTTCAACTCCATTTGGAACCTAAGTAGCACCCGATTTAGTTTCTTCATTTGCTCTTTTAGCCTCTTCAGTGTTGTGCTCGGTGATTGGGTCCACACTGATAGTTAACATAGAAGTTACCAATAAATTCTTCAAACAAAGGAGAAAAAAGTCACAATCAATCAGAACTTATAAATCTCAATAGAAAACAATAATAGTCTTTGCAATGCTCAAAAGCATGGAAAATGTATGCAACATCATATAAATCCATATTGTTTTCATATGATTACGAGTCTGCGTGGATTTTGCTCTACCTTTTCATCTTTAATGTTTAATCTTTAGAGTCTCATTAACAGAAAAACCTAAAGGTTCCAGATTTATCTCTGAACTCCAAACATGTTGATTGCTCAGTGCTCCGAGTTCTCGTTACAATAATGCTACAATAATGAAACCAAGAGAAACGATTAAATTGTTTAAAATACGATTCAAGCAACCAAAAGACCTCACAAAAATGAAAAGCACCTTTCTAAGTTTCTGACTCAACCTATGCTCAATGCAGTTGAAGCAACAGAGGATCTTACATCTTTAATCAACATGATAATCACTCAACCTATGCTTAATGTAGTTGAAGCAACAGAGAAGCTTGCATTTGAATAGCTTCTTTGGATAGCCTCTTGGGCTCGGGAATAACATCGTCTTCTCCCCCTTCTGTAACTCTTGTGGCTTATCTTTGACAATTCTTTGACTTTCAAACTGTTCTACGGATAGAAAACTACGCTAAACATCACGTTCAAAAGCTTATCATCCTCATCTTCTATAAATCTCGTCCCAGAGCAACAGATGTAGACAACTTCAAGAGCCTTTTCAATTCTTAACTCCATGGGGATTGAAAGAGCAGCCATGTTCTACTTTGCCCTTCTCTGCAATCAAGATCAAAACCTTCAAAATTTAAACTTGCTTGTTGAACAAAGTAGAATTTGGAACAAGCTGTAATTTAGAAAACCCTTTCTCGCTTCATTCATCAAAGCTATGAAGTTTTGTTCTTCAAACTCGAGATCATTTGAAATGCAAAGCCTTGCAACGCCTTCAAGGATCTCCTCAAAATTCAGAAGTCTGGCACCAACAACAGTCACCCAACAACACAGAAGCACATACAAGTACGTTTTGAGTTGGCATTATCACCGTCTTCTTTGAGCCCTTCAGTTATGAAACCCCTAACAAGCAAAACCACCAACTAAGAGATAAAATTCATTAATTACCTTCCTTCTTGTTTCCTGAAACTCATAAAAAGCCCTAGAATTAGTCACCGTAAATTCTTCCTCACTCGCCGTCTAAACTCAGCGAAATCAAAAAATATCATTATCTTTTAGTCTAATCAGAATATAGACGTCAACTTCAAATGGGTTTGTATATAATCTGATGCAAACTTGCTTTTAATGTTAAAAGCATTCTCTTTGAATATTAACCGATAGAATAGAGAATCAAGAGTGTCCACTAACCTCAGGAGCATTGAATTTTTGACGGTGAGAGATGGAAGATAAGGTAAGCGAAATAGGCGAAGAGCATAACTAAACTACTGTTATCATCGTAAACACTTTCTTCCTCTTCCTACTTTACATCTTCAATATTTCCAAGTTTTGAGAATGATCGATGAGAATGCATAACTTGTATATTGATGACAACACAAAGATACATGTAGATATAGTTGCATATTTTCATATTTCATCGAAATGTAACCACTACAAACAAACAAAGCAATGAACTTTCCTTAAGAAACCATGTAAAATCTAACATTGTGATTATCAAATTGATCATTACGTTGTAATACCAATTAAGAATTTTTTATTGTTTACAGGAAGGACTTAAAGTTGTTGATTTTACTTTGCACAAGATTAGAGAGAGTATAAAATATGTGAAGTAGTCAGAATGAAGGATAAAAATATTTGAGAAATGTTGTCAACAAGTTGATATTTGAGAAATGTTGTCTACTAGATGTCATTCCACTTATTTGATACTTAAAGTTGCTATAGAATATGAACGTGAATTTAACATCATGTAGCTGATTGATAAAAATTATAAACATTGACCATCAATCAAAGAGTAAGAGAAAGTAGGAAAGATTTGTGGCTTTTTGACTTTGTTCTTTAAGATTATAAATTTGATTTTTGGTTCTAAATATCCGAATTCAATTTGTATTTCTTTTCAAGTTTGTGGAATAGAGTTTTTGTTGAATGGTTATAGGAGGAATATTGAAAATGTGATGATAAAAGTCATGCTCAACAACATGAAGGAAAAGTTTGATAAAGATTGAAAAAAATACAATATGACTCTTGCATTATGAGTTGTTTTAGACCATATGATGAAGCTAGAATTGTTGGAATTTGCTTGTAAAAAAAGTTGATGATGCTTTATGATTAATATAAAAAATAAATTGGTGGCTTCAAATTATTCACAAGAAGCTGCAAGTTTAAGTTGGTGTGTCTCTAAAAAAGGAACGAACTCGACGACTTTAGACATAAGTTTTATCTTTAAATTTTTTGGTTTTTATTGTACTATATATAATTAGATGAAAATATTTTAAATTTAGGTTTTTAAGGCATATGAGAAAAGAAAACATATTCAAGAGGGGCAAACTGCTTCGACAACATTGTTGGAGGATAAAAAGTTAAAAAAAGATGAATTTGATGATATCGATGTTTCATTGTTTTGGAAAATTCATAAGCATCATTATGGAGATTTAACTCGGATGGTTTGCCATATACTTAGTATTTCAATCACCACTGTGGCGTCAGCATCATTATTTAGTACCGGTTCTCGAATACTAAGCAAGTATAGAAGCCGTATTTGTTATTCTAATGTCGTATATTGATTTATACTCGAAATTGATTGATTGAATATAAACTTTTCGAAAAAGGTAAGACATGTGTTAGTACTTTTATTATAATTCAAATTTATTTATTTTTTGTGTTTTTAAATGATATATGAAGATAGTTGTGTTAATGATAATTATCATGATAAAGTTGATAGTGTTGATGATCGTAATGTTGAAGTCAATGACGACGAAAGAAATGATGAAGATTTGACGATTATATCAATATTTTTTTAATTGAATTTCTTAAAATTGTATCGAGAATTTTATTTTTATAATTATCATTGTAGCAAGATGAAAATTTGACGATTATATTAAACATTTTTTTAAATATATATCACGAATTTTAGTTTCATAAATCATTAATTAAAATATTGATATATTAATTGTAATATCTAATATCTATTTATTCTATAAATTTTAAATGATAAGAATATATATATATATATATATATATATAAAATATTATTTATAGACAACCCCTTTTTAACGATAATTAAATGGATTGGGTTGAAACAAATCCAATTAAATTGCAAATCATTATAGTTAATGGGTTGAGCACAATCCAACCCATTAAAATCTTTATCATAGAGTTCGCTTAGGTCAAGTGATTTCTTGTTCGTTCGGAACATCTTAGATTCTATCTAACTTCTCGTTGTTGACCTCATATCCTTGTAGATGAGTCTTGAATTGTTGAAGTGTTTCTTGACATCATCGTAGAGTCGTTGTTCATCCTTCTAGATCCATGTGAGCGAACATGTCCTAAAACTCTTTTATCTCGACCCTCAACTTTTGATTTTTAATAGTATTTCCTTTTTTAACAATTCAAATTTCTATACAATTATAAGTCATAAAAATTCTAATAAATTGATACTTATAATTAAAGTTTTGATTGGAACTTTTAAAAAGATGTTATGATAAGTTGTCTCACATCGGCTAGGACATGAACTTTGGGATTTGTATATATGGTGTTGGGCAACCCTAAACTCTTGAGCTAGCTTTTGGGATTAGTTAAGCTCAGCCCATATTTGATATGATATCAGAGATCGGTTCGTCCCGATTTAAACATACTGATGTTGGACCCCCGATTACGATGTCCACGCTCCAAGACCGAACCTGGGCATGAGGGGAAAACCCAAACCAGGTAAACTCATGATTGTTCCAATAAATGGAAAACGAGACGAAACATTGATACAAAGCTTGTTTTGCTATCAATACACAAATACAACAGATTGTGATGGAATTCAGGGTTTGTATTCCAAAAAAAAAAAATTGGATTCAAATGTCTTTTCTTTATTCGCTTCGTTCAAAAGTTTTGATTTAAGACTACTAGAATCGAAATACATCAAAATTCAATTCAAATTTTAATTCGAATTATTCATGTTGTTCGATTTGCTTGTTTGAATTTTTTTTATAACATAGAAACACATTCTCAAAAGTCATAAAGAAATAAAACACACAATAGATGTTATTTTTAATTAAATTTTATATTTATATGTTTAAATTTGTTCCATTCTGTAATATCCAAACTAGTTTTGAAACGGAACAAAGTATACTACTAATTCGTGTTAAAATATGAATCGAATTATTAATGCCCGCCATTATGAGCAACTCTTAAGAGAGGTCAATTTTGGCGCTTCATATCATATTGTCGTCGTTTGCGTCTAAAAAAAGGCAAAATGCAAAATTCTCACTCGAGTTACACAACATCACATACATTTTACTTAACCAATTATGGGTTTGTTTTGTATGATATCTCCCACATCCCTTTCTTTTCTTCTTCCGCCAACATCTCAATTCACTCCCTCTTTTCCTTCTGGTTCAAGTTTCGGTTCCGTTCCAATTCCCGGTTCATCTTCTAGTTTGGCTTCAGGATCAGGTTGAGGTCCGGTTTCAGCTTTCGGATTGAGTTCTGGTTGGGGTATTTCGGTCTTTTCATGACCGAATCTCACCACAATGCAAGTGATGTTATCAGCGCTCCCTCGGGTGAAGGCGATTTCAGTTAATTTGCGGGCGGCTATTTCAGGTTCTTCCTCGTTTTGTGCTAACGAAACTGCGTCCTGAACACATTGGCGAACGTAAAGACTAATGGACCCGGTTCAATCATGTAACAAGACAATTACGAGTTCGTTCGTTTACGCATATTAATATCGTATTACCTCATTTGGGACCACATCCCATAATCCGTCACTAGCAAGCACAAGGAACTCGAATTCGTGGTTTATCTCTAAATCCTGTAAAACAAGCATATGATGGAATGTGTCAAGCAATTGTGCCGGAGGATTCGAAAAATGTGATTCATCAAAGAAGAGAAAAACTTGTGCTTGTAATAGTTACCTGAATCTCGGGTTCAGCCACGACGAATTGCTTTAGCATACGGTTACCAAAGGCACGGGACATGGCCAAGACACCACCTACCCTCCATGTTCCTGAAAAAGATATATCCACAAGATACTCTAAGCCTAGTGATAAAACATTTTCGTTTTTCCAACATTGATTGGTAGAGGGGTAATACGTAAATAATCCGACAAACAGAGCATCGGGCCGATCTGAAATGGCTGCGAGTTCTAAAAAGCCTCATTCATCAGTTTAACGACTAAAGTTACAAAAGCAGAAAAATAAGGAAATCTTATCAAAACACATGTAGCATCATAAGTCAACAGATCAAGTCAGAGAATCTTAGTAATCATGAAAATGAACAGATCCTCGTTACCAGTTAGACTGATCAACATTGTCTGATCATGACAAAAGGCTAATGATAAAAAGTTTATAATTGTTTCGATTTACCTGCCCACATGATAACACCTCCAGCACTTTCAATTCTCTTCCGCTCATCGCTTCTGTTTGGCTTGTGATCTTCAGACAGCGGGATAGCTGCAGCGAAAAGAAATCTTTAGAAAAAAGCATTTATCAAACAAAAAATTCCTCACACCAGATGTTTGCAACTAATCATACTCATCCATTTGCGATTAACTAAAAGTTTTACGCTGGTATAATCAATCATCAGGAGCTACACGATCGATCGAAAACACTAGAAGCCGTTTTCTATTTTATCCATCTTTTGGTAAATCTCTCAATTTATCTTAAATGGCACAGCAATGTTTCTAAGAACATGACAAAGAGCTTACCTTTTCCAGCTTTTGATACAATTGTCCGCGAGTCTCCAACATTAGCAACATACAAATGATTGCCCACCAACACTGCAGCAGATGCTGTTGAACCATCATCTCTGTAAGAATCCTTTTCTGAATCCAGAAATGCTGCATCAGTTTGTTTGTATGTTTCAGCTGCAAATTTGGCCAAGTTAGAAGCTATATCCACGAGTTGTATCAAAAGTATACTTCTCATACTTTTTATAACACTCATATATTCTATAGAGAAAGAATGTCATAAATAGGTGCGCACTTATTGCCAATTTGGTATCTGTCATGAATTGTGGATGCTTCATAAGATTCTCAAAGAGGTTTTCCTTCAGATATTCCGCAGCACGTGAACCTCCATGACCTGTGATGAACATCAAAACAAAGAGTAAGCGATGCCCTGGCTTTGCAATTTCAGTTATAATCCTGAACCCAAAGGTTTTGTTCATCTTTATGCAAAGCAATGAGGGCTCATCGTGGAATCTAACCATCAAAAATTCCAAACATGCAGACTGTTTGGCCTTGAATCTTCGAAGCTTTGACATCATAAAAATCTTCCATCGTAGACCTTTTCCCTCTAAAACTCGAGTATCCACAGCTCAATTTTCCATCTTCACTGTAATCACATGAAAACTTCTGAGGAGAAGCATAACCACTGGAATTAAATATACTAAACTAACATTTTAGATTCCAAAAAATTTAGCTTGAACGGAAATAAACAATCAACACATTTTTCCAGGGACAACGAAAACTACAGAAATACGTTATAAAGTGTTTTACATTGAGAATATACAGCTTGGACATTGCAGCTCGTAGAATATTCCAGGATCTAATCATTGGCATATACACAAAGAAACGTAATACCCAAACTGCGAAAAACATTTGACAACTTACAAAATTACAGGCTGCTACTATGAACATCTGCCGCCCAATTCACACACAAAAGCCATGCATAGTCGTCATCCAATTTCATTAAGGCAAGCATTAAATACATCTCACTCGAGAATCAGGACAAGTCATGTTTCAATAACCATTTGTACACCCTTGGAATTCGCCTATCAGCACAACATTAACACGAACAACAAGATCTAACACATTAGATATACTCACCTTTTCCACCCACCACTAATATATCCACCATCATCAACTTTCTCGGGCAACATATCAACAATGGAAACACGTTGCTCCCCCGCTGAAGAATCGACCATCATCTTTAAGCTGGTTCTAAATCCAGAATTCCACTTGTTGCTCAAACCAAAACCTACCCTCGAGGATTTCCTAATGTTGCTAAACTGTTCTCTTCCTTGACCAAAACCTTCTATATGACCAGCCTGAACAAAGACACTCTTTATGAAGTTGTAACATACCATCTAAGAGGGTGTGTCTGGCTTTACATCAGTTTCTCCATAAAATGTCAGAACTGCGTAGAGACAAATGGATCGGCCATTAGTGAACTACTTAAACTATATACTGAAGAACACGAATTTGAAACCAGGACCCGTTAAGAAGTCTAACAAGCAAACTGCAATTGTCCATACAAAGATTTTATAATGGACAACGGATAATTCACCAGTACATAACACGATGAAAGAAAATCACATCTCAATCTTCTACATTCAGTCCACAAGTACGAAAACCCAGGCGAGATCGTTCCTGTCTAAGAGAACCAATTGACACAACAAAACACTGCCTACAAGAATAAAGCACAAATTCAAACCGAATCTTGACATCGAAATATAGTATACATTATGGATACTGCTTATTCATGACAAATCTAGAACAAACGAAAGATAAAGCAATAACGACAAAGAAGCTAAATCCATCCGAACAATCCAAGTCTTACTTCCCAGACAGTCCGATTCATCTGTCCGAACTAAAAAAAGACGGATCAGAGCAGTGGGGAAGTAAGAACGAAAAAAAGGTGTATCGACTCGGTTCCAAAAATGGAAATTATTCAATCGAAATCAAGGATGTCTCGCCGGAATCTTAGTATAACACAGGCTCTGACAGAGAATCGAATCGGATTGGGATCCAATAAACGGATCCGAATCTGAGATTATGAAGAAATTGTTCGACGAATCAGCCTTTTCAATGGAGTCTCTCTCTAAAAAAATGAGAGAATCCTATGAGAAAGAGAGAGAGTGGAGAGAGAGAATGGCACCGAACAGAAGCAGCAACGTGTGGCGTTTCTCATGCATCCACTTTTGTTTTATTAACTTATTAGATTAAAAGACATTGTAATCTTATTGAATGGCAGTTAATTTAAATTATTTGTTAATTTTTTCATTAGTCTCGGATTAATATTTTATTAAAAATATATAATATGAATTGTTGGTGTCTATAGATTCATATTAACACATGCTATAAAAAACTAAATTTATCGTACAAAATATATTAAGAAAACAAAGGAAGAGATAATTCTTTTATTCAAAAGATATTATTCAAATTATTTATAATTATCAATGTTAAAAAAAACTAGGTGCTAGGTGGGCGGACATCTAGCGTCCGGAGCATTTAGGTGGGATCTAGGTGGTGTCTAGCGGGATAGGCGAGTATATATATATTATTTTTATTTAATATAATTATAATATAAATATTTAATTCCAAATATTTATAAGTATATAATTTTATAAAAAATATATAAATAAATAAAGTTTAGTCTTTATTAAAAAATATTTATAAGTATCAAATTTACAATGACAAACAATATAAAACAAACAAAATATAGAAAATGGTTGTCGAGTGAGGATGATGTTTAACCAAGACAAGGGCAAAGACGAAGACGAATGCGAGAGATGAAAGGTGGAGATGAAACAAATATGAAGATGATGAATGAAGGTGATGACAAAAGATGAAGAGGATGACAACATACGAGAGACGAAAAAAGATAAGAAAAACAAGGATGAAGGCAAAGACCAGAATGAGATACGAATGTAAGGACAAAAGATTCAGATGAAGACAATAAACGATGCAATAGATAGAAGAAGACAAATGAAATGACGATGGTAAAGTCGATAAGAGATAAACGCATGGATATATGTCATTGTTAGTTTTTTTCTTTGAGTACCAAAACGACGTCGTTTTGACGTCAGTTTTTTTCCTACAAAAGAAACGTTTAAAAATTAATCGGACGGTCAGAAAGCGCCTAGCGCCTAGACGGAATTTTTAACACTATATAGCGCCTAGCGCCTAGACGGAATTTTTAGAACACTATATTTATTGAAATAAAAAAGTATATATAATATAATAAATTTATATATATTACAATCTACAAATATTAATGTATATATATATAATACAAAACATAGCAATTAAGGTTATACAAGCTCACACACTTTTTTTCTAAATTTTTCTAAAGATTAAATGATTTATTATAAAATTTTTCTTTTTTTCTTCGTGTGACCTAAATTTATTATTAAATTCGTCATTTATGAAAACTTTTATATAAATGGCAAGAACATATTTTTTACATTAAAACTCTAAATATTAAAAATAATAATAATATTTTTGTGTTTTTATATCGTATATTTTATGTAATTTACTAAAAAAATTATTAGTGTTATATGAAAAAACCACATAAAATACCTTCATGTTTGTATAACTAAAAAATACATTAAATAATGATTATATATTTATTTATTAATCTATCTATAATTATATATATATAATAATAATAAATATCTTCTCTTCATAATAATTTATAAATTTTAGCTTATATATTTTTGTTTTACTTTGAAATAAATTCGAAATTTAAAAATGGGTGAAGGCCCTATAAGCAAACATTTTCAGCAAATCTAGACCGTTGGTTACTAGAAACCGTTGTGAAGATCTGACGGCTATAATATCTTCAAGAACCGTAGGCATAACGTAGAGTATAATATGCCGTAGACGCCGTACGGGAAGGGACGCAACTGTTACGATAGTCGACGGTCTCCGTTCGTCTCGTCGCTTGATCGATTTTGTTTCAAAATCAAATAATTTATTTCAAATGCACAAAATAAAAAAAAGTAAATAAAATAATTGTTTGAATTTGGATATAAGATTTTTATATAAATTAATCTCATTTATATATAAATATTAATTTCTTCCGATTTATATATTGTACTATGACATATCATTTTAATAAACAACAATTTTATTTCAATTATATCAAATATATAAATTATTTTAATTTATAATGATAATTTATAAGATGCGTCCACTATTATATAATCAATCAAATGATTTATGAAATAATTTATATATTAACGTATAAATTGATAACTGTTTATGTTTATATAATATCTTTATATTAGTTTTAAAAATCTTATTACGTAGAATAAATAAATATAACAATAAAACAAAAAAATAAAGTAGAAAAGAGAGCAAGTTGGTTAGGTACAAAATTCACGGGGAATATCTCATCATTATGATACCTTATATTATTTTTAATTTTTTATAACCATTTCATGAATAAAGATACCAAGATTTATTTTAGAATACAAAATATTATAAATTAATTTTGATGGGCCGTAGTGTATAAAACTATAAAATTGGATGATGTATGGAAGTTGATGGCGGTACGTTATCTTATAGAAGGTTTGAATAATAAATAATGCTATCACATAAAATCATATACGATGTGGACTATGTTTCGTTTACTTTTATTTTGAATTAATATAATTTTTTATATTTTCAGCATGGTAAAAAACATGTGTGCACATTTTATATTTCTTTCTTACATTTTGATAAAATTTAGAACTAGTTATACAAAAGAATTTATGATATCTATTGAGTTATCATTATCCATTTAATAATAAAAATTTAATAAATTTAAAATACAAACTTTTTATCCACTTTAATTTAAATATATTATATTAGAAAAAGGTAAAAAACAAAATATTTTTTTGCAATTTTTTAACAATGAAATATAAATAAACAAAAAGATTAGATAAATTAACTTTATATTTATTTATATTATAAACATCTATTTAAACAAATCAAATACATTTATTTGTTTTTATATTATGTAATTAGATTTTAATATGTAATATTATAAAATAATAAAAATGAAATGATTTTCTATAATATTTACAAATTTTTATAAATGGCAGTAGTATTTTTAAATTTTATATCTTCCTTTGTATCTCTTTTTTTAATAAAAAAATTTAAAAAGATAAAAAACGAAAAATAATCTCGATTATAAATAAAATAATATATATATATATAAATTTATTATTTATAGTTTTATTGATAAAAAAAGTATTGTAATATGGTATTTTATAAAATATAAATAAATTTTAAAACCAAGATAAAAATATTTTAAATTATATTAAATATGTTATAAATCGATTAGATCTAAAGATACTTAAGAAAATTAAATATATAGCGTGCATTAATAAATTTTATATTTATTTTCTGTTTACGGATGAAATGCTTAAAGACTAAATATCATGAGGTGTCAAAATGTAATATCTACTGTGATTTTAAACACCAATAATTTATTCGAAAAAATTTATTAATCTAAAGCAATTTATTGATATCTCTATTTTTATTCATTGAGAAAAGAGATTAAAGAAAACATGAACACAAAAAAGATTTTTTTTAGATAAATGATCAAAGTTCCTCGAAACTTCGGCATCCGCTCTGTCGTTAAGCGAGGCTTCGTTTTCATTTGAGTGTCTCTTCCATCATTAATCTCTCTCTCTCTCTCTCTCTCTCTCTCATTTCTTCGCCTGAAATTCAAGAAGAAAACTTTACTATAACTCTTTACTCCTTTGGGTTTTCTTCGGAGTTGCTTAGAGTCGTCCTTGTGTTCCTCGCCCCCTTTCCTATCGCTCTTTACGAGGAAACAAAGATTTGATCTTCCTTTTAGAACTTGATTTTGGACTTTTCCTTTTTACTTTGATTTCTCTGCCTCTCAATTTCGGTGATTTTTCCGAGTCTTTTGGCCATCTTCCGGTGGGTTTCTACTCGGATAAGTTCCGGCGAAGCCAAAAGAGTATAAAAAAAGGGTATGGTTCTTCAGTTGAATTTCAGAGCGTAGTATTGTCTCTACCTGCGAAAGTTTTCATTTTTAGATGAATTTTGTGCTAAATTTCACTTATTTTGCTTACCCATTACGATTTGTGGATTTCTGAAATCAGGGTTTTGGAAATTTTGCTATTTGCTCAAGTATATGAACTTCACTTCGTTCGTCATACCAGTTCCCTGGATCGTCTCTCTGCAGTAATGGATTTCAAGCAGGAGAAGTTTGTAAGGTCAGTGCTCCAAAATCGTTGGATCATATGCACTTTTTTGCATTCCAACATTGATCAAACCCAGTTTTGTGTCTTAATTCATGTTGGATCAGATTCCAGGACTGGAAGTCTCAGACTTCTGATGTCGAATATTCAGGAGTGAACCAAATGTACTTCGGAAGAATCCGTACAACTTTAAGCTCAATTTCGGACAAATTTCGCAGAAGGGTTGAATCTAGTTCTGCTAGGATTAAAGGGTTTAAGAGATCATTCAATTCATACTCTTTAAAGGATGCTGTTTCTAAAAACAAAGTCCTTGACCCACAAGGAGCCTTCTTACAGAGGTGGAATAAGATCTTTGTATTGGCTTGTATAATTGCTGTATCACTTGATCCTTTGTTTTTCTATGTCCCTGTGATCGATGATGCCAAGAAATGTCTTGGTTTGGACAAGAAGATGGAGATTACTGCCAGTGTTTTGCGTTCCTTCACAGATATCTTTTATGTCATTCATATCATATTTCAGTTCCGTACTGGCTTCATCGCTCCTTTCTCTCGTGTTTTTGGGAGAGGAGTTCTTGTGGAAGACACTCGAGAAATCGCCAAACGATACTTATCATCGTATTTTATAATCGATATTCTTGCTGTTCTTCCGCTTCCGCAGGTAAACTTATTCATTTTCCCCCGCGAAAAACATTGTTCGAATGAAGCTGCTGAGAAACTGAAAGTGTTTTTGTAGGTGGTGATACTGATTATCATTCCGAGAATGCAAGGCTCGCCATCGTTGAACACGAAGAATTTATTGAAATTCATTGTTTTCTTCCAATATATACCGAGATTTATAAGAATATATCCGTTGTATAAGGAAGTAACAAGAACTTCAGGCATACTTACAGAGACAGCATGGGCAGGGGCAGCTTTTAATCTCTTCCTTTACATGCTTGCTAGTCATGTGAGTCTAATCTATGGGTTAATTCTACTGAATATATTACGGATTATATCGATATTCTCGTGGCTAAATGGCTAAATTTTCAGGTCTTTGGTGCTTTTTGGTACTTGTTTTCGATCGAACGTGAAACAGTTTGCTGGAAAAGAGCATGTAAGAGTAATCCTTTCTGTCAACGTAGATTGTTGTATTGTGATCATGGTACCCGAGGAGGCAATACGTTTCTGAACGAGTCTTGTCCGATTCAAACTCCAAACGCAACCCTCTTTGATTTCGGAATATCTTGACGCTCCTGTTTCTGGTGGGGTTTGCAGAACCTTAGGTATGATCATATTCAACTCTGTATCGACTGCTCGTTCGTTCTTAAGAAATACATTAACTATGTATTCTTGTTCTTTTTTCGACAGTTCGCTCGGACAAAACCTTAAAACGAGTACATATGTCTGGGAAATCTGTTTCGCGGTCTTCATTTCCATTTCTGGACTGGTCTTGTTTTCTTTCCTTATTGGAAACATGCAGGTTGGTCTTGTTGTATCATTCATTTTGTGAGCCGATTTTTCGTATTAGTATATATATACTGACGGGCGTTTGCAGACGTATTTACAATCAACGACCACGAGGTTGGAAGAGATGAGAGTAAAGAGAAGAGACGCAGAGCAATGGATGGCTCACCGCTTACTCCCTGATAACTTAAGGAAGAGAATCCGACGATATGAGCAGTACAAATGGCAAGAGACCCGAGGCGTGGATGAAGAGAATCTTCTTTGTAATCTTCCAAAGGATCTTAGACGGGACATCAAACGCCATCTTTGTATCGCCCTTCTCATACGGGTAATGATTCAAATCCTATCAGTGATATATCAATATAGTTCCTATGATCAGTTGTCCCAGATCGGCTAGGACATGAACATTGGGATTAGTTAGGCCCAAGCCCATATTTTGACACTTTTCAAATTTGCATTTGGTTAGGTGCCGATGTTTGAGAAAATGGACGAACAACTCCTGGACGCGTTGTGTGATCGTCTAAAACCCGTGTTGTACACAGAAGAGAGTTATATCGTGCGGGAGGGAGATCCGGTGGACGAAATGCTCTTCGTTATGCGGGGAAAGCTCTTAACGATGACAACCAACGGTGGTAGAACCGGATTCTTCAATTCCGAGTATCTCAAAGCCGGCGATTTCTGCGGTGAAGAGCTCTTAACCTGGGCCTTGGATCCACATTCTTCCTCAAACCTCCCAATCTCAACAAGAACGGTTCGAGCCCTCACAGAAGTAGAAGCATTCGCCCTTAAAGCTGATGACTTGAAATTTGTGGCGTCTCAATTCAGACGACTCCACAGCAAACAGTTGAGGCATACGTTTAGGTTTTACTCGCAGCAATGGCGGACGTGGGCGGCTTGCTTTATACAAGCCGCTTGGCGAAGATACGTAAAGAAGAAACTGGAAGAGTCACTTAGGGAAGAAGAGAATCGATTACAGGATGCACTTGCTAAGGACGCCAGTGGTCATTCACCGAGCCTTGGGGCTACCATATATGCGTCTCGGTTCGCTGCTAATATTCTACGAACGATACGACGGAGCGGAACTATGCGAAAGGCAAGGATACCTGAACGAGTTCCGCCATTGTTGCTCCAAAAACCGGCCGAGCCAGATTTCAATGCTGCTGAATAGTTGACTAAGAGTGTGTTTTTGTTATGTATATGATTAAAATGATGTAATGTATATGAGTGATATTATATGTATTGGTTATTTATCAACGTATAACGTACGCATGCATGCATGCATGCATTCAGAAATATTCAATGACACAAGTTATTACTGGACGTATTACTTGGAACTTGTGAAGAAGAAATATCATGAAGTGGGCATTCGGAATCTTAAACCTTAATTATATACATATTTGGATAATCATTCATTGGTATATTATTAGTTTGGATTGTGAATCTTCAAAGAGATAAATTAAAAGAGATAAATTAAAAGAGAAATCTTATGGATTTTATTATTCTTGGATGATTAGAATTGAAGGGATACACTTTCTTTATATAGAGATGAATAAGTTCAAGAATTCAAGACCCAAGATCAAAGAACAAAGATTAATGCAATCTTGTTCTTGGTAGAAACGATTTTTGGATTTTTTGTAGAGAGTGAAGTGAGCATTTGGACTTAATTTTAATCCAAAATCGATCCCAATTTTGATTCAATTTTAACCCAAAACCGATCCAATTTTGACCCAAATTGTGATCTCAATTTTGACTCGATTTAATTCGAATTTTAACTTAATTTTGACCCGATAAAATTCGGTTTTTGGTTAAAATTTTGGGTTAAATTAAGTAAAATTGTGGTCGATTTTGGGTTAAAATTACGGATTAAGTAAAAAACGTACTTAATTTATCGGGTCAAAATTAAGTAAAAATTCAGATTAAATCGAGTCAAAATTGAGATCATAATTTGGGTCAAAATTGGATCAGTTTTGAGTTAAAATTGAGTCAAAATTGTGTTGGATTTTGAGTTAAAATTGGTTTCAAGTAAAAAAATCGTACTTAATTTTATTCGAAATCAATTAAATCAAGTAAGTCGATTAAATTGAATAATTAACTTGATTTATTGTTAAATTTTGAAATAAAATTAAGTAAAAATTTTGGTCAAAATTAAGTGTAAATTGAGATTAAATCGAATCAAAATTGATTCATATTTGGGTCAAAATTAAAATCAAAATTGGGTCGAAATTGAGTCAAAATTGGGTCAAAATCGGATCAGTTAACAGATAAATAACGGATGGGGCTTTAGGCAGATTTTTGATAATTGAGGGGGAATATGATGAAAACTGAAAATCGAGGGGAATAGGATGAAGTCAAAATCGAGGGGGAAATAAGACTAAAGCATGATTTTTACGCGGAGAATAAGATGAAAACTGAAAATTGATGGGGAATAGGATGAGGATCAAAATCGAGAGGGAATAAGATTAAAGCATGATTTTCAAGGGAAATAGGCTGTTTTTTTTAATACGATATCAAAATTTAATTTGTTTCGATTTAAATATTTTAATATTGATAATCGATTTTGATGTTTATATATTTCAGAATCGAAAAAAAATATATTCTATTATGTTATATATCGAATATGGTGCAAATAATATTATTGAATATATTATTGAGCAATTTGATTTCATTAGTTAAAAATAAAATAAAAAAAACTCAATAAATGGGTTGACTTAAATAACTCAATCCACTAACTAAATGGGTTGATTTAAAACTCTATTTTTTGGAATAATGTTTATGGGCTTCATAAATATGATTGTGATATATATTAATATGAAATGGATTGTTAATAATTTAAAAGCATCTTTAAATTGCACTAACGGACAAAACTCATTTATCACATGTCTAAATTCCACCTGCTAACAATATTTTAATTCCATTAGAACAATCTTATAGCAATATACGCAGCGAAACCTCCCACATCGATACTAAAACTCCACCGACGATCAACAAGAATCCAGATTCTCCTCCGGCGCCGGAGAATACTTTTCCGGCGAGTCCCGGCAAATGGGACAAGTAGAACTGAGTTTCAGCCATTCGTCGATGCAATCAGCATGGAAGTTATGCCGACACGTGGGTATCGTACGAAGTGTCTCCTTGGGTTCGTACTCGGACAGGCAGATGGGACACGTGGCATCATCTGGCTTCGGGAGCCTCTTGCTCTCTCCTAGCACTATCTTTGGATATGATTCAATAGTGGGCCCATCTAGGCCCGATAAGATAATATTGGGCTGAGTTAAATGGGCCGGGTTGTTTGGATCATGATCTGGGTCTGGACCGAGACGACGTCGTTTGATGAAGGATTTGATTTTGCTGCAAATGAAGCAGACTAAGCCGAAAAGGAATAAAGTTCCGGGGATCCCAGCGCCAATGGCTATGGCATATCGAGCTCTCATCGGAATCCCTGGAATCAAATAAAAGGATATGAATTAATAAATAAATTAGATTTATCGATTAATATAATGATAAAAAAGGAAACAGTTGACCATATTACTCGAACCCGAATTATTTTGTATAATAATTATGATTGTTAATCAAATTCGAACCCATAAAATATAGGTATAAATAATTTGTACTTCCGTAAAAATCTGCATTAAATTTTTATTATTCACCAGTATTTGTATCTTTAAAAAATATAAAATAAATAAAATACAAAAGAACATTATAAAAAAAATAATTAATTATTTTTGGATTAGTATACAAATTTTATATAATCTGAAAGGGTCGACTCGAATTTCGGATCATCTTATTAATTACCTGACTAATATTATAATTTATATATAAGAACAAACATTAATTTTCCTTCAAATATGCATAAACTAATTTAAAAAATAGTAATACAACCATTTAATGTTTGTGCAAATTTATATATACCAACCTATGTTATATATACCGAACAATGTGAAATTTTAAATATTTTTAGATTAGTTTAATGATTTTATATCATCTATAAATATTTAAATATTTGGGAAGGTTTGACTCGAAATTCGGATCATCCGGTTAATTTACCCGACCTATATATATATATAATATATGTGTTGGTTGGCCAATAGATCAAGCAAAGTGGGAGTATAATTTCTATTAGATAAGTCAACGCAGCTCAACCTTCATTATTACGGCGACGACAGGTGCGTTGGGCACGTCCCATCCCACTTGTAATTAATGCCCAAATTTACCAAAATTCTCTATCTTTAATTATTTTTTCCAATTTTTAGTATAAGTAATCTAGCTATAAAAATATGCATTAATAAAAATACTATCGTTTGTTTCTAAATGGTACCGTATAAATATATCTCAAAATTTTCTGCATGTTTTAACTTGGAGAAAATACAAAGCTCTAAAATATTACATATTCAGATGGAAAAAAATTCCAATTATAAATTAATCAGAATTAGTCAATGATTAATCAGCGACTTCTTAATATATATAAAAATGAATACTCATTAAAGACTAAGACTTCCACCACCCACTTATACGTCCACGCGTGTAGACATTGAGTAGTAGACGAGAGACATATACGACCAATTCAAACAATATATATTATTTTTTATGTCGATTAAGAGAAACTTTTTCATTGGTTATATATATTATATATAATATATTTAAATTTTATCTAAAAGAAAATAAAAATGAGAGGAAAATAGTTACCTGATTTATGATTATGAGAGCAAACAATTTCATTTGTGGAATTACTTTTAATCCCACATCGACCTCCTCTAATTTCACAGCTATGGCATCTCGGGACCCGCCATGTCAGCCAGAGGTTCTCACTCAGGTCCGACGACTCGACCTGTTCGTAAAACGGCCATGGAACTGGGACATCTACTCTTTTCACCAAACGGCACGATTGGGACAACTGATTAACCGACCTACGAGAAGCTGTAGCAAACACCGTGCTGTTTTCGCTGCTCAAACACGCTATGGGGTTCAACGGCCGAAACCGAAGATAGTCTGAAGTTGAACAGTTGAAGAAACTGAAGGACCGTGAATAAACGCCACTAAACGGCGTTGTGGAGAGGTTCAGCGTTAGGATCCGTTGTGGGAGACAGTTGTTAAGGTCGTTAATCCAAATCTGTTGAGCCGCGTAGTCGATCTGTTCGACGGTGAAATCTCCCGACGGTAGCGTTATTGTGGTGGCGTTATCGGCGTTACTATCGCACGTCAACTCGAAGCCGCTGTAACCACAGGAGTCGGGTTGGTGAGTCTTGATCCGGAAAGGGAAACGGATGACCGGGTCGCCACGGCGACAAACGGCGTTAAAGCATGTAACGGCTGTTCTTGCTGGGATCAAGAGAGAGAAAACGAGGATAGAGAAAGTTAATGTTTTCGTAGAATCCATATTTTTTAACGAATCAGTGACGAAATGTGTGTTAGAGCTCTTATAGACTATAGTGCAAACAGTCCAATGATGATTTAATTATTATTTTTATTATATTATATTGCTATTCTATATTATTTTACAAGGAACGAAATCAGATGGTGTTTTATATAGGTTTTTGGCTTAAGTGATTTTTCTATTCTAAAGATTTTAGGCCTTTCATAATAATATATAAATATTGATGGAGTCTGGATATTACTTCTCGTGATTGGTGGATTTTGTTCTCAAAATCTTTAGACAAATGAAATGATCTAGAACCAAATTCAAATGAATGATTCTAAACCCTTCCACGACCCGATCTAGCGATTAATACGAAATCAAAAGACACAAATGAGTTATGATAGACTCGAACAATAAGTTGAAATGAATTCATTGGATTACACCCGAGCAGAGTCCGAATGATAGTTCTTAAAAGAATTGTTAAATGGAGAATCACTCTCAGAATAAAAAAGTTGTCGAATATCAAAAGTGTGTTCAAACAAATATTTCTTTTCCCTACTATAGAGTGGAAAATTGTATGAAAACGAAAAAACGATAAAAACTAGAAAATGTTAGAAACAAAAAGTCAGTCAAAGCGATAATTGAAGTCTTTGACTGTCTTTTCGGCTCCCGATCACGCAATCTCTGATATGCCCTTGTACTACGCGGAAATAATGTGAACATCTCGCAGTTCGGGCGATCCTGGGATATCCTCGTCCCGAACACATCACGAAAAATCTCCAACGTGTCGTCTTGAATCCTCTAAACACATGACATGGTGATCGGTCCATCGTACTCCGTTCTATCCATACTCGCCCATCGATCAGTCGTAGAGTCTATATCAACCAAGACTTCTCAAACGATGTCCTCATCGGTCTCCTCTTCTTGGGAAATATTTTCTCTCAAATCTGTATCTCCTATAACAAAAAGGGATAGGGTTTAGGGTTTAGGGTTTATCGCGTTTAGGGTTTATACTCACCAGGAAGATCAATTTGGCAGGCATTGTTATTGATCTGTTTGAGAACTTTGAAAGGACTGATCCCTCGGGGCATCCATTTCGACTTGTGCTCGTTAGGAAACATTTCCTTGTGCATGTGAACCCAAACCTTGTCATCGGGTTCAAAGATGATTTCTTTTCGCCCCTTGTTTCCTTGTCGCTCATATTGCTTTATCCGTTCCTCAATTCTTGCCTAGTCTTAGCATGAATTTGTTTCACGAATTCAGCTTTCCTTTTCCATCCAGGTTAGTACGCTCGTCTATAGGCAAAGGAGTCAAATCCATAGGAATGATCGGATTGAAGCCAAAATATGGTTATGAGCAAATTCGATGTGGGCAAACATTATTTCCAAGTCATAAAGTTCTTCTTCACCAAGGAACTAAGCAACATCGACAAGGTCCAATTGACAACTTCGATTTTCCCATCAGTCTGCAGATGGTAAGTCGTCGAGAATAACAACTTCCTGCCAAGTTTAGAACATAGTGTTAATAGCTCAAAAATTTCACATCTTGATCTTAGATAATGGTTTTAGGTATTCCATGCAAACGAACAACCTCTTGAAAGAACAAAGATGTGATATGAGACGCACCATTGGGACGGTGAAAAGGCATGAAATGAGCCACTTTCAAAAAAACGATCTACCACCACAAAGATCGAATCCTTATTGTGTCCTATGTAAGTCAAGGACGAAATCCATTGATAAATCAGTCCACGAATGACTTGGAATGGGTAATAGTGTATACAAACCATGAGGTTGTAATCGAGACTTAGCCTTTTTGCAAGTAAGAAAACGGACAAATATGAGTTCAACATCTCTTTGCAAATGAGGCCAAAAGAAATGTTCATGTAAAATGCTTAAAGTCTTCTCCACTCCAAAATGATCCATCATACTGCCACTATGAGCTTTTTTAGCCAACAAATCTCGCAACGAGCAATTCAGAATACAAAGTTTGTTCCTCCAGAAAAGGAATCCCTCATGACTATAGTAATCACCATGAACACCATGCTCACACGCTCTAAAGAAAATCTCAAAATCGAATTCAGAAGCATACAAATCCTTAATATACTCAAAACCAAACAACTTAGAATTCAAGGAAACAATAAGATGATGACGTCTAGATAATGCATCGCCTACAAATTTTTTCTTACATTTCTTGTAGTGAATGACATAATAAAATATTTCCAGAAATTCTATCAACTTCGCATGTCTCTTGTTGAGATTTTCTTGTCCCTTGAGGTATTCCAGTGCCTCATGATCCATTCGAATGAGGAACTCTTTTGGTCATAGGTAATGATGTCATGTCTGAAGTGCTCGAACCAAAGCATATAGTTCCTTGTCAAAAGTTGAATAATTAAGTTGAGCTCCATTGAGCTTCTCACTAAAGTAGGCAATGGGCTTTGAATCTTGCATGAAAACTACACCAATTACTACACTAGAAGTGTCACACCCAATCTCAAATGCTCTCGAAAAGTCGGGTAAGGATAGAAAAGTTGCGTTAGTAAGCTTATCCTTTAGAAGCTGAAAAGTAGCCTGTTGATTATTTCAGTCGGTGGTTCAATGTTTGTATTAAATTCCTTCACAAAATCGCCTATAGAAACCCGCAAGACCATGAAAACTCCAAACTTCTCCATCGAACTTCGGAGTTGGCCAACTTCTAATGTCCGTAACTTTCTGCTCATCCATTTTAATGCCCTGCTTACTCACCACGAAACCTAGAAACACCAAGTTATCGATGCAAAACGTTCATTTCTTGATATTAGCATATAGCTTCTCCTTGCTCAAAACGTCCAGAATAGCACATACATATGTAACATGGTCAGCAAACTTCTTTCTATAGATAAAAATATCGTCAAAGTAGACCATCACAAATCGTCCCATGAATGGTCAAAGAACATGATTCATCAAGTGCCTAAAGGTTCACATCCTCCACGTACCATCTTTTTCGGTATAACAACACATGATGACATACTCTCCCTTACGTACCCTATTTCCATCATATCGAAGATCTATCGTTGCAACACATGGTGTCATCTTGTTTGGAATGCTTGGACCAAGAATGAAATCGATCCGATGTTCAATTCCTCGTATTGGCGGCAAACCTTTTGGAATGTCCTAGGGGAAAACATCATCATACCTTTGCAGCAGATCAAGGAACTCACCTAATAGAGATTGAATGAGATCATCAGTGTTCAATAGAATTTTGTTGTACAAAAGTATAAACAAAGGTTGATGTGAAAGAAAATTTTCTTGACCTCCATAGCTCTCAGACAGAAACTCGTGTTGGAACCCACTGGTTCGCTCTCACGGATCTTTGTTGGCATCTTTTTCCCCGAATTTATGAGAATTCAAGTGTTATTACTCTTGGTCACATGTTTTTACAAGAGCCTTACCTTCTTTTTAGATAATTTGCAGATGATCTAGGTACACTTCCTTGGGAATCATCGACAACAGTCAATTTTGCATCCCATTGTGTAGCACTATACCTATTGGTATGACCATCGTGCATGACATGCTTGTCAAATTGCGAAGGGCGTCCAAGAAGCAAATGATATACTTCCATATGCACAACATCACATAGTACCTCCTTTTCGTAGCGTCCAATTTGAAATGGCACCCCCACTTGCTTGTGAACTTTAGTATTGCCACTTTCGTTTAACCACGTAAAACGCTACAACTTAGGATGTCTCTAGGTAGTCAAACCTAGCTTTTCTATCAAAGTTTCTTGCCACATTTGTGCAACTCCCACTATCGATGATTAGGCTGAAATTTTTTTTTTTCAAGAAATTTTGTGTAAAAGATATTTTCTCTCTGTTCGATCTCCCTTCTTGTGTTTGAAGATTAAGGACCCATCTCAGGAGCATCAAATCTCCTTTCACGGGTGTCTCATCAATTACGTCATCCTAGAGAGATGGCATGGATACATTGTCATTATCAAACTCTTCCTCGGTATCAGTCGTGAGATCCTCATACTAAATCAAGGCTTTTCGTTTCCCACATTCGTTGGCGTTATGTCATTTTCCATGACATTTGTAAGATTAGATATCTTGTGTCCTTGGATGGTTAGTTTCAATGACTTGCCATTTTTTGTTGGAAAGAGTTTGTCTTATTCTCGGACCTTTGTGGAGCGTTAGATCCATAAGCTCTTTGGTCACCTCGTAATTGTGTTGGTCTCACACTAGACGAAACGAGACTGTGTTTTGCCTTTCCTCTTGAATTGCCTTTCAAACTTGATCGCCAAGTGGTGAAGCAACTCATCAAGTCCATGTAATGCCTCGTTTCCACCTCATATTTAATATCCTCATTCAAGCCATCGAAGAACCTTTCCATGGTCACTTCTGGATCCTCCTCAAGGTCAATTCGGATGAGCAACGTTTCCATCTCCTTGTAGTAATCGTTGATACTCCGATTACCTTGCTCAAGCTTTTCTAACCTTCTAATAAATTCTCGACGAAAATTATTTGGAATGAAACTTCGCCTCATGATTCTTTTCAACTCACGACAAGAGTTTATGGGTGGTTTTTTTTTCCTTTTTTGTGAAACCACGAGTTTTTTCCACCATGCTAACGTGTAGTCACTAAATCTAGCGGCAACCAACTGCGCTTTCTTTCTCTTTGAATAATTATGCAGCTCAAAAACTAACTCCACTCCTCGTTTCAAATCCAAGTACGCTTATGCATCATTGTTTCCATCTAGGATGGGAATTTCGAGCTTGAGACCACACAAATCGTCATCTACTTGTCTCTAAACTCTTCTCTCTTGGCGTGACCTTTTTGGCACCACATCTTGTACTTCCTTTTCATACAATGCTTCTTCTTCGTTGCTTGAGGTCTTGTAATGCCCGCAATTTCTTTCGACATGTTCACCAGGTCGATTGGTAATGAACTCGTTTACCCCATGATTTCTTCATTGATTCTCGGCGGGTAGACGGTTAATTGGTTTCACCTGTCTCGGTTCGTTAGCAGCTCCTATTTTGAGTCACACATTCTCCATTTGATCAGCACGTAACATGAGGTTCTCCATGTGCTGATTTAGATCACGAGTAATTCATTCCATGGCGTCGGCGTCAGCTACCTCTTGTCGTAGGAGACCACCTAATTCGCGTATTTGAGCAAGGCTTACTCCGATCACTGGCAACTCATAGTCCTCTAATTCAGACATTTCGTTCTCTCGCTTGTTCCTGCACACACAACACACTAAAGTTTGATGTTAGCAATTAAAATACAGAGAGAGACAAAAAAAAGGAAGATGTGCGAGCCTCACACACGCTCATATATGCATTTTACTCAATTTCTGCTCATTCTAATTGTTCTCTCTTTTCGAGTTCTTTGTGTGAACTATAATGGTAACTCTTTTTAGTTACGAGCAAGTGATATTCAAATAAACTTTCTTTGACTCAATGTATAAACCATTGTGACAAATTCCGAAAATGACCTAGCCCCAATAGATAGAACAGAATTTATATGTATCGGTTGTCCAAACACTTGGTCACAAACACAAACCCCAACGTGCAAAAGATAGCACACACAATGAACTACAATATCACGTACACAAACCACAAAAGATTCACATAACAATTCCTTTTTTAAACTTTTTCGTTTTTTTGTTTTTTTTTTCGTTTTTAATTTTTACACAAATACTAATAATAATAAAAAATTAAGCAGAAGCTAATAAAAAAATCTTAAACTAATAAAGACAACGATGAATAATCCCTCGAGAAGTGGTTCTAATACCACTTGATACGAGCTTGGATACTACTTCTCGTGGGGGTGGATTTTGTTCGTAAAACCCTTATAGAACTCGATGAAACGACCTAGACCCACATTCAAATGAACGATTCTAAACCCTTCCACAACCAGGCCTAGCGATTTATACGGAATCGAAAGACGCGAACGGGTTATGACAAACTCGAAAGATAAGTTGAAATAAACTCACCGGGTTACAACCGAGCGGAGTCCGCATGATAGTTCTTAAAAGAAACGTTAAATAGAGAATCACTCTCACAGTAAAAGAAATATCGAATATCAAAAGTGTGTTCTAACAAATGTTTTCTTCCCCTATTTATAGAACGAAAAATGAACTAAAAATGATAAAATTCTAGAAAATACTAAAACTGAAAAGTCGATCAAAACGATAAATGAAATCATCATCAGATATATATATATATATATTATGTTCTAATTCATGTAAACAATACAATATAATAATTTTATCATTTATTGATTTAGTTATAGAATATACACACAACAATTCAAAACTGAAAACCTAATATTATAATATTTAAATCATTACAAAGATATTCAGATAAAAAATAAGTTTAAAATTTAAAATGATCTTAAATCATATTATATATATATATATATATAAATTTACATTTCCCATAAGACCCTTTTATTTCTTTAAAATTTACATTTCCCATCAAGACCCTTTTATTTCTTCCTTTGTTTGCTTACTGGTAAAATTTCAGATTTTTACTAATATAGGACAAACACAAAGTAACAAATAAAAAGTTATTAGTCTCAAAATTTCGATTTGATTGTTTTTATGTTAACAATTTTATTTCGAAAATTGTTCATAATAAATAAACCACTAATAATTTTATTTAATGATAATTGATAATTCTTTTTCTCTTAGAACGTAATATTATTTTGTAATATTAACAAAACTTGGTAACTTTGCGATTAGACATTAGTTAATAAAATAAAATTGCAATATTTCAAACAAACACTTTAAAATTTCGATTTTTTATGATTTAAATGTAATAAAGGTTTTCGAAATAATGATGTGACATATAATAATATTACAAGTATAATATGATAATATGACAAAAAAGAAAGGGGAAGGGAAAAAACACTCGGATAAAAAAAAAGTCAACGCTTGCAAAACAAGTGTGACGTAAAACGGAGACCACACTAATTAATTTTTTCTTTAATTAATATTCTTCTAATGAACTGAAAGAAAATAAAAAAGATTGCTTGACCAAATTTCTTTGACTAGTCATCTACACTAATCTTCTTCGTAATCTTTTAGTGTTTATTAATCTTAATAATAATTGTAATTCAATGTTTTAATATCACAAGTCAGATTTCTAAGTACAATAAAACAATATCCCTAAACAAAGGTGTTCAATTTTGGACCATGAAATCATTAATTCATAGACAACTGTGGCAAATTAACAACTTAAATTAGGATTAATTAATACAAAATGATTACATGACTTCAACGATGATTCTTCTGTGTTTGCTCGTTGACAACCGCAAACTCAAAAAGCACATTCCTTAAAAGAATTGTGTAACCATAAATCTTACCATCTCAAGATACATATTTTTATCATAAACATACACAATTTCGTAAAAATTCAAATTATAATATTTATAAATAACACTTAAATTTATAAGTAAGAAATTGAGGATTTGAATGGGAGAAACTTGAACTCACCAACACTATTAGGCATTTGTAATCAAGAATATGAGAGAAAACAAATTGAAATGGTGCCTTTTATTCTTCATCTTCGTCATCACAACATGGCTCCCTATTTTATAGTCCATTTATTTCCTCGTCAATTAACAACAACCATGGGTTTAATTTTAACTAACCAAGTCTCAATTAACAACCCGTATGTTGTAGTTCAATCTCACGTTATTGTGGTTGGTTCTTACACAATGAAGACGACAGTGTAAGAGGTGTGACAATGCTCGAATCACAATAAAATAAATGAAGTGATGAAGTTGTTGTAACGAAAATGATAAAAAAACAGTAAATATAAGAGGAATCTTGTGTTTTTTCTTCAAATGGTTGTTAAAATAATTTTTAGAGTTTCTGATTGTTGAAGAATATGAACGTCTTTGACCTAGTTTTATAGTTTTCTATGGCGATTGATTTCTGCTGGAAATGTTACAAGAATAACAGGTACAATAGCTACTTGACGGAAATTATGGAATGTTTGTGTTTGTTCTCATCAAAGATGTCATGTATTATTGATTGTCATTGTCCTTGTATCATATATCTCAATAAAGTTGTATGTCTTCATATCCATATAGGGTATCTTGAGACGGCTCGTGACTTTTCTGTCTTGTTTTTCTAGTGTATGTAGGTGATTATGAAGATCACAAAGTAATATTATGTGATCTACACAACATATTTATATCTACTTTAGCTTTTTAAATCTGCTGCCATTGCTGAAGGTTGGCTGAGTGATCCTTATTCTTTTTGTATGGTTCTTAGTTGAAGGCCGATCTTCTCTTTTTTGTTGATGAATAGCTCTTCATCTCCAATTAGTCTGGAGAGGAGGACATCAATTGCTACAGATCTTTCTGTATCCGTAAAAAAATGAGCTTGGGCCTAACATCCCAAAAGCTAGCTCAAGAGTTTAGAGTTGCTCAGTACCATATATGAATCCAAAGTTCATGTCCTGGTTGATGTGGGACAACTTATCATAATACTCTCCTCACGTCCAGGCTCGGTCCTAGAGCGGACATCACAATTGGGGACCCAACATCGGTATATTCAAATCAGGACGAACTAGTCTCTGATCAAATATAGACTTGTACCTAACTAATCCCAAAAGCTAGCTCAAGTGTTTAAGGTTGTCCAGTACCATATATATGAGTCCAAAATTCATGTCCTAGTCGATGTGGGACAATTTATCATAACAGAATTCGTGTTGACAGAGAGCATGCGTGAATCCTTTGTTTCGAGTGATGCCCCTTGACAAAATTAGCTTCCCATGCATTCGGTGTGGTGACAATATGCCTAGTCGTGCTCTTCTCATAATTCTGGGATTCTTTTGCATTGCTTACTCCTTCTATTTCAGTCTCATGTCATTAAACGAGACTTCACTCAACTTGGTTACTTCAGTGGTCCTTGGATTATACGTATCGCATTCATATTGTTTATAATCTGGTGGGGCTTTGGTGAGATCACTTGATTGAGTTTGTTGAACTCGTCTGCAATGGCAAGAAAACATATGCAAGTGGTACAATGTCTCCAATCTAGGGTTTGTAGAACGCTGTCTGTTTCTCACTCTCATGTTTCTTCTACGTGCTCCCTTGCATGGGAAATGGAATGCAAAGACAGCAGGGTATGTGATTCTTTATTGCCTCCCGATGTTTACTCTTCAACTTGTGGTTATCATAGCCAGAGGTAGTGGCTCTTTGAGAAAGCTGCCACACTATTTCACAACAACATATTCTCGTGTTATTACAGAAGAAGAAGACATGATTGTTGGTGTCGACTCTCTTCAGTTGCCGGCCGGACAGGGCGACACATACGCCGGAGAAGCAGTAGCGGCGAAGTGCACCAGGTTTGGTCTAGGGTTTGCATCGGCTGGAGTAACATGTGAAAATGGGGGAAGAATTTCGACCCCTAAGGAAGAAGGTGGAATCGGTGGGCCTTCAGGAGAAGCAGGCCCATCAATATTATTACCCGAAGCCCAGCTGAAGCCCATACCCAATCTGATGAAGAAACCCAGCCCAAGTCATGAAGGAAGCCCAGCCCAAACGTTTAGAAAATGACCTGTAACAAACAACAGACAATACTGAAATTACAGTAGGTTGGGCAGCGGTTTTGAGCCTAGATTTAGGCTACTTTTCTGCAAGAATATTATGTAAAAGACCTAGACAAGTGATCTAGGTAATATGGACTTTTGTATTGAACTTTTATATATATGAAATTAGAATGGGGTGAGGAGTATCACCACCAAGAAAACACTAGAATCACCATTGTTGCTCTGCACATTTTACAGCAACATTTTCACCATCAAATCCCCAAACACTATAGCCACAAACCAAAAACATCAAGAGAGATTTTCATTTTTCAGTTTGCACTATGAAAAAGACAGTTGAGAGATCATGAGCTTATCAATTATTCACCTCATGAACAACCTAAGAAACTAACAAGTGGTATCAGAGCTCTCAAGATTCAAGGGAGCATTCAGCACAAGCAACTAAGCACCAAACAGCACTAAAGATCGCACAAGACAACACAACAATCAAGCACAAGTTACAGGAGAAAATATAATGCAACCAGTGACCCAGGTTCCAGTATTTGACAGCAAAGGCTACAGTTTATGGGTTATTAAGATGAAGGCAACCCTACGATCGAAACAGCTATGGAAGGTCGTGACTGAAGGCCTACCGGATGCACCACTCATGGGGGCTACTACAACCTCCGAAGAACACCAAAAGGCTCTAACGGCATGGGAGGAGTTAGAAGCTAAAGATCAGACAGCACTGCAACTGTTATACAGCGCTGTCACTGAGGAGATATTTGGAGCTCACCTATCAACATGTGAGAACTCCAAAGACGCATGGGATTTATTGAAAGAGAGGTTCCAAGGGGATTCTAAGACATCGATGATAAAGTTACAACGACTTAGGGCAACATACTATACCCTACGTCAAGGTGACAAAGAAAGTATTAAGGAATTCGCAAACAAGGTGACGGAGCTTGGGAATGAAATGAAAACCTATGGAGATGATATTAGGGAGGACACCCTAGTGTCAAAAATACTTTGTTCATTGCAAGAGAGGTTCGATCCCTACGTAGGAGTGATCGAGCAAACTAAGGATTTAACTAGCCTAACGGTGGGAGAACTGGTTATTTCATTACAGTCTCAAGAGGCGAGACTTGACGACAGACATGGCAGCAGTATTGAGGGAGCATTTAACACAAAGTTTAAGGGGTTGAAACTGTCCAACAAATCAGAAAACAGTCGAAAACCCTATCCTAAAGGAGACAACAAGCAAAAAGGGAAGAAATGGTGTGGACATTGTAAGAAGGACAATCATAATGAGTCGCAATGTTATTTCAAGAACAAGGGGGAAAGATCAGACACAACTAGACCTCCTAAGACCAAAAAGGAGTGCTATACTTGTGGGAAGCCAGGCCACTTCTCACGAGACTGTAGGTTCAAGAAACCTAACCCAAATCAAGCCCACGTAAATCGTGAAGATGATGAGGAGGACAACTGTTTGTTCACAGCTGCTCATATTGCAGCCGAGGGGTTTGATCAAGAAGTATGGTTGGTGGACAGCGGAGCTACTAATCATATGACGAAGGTGGAGGAGTTTTTCACCACTTTGGATAGGAACTTTAGATTTCCTATTATTGTGGGAAATGGCGAAGCACTCACAACCACCGGGAAAAGGGATATCCTAGTTGAAACTAAGAAGGAAAGTAAGTTGATTAAAGACGTGTTCTTAGTTCCGGGGTTGGATAAAAACTTATTAAGTGTACCCCAAATGGTGCGTAATGGGTACCAAGTGCTATTCACAGAGGGAAGTTGCAAAATTAAGGATAAACGGGACTGTTTGGTTGTTGAGGTCCATATGGTTAAAAAGGCCTATCCCCTACGTTGGAAACTTATTACGGAGCATGCTAAGGCAGTAAGAGAAGAGGGACACTTATCTGAGTTGTGGCATCGCAGGCTGGGTCACATTGGTCTTCACAGTCTGCCAGAATTACAAAAGAAAAGCATGGTTAGGGGATTACCAAAATTTAAAGTGGAGAAGGAGACGTGTGAGGCTTGCTTGAAGGGCAAGCAAACCAGAGAAGAATTCCCTAAGCAGGCAGAATACAAAGTTTCAGGTATCCTAGACCTAATACACTCGGATTTGTGCAGCCCTATGCAAACCCCATCGCTGGATGGGAGTTTATTCTTGCTGACATTTACAGATGGATATTCACACATGGTGTGGGTATATTTTTTAAGATTGAAATCAGACTGTCTTAATGTGTTTAAAAAGTTTGTGGTTCAAGTTGAAACGCAAACGGAGAAGAAAGTAAAGAAGTTGAGGACAGACCGTGGAGGGGAGTTTAACTCTAAGGATTTTGATACCTATCTAAGTTTTAAGGGTATGCTACGTGAGCTAACAGTAGCTTACTCCCCCCAGCAAAACAGAGTTGCCGAGAGGAGGAACCGGTCACTACTTAATATGGCGAGGAGTATGCTGGCCGAGAAGGACTTACCTCACAAATTTTGGGCTGAAGGCGTGTTTACAGCCGCATACCTTCAGAATAGATTACCCACTAAGGCGCTGGATGGTCGCACCCCACTCGAAGTGTGGAGTGGACACCAGCCCTCCGTAGGCCATCTAAAGGTCTTCGGGTGTTTGTGCCATGTTCATGTACCTGCACAACACAGAAGGAAGTTGGATCAGCGATCGGAAACTGGTATTTTCGGGCTACAGCAGCCTAAGCAAAGGATATCGCATATATAATATTCAGACGGGAAAAGTAGAAGTGGCACGAGATGTGATATTTGAAGAAGACAAGAGTTGGGACTGGTCTACAAAGGTTGATACACAGGCAGCTAGACCTATTCCAACATTTATCGGGAATTCTAGACCTATACGATCTACTGTCACTAATACAGATTCACGAAATACTAATGCAGAGGGAGAGAGGAACTTATCTTATATTTCGCCGGTGCCGTTCCAGCTGAGCAGTGGGAAGTCTAGTGCATCCTCATCCTCATCCTCACGGCTCTTACACAAAACAAGAAGGCTGAGCAACATATATCAAGATGCTGAACCAGCGGAAGTCGAAGAAGGGCACAATTATGAGGCGTGTTACCTGGCTGTAGAGGAACCGAGTTCCTTTGAGGAAGCGGTGCTGGATCCAGGTTGGAGAAGGGCCATGGATGAGGAGATTGAGATGATTCAGAAAATGAAACTTGGTTTCTGGTGGACAGACCTGAAAACAAGAAGATAATCACAGTAAAATGGCTTTATAAGGTAAAATCGGATGAAAATGGTAAAGTGCAGTGGCTGAAAGCACGATTGGTAGCTCGAGGGTTTACACAAACCTTTGGGATCGACTATGGAGAGACCTTCGCTCCAGTGTCGAGGCATGATACTATCCGAGCCTTGATTGCCCTAGCTGCACAAATGAGATGGACAATGCATCAAATTGATGTAAAGTAAGCGTTTTTAAACGGAGAAATTACTGAAGAGGTGTTTATAGAACAGGCTCAAGGATTTGAAGTGGAAGGTGCAGAAGACAAAGTGTATAAATTGAGAAAGGCGCTCTACGGTTTGAAACAAGCACCGAGAGCATGGTACAGCAAGATAGACGGGTTTTTTCTGACTGAAGGGTGCACACGGAGCCACTGCGATGCAGCCATGTACACCCAAAGGTCAGTAGATGATGTCCTAATTATATGCATCTATGTGGATGATATAATTGTGACAGGAAGCAATGAAAGTTGGATAGAGAAATTTAAGTCTAATCTGTGCAAAACATTCGAGATGAGCAATCTAGGAAGGCTGAAATACTTCCTAGGATTCGAGATAAATTACACTCAAGAGGGAGTGTTCCTACATCAAACAAAATATGCCACACAGTTTCTGAGTAAATTTGGAATGCTACACTCGAATAGTGTTAGCACCCCCTAGTGCCTAACGGGAAAAACAAAGAGATGGGCAAGGAGATTACTAACCCGTTGCAGTACAGGAGCATGATCGGTGGGCTCCTGTATCTCGCCGCAACACGACCAGACTTGATGTTCGTTGCCTCCTACCTTTCCAGGTATATGTCGAAACCTGTGGAAGGAAATATGTTAGACATTAAGCGTGTTTTTAGATACATTAAAGGGACAGTGAACTACGAACTACATTTCAAGTGCGTGGACAATCCTAAACTAATCGGATACTCAGACTCAGACTGGGGTGGATGCAAGGAAGACATGAGGAGTACTACGGGGTTTTGTTTTACCCTCGGAAGTGCTATTTTTTCGTGGGAGACTCCGAAGCAGCCGGTGATAGCACAGTCCACGGCAGAAGCGAAATACACCGCTCTGTGTGCTACCACCAACCACACGGTATGGCTGAGAAGAATGTTCGAGGAATTTGGTTTTTCGTTTGACAGTGGGATCCCTATCTATTGTGACAATACATCTGCTATAGCTATTGGGAAAATCCCGTTCAACACCGACGGACAAAACATATTGACATCAAAATCCATGTTGTAAGAGAAGCCGAGAGGGAGAGAAGGATTACCTTACTTCACTGCTCGGGGGAGGAGCAGCTGGCGGACGTGCTGACCAAGGCGTTGAGCACGCGGAGATTCGAAGAGCTCCGACTGAAGATGGGCGTCGAACCGAGGAGAATCGAGAGGGAGTTTGTTGGTGTCGACTCTCCTCAGTTGTCGGCCGGACAGGGCGACACATACGCCGGAGAAGCAGCAGCAGCGAAGTGCACCAGGTTTGGTCTAGGGTTTGCATCGGCTGGAGTAACATGTGAAAACGGGGGAAGAATTTCGACCCCTAAGGAAGAAGGTGGAATCGGTGGGCCTTCAGGAGAAGCAGGCCCATCAATATTATTACCAGAAGCCCAGCTGAAGCCCATACCCAATCTGATGAAGAAACCCAGCCCAAGTCATGAAGGAAGCTCAGCCCAAACGTTTAGAAAATGACCTGTAACAAACAGCAGACAATACTGAAATTACAGCAGGTTGGGCAACGGTTTTGAGCCTAGATTTAGGCTACTTTTCTGCAAGAATATTATGTAAAAGACCTAGGCAAGTGATCTAGGTAATATGGACTTTTGTATTGAACTTTTATATATATGAAATCAGAATGGGGTGAGGAGTATCACCACCAAGAAAACACTAGAATCACCATTGTTGCTCTGCACATTTTACAGCAACATTTTCACCATCAAATCCCCAAACACTATAGCCACAAACCAAAAACATCAAGAGAGATTTTCATTTTTCAGTTTGCACTATGACAAAGAGAGTTGAGAGATCATGAGCTTATCAATTATTCAGCTCATGAACAACCTAAGAAACTATCAAGGATAACCCTTTGCACATATCCTCTCCTTCTCGGTATCTTTGCGACAATCCTAACGGCCTACTTGTTTTGGCTTGGAAGGTAGCTACTGAACCTGGTCATCAATAAGCGTATGCAGAAGAGGGTATATACATTGACGCTAATCATTAGAATGGAGTCATTGATGTTGTAAGGAGGTAGAAAATATATTTTGTTTTAGATGTTTTCTTCGGCATTTTTTTGTTGCGTAACTAGTTTTAGAAATACAAGGTACACGCCAGCCTGGATCATAAACATAATTTCAAAATTTCAAAATTTTAAAGGTAAAATTGAATTTGTAGTTTTTCAGGAAAATCATTCAAAATCACCTAAAAACGTTCGGAAATCGCTCGAAATTGCTCTCAACTTCTAAATTGCCTCTCACTACTTGTATTTTTGAACTTTGAATTGGGGGCAACTATGAGACCCATTCAATTAGGTGTGGTCGATGGATTACACCGACTCATGCACACCTATATATATATATATATTAATATATATAACTTATAATATTCGGGTTAAGGATTAAAAAAATAGAAGAGAGTGAGGCAGAAGTCGTGCGGTGAGAGAGAGGAAGAAAAAAAGAAGAAGAGAAAAAGAGGAAGAAGAAATTGGAGAAGTTTTTCATCACGTTCTTCGTGGATGGATTCTAATCGAGATTGTGGAAAGAATTGATTGGTGTTGTTGTTAGCGATAATATCAAGAATCATTAAGTTGTCAGAGAAACTAAGGTGATGATTTTCTCCATCCTAATTTCGAATTGTGTGATCGATTTATGGAAGAGATTATATTTTTAAAAAAATGAGGCATGATCACGATATAATTTATTGGATCATAATGGGAAAAAAGAGACGTTACAAGTGAAATTGTATTAAACCCTAAATTTATCATATAAGAATTAATGAAAAGTATATGAGTTGTATAAGTGACTAGAGATGATCTAGAGAATTGACGTGCGACCAAGTGTTGGGGTTAGAGAATGTCGATATTTTGGTTCGGTGTTAAAGCCGAGTGAATATCTTGTTAGTGTGCTCAATCGAATGATTTCACACTCGAACCTTCGGAAGATGGCGTATGCGACCGCGTCGGTGAGAGTTGTCACATGAGGAGTATCGGGTCGATGATGTTAGTATTGCAACATTTGGATCTGGGCCAGCGTCATACCGTGTTGGGGTTGTGGTAACCTTGCGAGCGATGGAGTGTCGAGTTAGTCATGTCAGTGGATCTGTCGGCTTCGTATCGCGTTGGGGTTGTGGTAACCTTTCGAGCACAGAGCGCTGAGTTAGTGAGATTAGTGGATTTGCCAGCGTCGTACCGTGTTGGGGTTGTGGTAATCTTTCGAGCGACGAGCGTATGCCCGAGCTAGAGTCGTGTGGACTCTGTGTGTTATGATCCAGTGTGTACTAGTCTTAGACTTGGGATACTCAGTCGGGTTGGGTAGAGTTGTCTGTATATTTTTTGTTTAGACTTTGGATAGATCGCTATTTTATGATATTCAGTTCGAGCGGGAGAATACGTGGCACAGAGTACGTACACGTATTGATCTCACTGAGTGTGTATTCCGTACTCACCTTATTTGTGGGCTGTCGTGGATGGACATGATATGGCAAAGAAAAAAAAGCAACGAGTTGAGCAGCATCATAAAAGCTCACAACAAATTGATGGGAAAGGCATGCACGAGGTCTCGATGAGTTTTATTTTGCATTTCCTATTTATTTTATTCATTTACCATGACTATGATATTTACGTATTTGTTTTGTTATTTGGTCCGGACCATTCTTATTTTGAAATAAATTATTTGTTTTGTTTTATTAATGTGTTTGAACGATGACACGTGTAGCCACCTTTTGGAGGTGATGGTGGACACTCCTCGTCCCGAGGTAGTTTCGCGATGGGGTGTTACAGCAACTTCAAAAATTTCAGACCGTATGTGTTTTCACAAATAAAAAATAAGGGTACATTTTTTTTCCAATTTTTTCAATAGGTTTTCGAAAGTACACGTAAAGTAAGGAAGAACTACGAAGATATTTTTGATATTTTACCCAATAAATATCATATTAATATTGGATTAAATAATTAATTATTTTAATTGTTGGTACAATAAATATCATATATTTTATTAGAAATAAATTAAATAATTACTTATTTTAACTTTCGTCTAAAATTATTTTTACAATAAATTAAATAATTTTTAGTTTGTAATTTTTATAACAAAAGTATTTATATTTGTTGAAGAACAATATAAAAGTTCAACGATGTTTTAGATAAAATATTAATACAATTTAAAATATTGTAAGAATTATTTTTAATAAGTAATAATTTAATTATATATATGTAAATAATAAAATATTTAAATTTTATATTAAAGAATTTTAAAATAAAATTAAATAATTTAAATTTATATTTCTAAATATTATATTATAATAAAACTAAGTAAAGTAAAATATGGAATTATTTTATTAAAAACCAAAACTAATTATTATTTAAAATTATTTATATTTCAGGTTAAAATATATTAAATAATTTGTTATTTTAAATTTAGATAATATTAAAGTCTAATAATATTTTAGATAACATATTAAAAATAAAAACTATAAAAATTCAAATTTTTTATTTGATTTCTTTCTTCTTCGTTTTCTCTTTTTATCGTCTACTAATACTCACTACCATAAAAACATTGTCAAGCTCAACCAACCAAATTTGAAAATATCAAATATACGAATAAAAAAGAAAAATCTTGCACACTTGGAGAGCGCAGTACAACAGAGAGTTGTATGCTATACACTTTTCTTCTTCATTATTTCTTTCTCATGGTGAGTGTTTCCACTGTTTATTCATTCTCCCTGCCAACCAAACCTCACCATTTTGGGTTAATATGCATCACTAATGATCTTTTCACTCGTAGAAGTTCAGATAATCTTTTGATTTGAAGCAGAATTTGGGTAAGGTTGGTTTGTCGGTTTCATATTAGGATTGATTTTTTTATGTTTGATTGGATTGGGGCAACTTCAAAAATACCCTTCAACGGCTATTTTGACTTCAATTCTATCATTTTCTAAAAAATTAAGGAAAAACAGCCTATTCCCCCTTGAAAATAATGTTTTAGCCTATTCCCTCCTCGATTTTGACCCTCATCCTATTCCCCCCTCGATTTTCAGTTCTCATCTTATTCCCCCCTTGAAAATCATGTTTTAGTCCGATTCCCCCCTCGATTTTGACCTCATCCTATTCTCCCCTCAATTAACAAAAATCTGACTAAACCCCCTCCGATTTTGATCCAATTTTGACCCAATTTTGATTTTAATTTTGACCCAATTTTAATTTTAATTTTGATTTGATTTTGAATTTAATTTTGATTTTAATTATAATTTTAATTTTGATTTTGATTTTGATTTTAATTTTGACTCAATTTTGATTTTAATTTTAATCCAAATATGACTCAATTTTGACTTAATTTTGACTCAATTAATCCTAATTTGTACTTAATTTTGACCAAAATTTTTACTTAATTTTAACTCATTTTAACAATAAATCAAGTTAATTATTCAATTTAATCGACTTATTTGATTTGATTTCGAATAAAATTAAGTACAGTTTTTTACTTGAAAAGTCAAGTTAATTAACCCAAAATCGAACCCAATTTTGACTCAAATTTAATCCAAAACCGATCTAATTTTGACTCAAATTATGATATCAACTTTGACTCGATTTAATCTGAATTTTTATTTAATTTGACCCGATAAAATTAAGTACGTTTTTTACTTAATCTGTAATTTTAACCCAAAATCAATTCGGATTAAAAATCGAGTCAATATTGAGATCATAATAAAATCGATTCAAAATTGAGATCATAATTTGGGTTAAAATTGGATCTGTTTTGGGTTAAAATTGAGTCAAAATTGGGGTCGATTTTGGGTTAAAATTAAGTACAAATTGGATTAAAATTAAGTAAAATTGAGTCAAAATTGGGGTCGATTTTGGGTTACAATTACGGATTAAGTAAAAACCGTACTTAATTTTATCGGGTCAAAATTAAGTAAAAATTCGGATTAAATCGAGTCAAAATTGATATCATAATTTGAGTCAAAATTGGATCGGTTTTGGGTTAAAATTTAGTCAAAATTGGGTTCGATTTTGGGTTAAAATTGGTTTCAAGTAAAAAACTGTACTTAATTTTATTTGAAATCAAATCAAATAAGTCGATTAAATTGCAAAATTAACTTGATTTATTGTTAAAATTCGAGTTAAAATTAAGTAAAAATTTTGGTCAAAAGTAAGTACAAATTGTGATGAAGTAAAAATTCGGATTAAATCGAGTCAAAATTGAGATCATAATTTGGGTCAAAATTGGATAAGTTTTGGCTTAAAATTGAGTCAAAATTGGGGTCGATTTGAGTTAAAATTACGGATTAAATAAAAGCCGTACTTAATTTTATCAGGTCAATTAAGTAAAAAAGTTCGGATTAAATCGAGTCAAAATTGAGATCATAATTCGGGTCAAAATTGGATCGGTTTTGGGTTAAAATTGAGTCAAAATTGGGGTCGATTTTGGGATGATTTTCAAGGGGGGAATAGGATGAAAACTGAAAATCGAGGGGGGAATAGGATGAGGGTCAAATCGAGGGGGGAATGAGACTAAAACATGATTTTCAAGGGGGGATAGGCTGTTTTTACAAAAATTAACTTCAAATTTAACCTTAAAATATTGATAACCCCGTATTACCCTTGTCCTTTAATTAATCGACATTTTTTTCTCTCCTCCAAAGCACCTCGATTCCTCTATCTCATATGGTGTGAAAATTACTATTCTCCCACACCACATCAGATTCGGCGCGAGAAGCTTCAAATCAGCATCAAATTCATCACACGTAGCTTGAAATCGACTTCAGATTCGTCGTGAATACGTTGAAATTGTTTGTTTTCAACAAAGAAACTTGCAATTAAGCACGTTCCGCAAAAAAACCAGGTATGTATAGTGAAATTTTCGTGTTTCTCTTGTGTTTTTCGCGTTTCTTTTGTGAATTGTATAGTTTGAGTGATTAGTGAGTAATATGTATAGATTTGATTCTCTCTTTTTTAAAACAAGTCTTATATTGATGTAGTCAAAACGAGTCATATATATTGAAATGTCAAATGATCGCAATGAGTGACAGTATCTTCGAGTCGTATTGGGTCATAGAGTCATATTGAAACACATAGACGCAGTGGGTCACAGAGTCTCATCGAGTCACACGGTCGCACTGGGTCATAGAATCTCACTGAGTCGCATGGTTGCATTGGGTCACAGAATCTCATCGAGTCGCATGGTCGCATTGGGTCAAAGAGTCTCATCGAGTCGCATGGTCGCACTGGGTCGCAGAGTCTCATCGAGTCATACGGTCGCATTGGGTCACAGAGTCATATTGCAACACATGGTCGCTCTGGGTCACAGATTGTCATCGAGTCGCACGATCACAGTGGGTCACAGAGTCTCATCGAGTCGCACGTCGCACTGGGTCACAGAGTCTCATCGAGTCGCACGGTCGCATTGGGTCACAGAGTTATATTGAAACATAGGGTCGCACTGAGTCACAGTCTCATCGAGTCGCACAGTCGCATTGGGTCGTAGAGTCATTTTGAATTTGAAACACATGGTCGGAGTGAGTCACATAATTTCCTTTTTTTATGTTTTTATTACAGGATAAATGGATTCGGTGGATGACAAAATCACACTAATTTATTTTTTGTATGATGGTAAATGGGAAAAACGTAAATGGAAAAGCTGAATGGATTGGTAGAACTCAGGAAAACCACGTAGTATTTTTCTATTGTCCGTCGATTAGTCTGATATATCAGCAACTTGTTGAAGAGTTATGCGCAGAAATAATGGTCGAAAAAATACAACGATATTGAAGTTAAGATATTTGCCTAATATTTATGAAAATAGAAAGGTGACATATATAATGAATGACAAACATCTTATTTGTTATATGTTCAATCACATAAGAGGAATTCAATCACTATTATATGTGGAGATAAAATCAACATATGTGAAGTGTGAAATGGAAATTGAGAAGGAAGTTGAACCTCTAATTCCTACTTTTGGAATCACTGCTAGAGAGAGAATGTGAGGATGAAAATGTTATAGATTACGATGACTGTGTTATTATAGGTTCAAATAATAAAAGTAGAATTGGAAATAATCCGCGTAAATAATAAATATTTTGGATTCGGATAATTTCAATAGCGAACATACCAGCGAATTAAGAAAAGATGGTGTTTGTGCAATGAATTAATTTGACATTGTAAATGTATTATTTTAATTAGTTCGTATAACCAAATATTAAGCCTTTGAAGGATGGGAGAAATTAGAAAGAATATACGAGACGTCTAAGCACTTCAATCAATCCCATCAATTCATCAGTCTCTTTCAAGTTTTCAGTCTATCAAAATCACATGCGTGAAGAGACTAAACTCTCTCTCTCTCTGAATGATTATAATCCAATTTGCAGATTCCATGTTTTATATCTTAAAGAGAGCTTTCGGCCTCTTTTTGAACCATTAATATCCACATCATTATATTATACTATACATCTTTCTTTTTCCTTATGAACAAAAAAAACATGCATGAATGAATTGTGTACCAAATGGACCAAAGAGTTTTTCAAAAATGATGTACAAACAAAGGCTTTGTCCCACTCTCATTGTTGTAATAAGAACGTATTAGTCTCTCCACTCTGTAAGAGATTTCACTGTTACACTCATTAGGGTTCCTTCTTACCTCTTTACTTCCCTCCTTTTCCATAGCTATCTTTCAGAGTGACTGTCCGGTTGAAGACCAGCTTTTCTCTCGTTGAATCCTTGTCAACGGTAAAATAACCTGCCATTTAAAAAAAGGATTCATATTTTAACCGATTTGGTACAATACAATATATCGTAAAAGCTTTTGAATTTCATGAAAAATATAGTACCAAGCCTTTCGAACTGGAATGTGTCACCAAGTGCAGCATCTTTGAGAATTGGTGATGCATAAGCGTGGGGCATTACCACTTTGGAATTGGGATTGAGATCAGAGAGCCAATCTTCGAGCTCGGCTGGGTTCTATTTATGATTTTTAAGTGAAAATACATGGTAAAGATCTTTGCGTTTGTTCAGACCGACGATTGATATTACAAAACATACGAGAAAAGAGCTTACCTCGCTGTTAAATAGCTTGTCAAANNNNCTGGTGCAGGTTCAGCAACCCAATGGAGAACTCCCTGCCAATAGACCAAAAAATGTTTATAGATAAAAGGGTTTTGCAGATATCGTAAAATCGTAAAATCTTAAAATCAAACCTTTGGTTTCGTCTTTTTCTCGGGATCATATTCTGCGTGGATCTCAACAACCGTTTCGTTATCATCAGCGAGGATAACATTTGTGCATTTGATGGGGAAAGCATATCTGCAAACAGGCACATTAGTTACAGCCAAACTAAGTTTTACTGCTAAAGTATTTACCGATTGCGAATATATACCTGAGTATGACTGATTTACCGGGTGCAAGCCCATAATAATCTTTCGAATCTTTCAACCGGAAATCAGTTCGTTCAATGTATACAACACTAGAAAAGGGAACCTAAATCGAGAACAACATAATCGCAATATCACCAGAAGAAAATATATGGAAGAGTGAGAACAAAAAACAATATTTAGGCAGATTGAATAGTTCACCTTGTAGAAGGAAGAAGGATCGTCGTTCTGAGCATCAGGCCATTTCTTTGCATCCAACTCTATAACTTTGTCAGATTCCATATTGGTGATGACCACTTTAACAGGATTAAGCACCACCATGGTACGGGAAGCCGTCTTATTCAACTCTTCTCGAATATGATGCTCAAGACGACTCACGTGTATCATGCTACCATCACTACGATATAAAAACAGATGGCAAACTTTTAAACGGGCAAAAAAAATGACGAACACATCTAACAGTAAAAATATGCATTGAACCTTCTGGTAATCCCAATCCCTCGTACAAAAGCATTGATCGCAGTCGAAGTCACACCCCTCCGCCTCAAACCAGCAAGTGTCATAAGGCGCGGATCATCCCATCCGTCAACGTATTTGTTTGTCACAATGTAATTCAACTGCATCAACAGAAAATTATATAATTGGAGCTTAATGCTTTGAACGATTAGACCTTCTCAAGAAAAAAAGGACGTAATTTTACGAACCTTACGCTTCGACATTACAGTGTTTGTGATGTTCAGCCGAGAATATTCCCATACATAAGGCATGTAGAGTCCTAATGCATGTAATAACCAATAGTACGAAGCACGTCTTGTTTCAAACTCGAGAGTGCAAAGCTGCAATCATGTAAGAAACCATATGATATATCGAGGATAATATAAAAATACAGATACAGATTAAATTATTATGTGATTATGAAAATGAGTCATTGATAAAGCATTTTAAAGTTCTTTGATTACATAAAGCTTAGATAATAGAAATCACTGGGAAAAACATACCGAATGTGTTACATTCTCAAGGGAATCGACAGTGCAATGGGCATAATCATAGCTTGGATATATACACCATTTATCACCAGCATGTGGATGAGGTGTAAACTGAAGAGAGAGAAAAAAAAAAGACAGGTCAGATCATCAATACATGAAGAGTTCATTCGATATACACATCAGATACGATATTTTGCTTCACATACCTTAATGCGATAGGCGATAAGGTCATACATATTATAGTTATCACTCTGCATATCTTGCTTCATTCTCAACGTAGCCTTTCCTTCCTCGATCATTCCCCGTCTCATTTCCTCAAAAAGTTTCAATGATTCTTCAATAGGCCTGTCCCGCCAAGGGCTGTTTATCTTTTTCTCCCTGTACTCTTTTACCTCCTCGGGAGTCTGAATGAAAAAAAAAAGACGACCAAATTTTGGAATCGATAAATCGTACAAAATATGGCGCCCTTAGGGTAGAAGTTCTAATCATTTAACTTCGCAATCAAACCTGGTGATCAACATAAGCATGGCCTCTCTTAATCAACTCGACTGCCAAATCGAACAATTCTTGGAAATAATCGCTGGTGTACGTGATCTACATAAATCACAAAGTGTTAGATGACTACAAAATATTGACAATAAACATTCTATGAAAGGTCGGAATATACCTTGAAGGGTTTCCAACCCATCCAGTCGACAATTTCTTCAATGTGATTGATATACTCTTTCTTTTCTGCCTCTGGATTAGTGTCGTCATACCTCATATACATTAAAACAACCATCCTTATAACAACCATCGCTAATAGAAAGCAATCCCAATTAAGAAAACAAGCGATTATCACCTTAAATAACAGTGTCCGCCTCGCTCCTTTGCAAGGCCAAAGTCAACAAACATTGCCTGAAAGTATATATAATTCATGACATCAGTGACATGGTAACAAAAATGTAAGTCCCACCAAAGCCTGCAACCATGACTCCACATAAAATTCTTATCACTGCCTTATGTTCAATGATTCATGCAGAGACTTTACCTTGGCATGTCCAATATGAAGATAACCATTTGGTTCAGGGGGGAACCGAGTGTATACTTTCCCTCCGGTCAGCTTCAAATGTTTCTCAAGAATTTCCTTCGTATTGCTACACCTGAGTATAGAGCCATCGCTAAAAAACACTTCTGTGTGGACCTGAGGATCGAACGAAAACATGACATTGAATGGTTATTACACCATTGTTGCATACAGCTTTCAATGATAATAGAGCTGCATGAAGATATTGTCTATGAATCTAACGAAAATTTCACATCATAAATACCAATTGCATCAAAGTTTTCATAAAAGGCCGTCTTTTTCTTCCACCTCTATAGTGATTACATGGAACCCAACACAATCATATTCAATAATTTATAAGAACTATCACTTGCATATGAGCACAATAAAAATTTGAGTTATACTGACATTTTGTTCTCAAGAATTGCCAAGTAGTACCGAGACGAATAATAATCAGCGGAAGGACGAGAAAATAATTGAAGGAGGAAGAATCCGTAAATAGCAAACGAACTTCTCAGGAAAGCAGAAAGCAATTAATCAGCCATACCCTGAAATTTTGTTCCGGAGAGGGGAATATAGAAAAGGGATTAAGCTCCTCCTCAGATGGCTGCAGAGCAGCTTCCACAGCAGCCTTTTTTTCCTATAAAACAAGAGAAATAAATGAAAACTAAAACTCACAATGCACACAACTCAAGCAGATTACTCAGATTCTGCTATACTCACCTCGACTTTGGCAGGCTTCTCTTTCTTCTCCTTCTTTTTTGCAGGTTTCTCATTATCAGCAGCAGTTCTTTCCCCAAGGAGTTCAAACATTTTCTCATCTATGAATTTCTATCAAAGACAATAGCTCAGATCAGAAAAGCAAGTATACATGAGCAACTAAGGAGCTGCTAAAATCACAAACACACCTTCACAATTTTAGGATCTGCCCACGGAAGTCTTTTTCGGACATGTCCAAATAATTCACCCACTACAAGGCAAAAGTTCATAAATTGCAACCATAAAACATAATAATATCGATCCATGAACAAACATTGAGACAGACAGAAGTGATACAGATATCAATTGGAACTAAATAGAGAGAAGAAGTTTGGAGAATTGTAAATAGAACAAAGACCAACCGTTAGTTCTGTAACGCATCTCCAGTATTGTACTTTTATGCTCTTCAAATATTTTGCAAACTGTTTTCTCAATATCTTCCAGTGAAACTTCAACCCCTGTTCCAGAAGCACGATGACAGTATCAAGTTTGAATCAATTGAATGTGATAACAAATACGAGATAAACAGATACGAAGAATTGACGAGTTCAAAATCACATTTGAAAGAAACAAAAAATATACCAACACCACATGCTTCTTCAAATTCATTAGACTTGAAATCCTCAGGACCGGTATTCGTGAAAAACGAAAATGCAGCTTCCAACTGAGCTGGGGTCTTAATCTGACAAAGTATTATACAGAAACAATATAAACAAATTTAGCAATCTATGATAGACAAAAGCCACAAAACCAAGAAAGAGATTTTCCAACAAAAGATATTCGAATTGTGAAGATATTCAATTAAGGAAATGAATACAAACCTTGGAGGAAACAACATACTCGAGCAATTTTGGACGATGTACAAGAGCATTTGTAGGGTACTTTGTGGCCACCTGAAACACATTATGGCATGACAATTACAACCATAAGGCCAGTTTTCCCAATTGCACAATTGCACAATTCCAGGCAATTCAACAAAGCTCCCTGTTTCAACTAGCTTGATTCTTCAATGACGAAAATCAAACCAAAGGTAACAGATCATCTCACCGTGTATAATAGATTTCCCGTAGTCCGGTCACATCCCTCGGTAACAGCAGCCTGAAAACAAGCCAAATGTCACGAAAACAAGCCAAATGTCACGAAAACAGAGTCGTGATAGTGAAACTCGGATCAAAACATGCAAAAGAAAGCAAAACTGAATCCGACAGCAACGAATTCAATGTAATAAGAAAACAAAGCGACAGAATTTCTCAACCGAAATCCGAACGTTTGTATCCTTCAAATTGCTACAATTGAAGAACATCCATTGTCTAATGAGCCCGTTTAAAAATCAAGGCTGAATCAAACAGAAAAAAAACAGAATCTAGAATAGAAGGGAGAGGAGGAAAATTGTGACCTCGTGGATAACGGCGGTGAGATTGGAGGTGACCTTGTTGTTGGCAATAGTGTTGCGAGCGGTCCGTTCGTCCAATCCAATCTTCAGGAAGAGTTCAAGCGATCTATCGGAGCTCTCTTCTTTGGAAACCATGGCGGAAACAAGGGTATCTCGCACAATGGAGCGACTCTAGGGTTTAAGGGCCACAAGTTAAACGGCATTAACAAAAGAGATTAATGATATTCTCTCTCTATCTCTCTCTCTTAATTCCACCGAGATGAAGGAAAATGGGAGTAAAAATAATTTTAGTAAATATCAAAAGAAAAAAAATAGGAAAATAGAAAAAAAATGGAATTATTTTCACTTATATTAATAAAATTCGATTTTTCATTCTAGAGGCAGAAATCTAAATTACAATGATAAAAATGGCTGCATAACTAATGAAACTAGGGTTATAAAAAACCACATCATACTTGCAGTAATGCCATTCGAAGCATAAAATATAAAGAATATACGGCAACAGAATGAAATCGACGGAAATAGAGGCTCTTACCGGCGGTGATGGAGGCGAGCGAAGAGAAAGAAACAGCCGGCGTCGATGGAGGCGACCGGTGATGGAAACGAAGAGAGAGGGAGACGAAGCGAGCGACGCTGGTCAGGTCGGCGGCGGTGATGGAAAAGAAGAGTTTTGCTACTGCGAGAGGGGGACGAGAGGGAGACCGGCTGCGGGAAGGAAGAAAAGAGGAGTTAATTGAAAACTAGACCTTCTAGTGGCATATCTGTAATTAAGTCTAATATATATGTCTCATTATTTAGAGTGACATATTACATATCAGTAATTAAGTTATTTTAGACCCAGGTTAGGAAGAAAAGAGAAGTTAACGTAATTACATATCTGTAATTAAGTTATTTTAGAATATATATATATATATCTAATTATATACAATATATATATATTCGGGTACATGTCTAGTTATATAACATATATATATATATATTCGGGTGTATGTGGATATTCATTTCAGTTATTTTAATCTGAAATCAAATATATACGGGTAATAAGATTTTGGGTAATTTGTTCCGTTAAATAATATCAAAAGAAATAAAAATTAGGAAAATAAAAAAATGGAATTAATTTCACCTATATTAATAAAATCCGATTTTTCTTTTGGTAGGGGAAAATGTCAAAAATAATAAAGCTATAAAACCAATGAGAATAAACATTGGATAATTAATTAATAATAAATAGTTGGGTTGTGGAATCTGTGGACCGAGTATGGTTTTGGGAATGCAAAAACAACCACTTGTATACATTTTTTCTGATTTTATTTTCCACGGGTAAATATAATTTATATGTGTGGAAGTATTTGCTATACATTAAATAAATAAATTTGATAGAAAGCTATGTTGTAGCTTGACACGAATAAGGGGTCAAATGATAATGTGGCTTTGTTTGCTCGTCAAGCACTCTTGAGTTTTATAAAATTGTAAAATGAGTTTTATACAAAGTGGACCATTTCGATAGTTTCTAGAATTTAGGATTTTCGTTTGAATGAATATAGTTATAAATATCGGGTGTAGTGATCAACGAATAATATACAATATTTGAATCCGTCAATAAAGATGGTCGGTGAGGTTCATGTATCAGAAAAGATAATTTTAAGAGGTTTAGATGATAAAACCGTGGGATGACTAAAAGATAGCTTGTGGTTTTTATTTCGTGAGCAAGAGTTGCAAAATAAAAAAGAAGAATCTTGAAAGAAACGATAAGTGAAAATTAGACAAAACATGCTTTAACATAACAAAGATAAATGACATGAACGTGAATGTCACTCGGGTAAAATGGACTTGACACTACTAAGAGCAACAATGCTTGACAGAGAAAGGATGAGACATGGCCCTTTCATAAGATCTTTATTTTTTCCCGACAGAATCGGTGCCCCCGTGCTGAGATCCTTTACCTTAAAATGATGTGGAAAGAATTCCACGGAGACATCATTAGTGTGACAAAACCGATTCACCGAAACAAGGTTTTTATGTATAGATGGCACACATAAAACAATATGTAAAGACAAGGAACGAGTAGAGAAAGGCGTCGAAATGAAAATCGTATGAGTTATCGGCAATGTCGACCCATCTCCAACAATGATGTCTTCGCCGCCACGATACAGGTTGTGTAAGGTAAGGTTTTGGAGTTCCGATGTGATGCGATGCACCACTATCAAGAGTCATTGACCTGCATCATAAGAAGATGTGAAAGCATTATGCGCTTATTGTTGTCATGGACGGAAGTATGTTGCCATGATTGCGTTGGAGGTGTCGAGCGTAGATCGCTAGCTTCACAGGATGCCGTGACGTGACGAGAGAGTATTATGGACACCATTTTGCACATGCTTGGCACTTCTCTTGATATCATGTAGGTTGATATCGTTGGGACCTGTTGTTGTTGTATGAATCACGTCCACCACGAGAGGTATCACAACCTCATCCACGAAATGATGATGAAGGAAGACGTAGGTGAGCATAATGAGCGGTTGCAGGGAAGGAGGATGGGACCGAGTAAGGTGATTCAATGAGGAGTTTGGCTTCATGGTTTATGAGTTTTTCATGAAGCTTTTCGATGGAAATTGACTTATCTTTTGCTTGAATTACATCGATGACGGTTTTGAATTCCTCCGGGAGATCGGAGAAGACGGCGTTAAGTAGATATTCATGATCAAGTGGTTTCCCAAGTAATATTAACTCATAGGCTTTGGTAGTGATGAATCGTAGGTACTCATGAATTAGCTATGCTCCTTTTACACTCTGTTTGATCGGATCCCATAGTTAAAGAATATGTCCTCTTGATGCTTTATCGTGCGTTGTTGCTAACTTGAGCCACGTTTCACATGTCGAGTAGCATCAGGCAATCAAGGGTTGTAGCAAAACAAAAAGAGCACCAAGAATTGCATTGAAAAATAATCGATCTTGTTGTTTCCATGGCTCAAAGGCCGGGTTGACTTGTATCAAACCGTCAACGAGAATTGTGGCAGGTGGCACACATGAGTTTTCAGCGATAAAACAATTGAATTGATGTCCCTTGAGGAGTGCTCTCACTTGAACACTCCAAATGAAGTAGTTTGTGGCCGATAATGTGGTGGCGTTCCCCATATTGATTGCGAGTAGAGTTTTCTGCGGTTCGGAGATGCAATGACCATAAACAAGAGCCAAAGACAAAGTTTGAACCAAATTGTATTATATATACTAAAACCAGCTTTTAGCCACAATCAACTCTATGTTGCTCTATCAAGAGTTACTTCAGACACTCGTTTGAGAATTTTGGGCCTGAGCGAACGTCAAACAGAAGACATAGTCGTATCAAACATTATGTGCAGAGAAATTTTCAATGGTCTACCAACCACTTCAAGTAAGCATACAAATACAAATCTCTTATTCATCATTCATTTTTTCCGCATTCCTAAAATATTACATATATATAATTGTTGTTACTTTTTTTACGGCCTAGATCCTATAAAGGTAATATTATTTTTTCTTATCATGAAGGAAATTTAAAAGGTTAAACATTTGCAATATTCAGACGAAAACATTAGTTATAAACTTTTTAAGAATATCGTTTTGTAACGTTTAAAAATTTATACTTTGGTTATTGTAACAATAAAATACTTTTTAACATTGTTTTGCCCTTTATGTTTATATATTATATTATTTGCAAATTCTCTAATATTGTGGCAATTAAGGAATTCAAAAACTAAAATAAAAAGAGTGGTGGTCTTTGCAAATATTGTATCACATGCTGTAGAAAAATGAGTTATAGGAAAGATTATACGGATATTGAACCAATTAAATCTTTTTGATGATAATCGATTTATTGGAATGGATTTTGTAATTTTAAATGAAAAATTTAGTCATCTACATATCTAAATTATATTCCAATTAAATTAAATGTTGTTTTAAGATATAATAAACTTTCTAAACTATAAATATTATTGATTTTTAAAAAAATACTTATATATAATTTAAATTTATATCTGAAAAAAGTGATTCATCTGATTTTTATAAAAACAATATTTGTATCTTTTTTATTTCATGCAACTAATGCAACATTAAATTTTATTTAATATATCTTATTATTTTACTAGTTATTACTATACATTTCATTTGAATCTTCTTATCCATTGGTTTATCAATCAAGCATTTTTATTATTTTAGAAAATAATTAATTAGTTTAATAATATATTTACAAATCAATTTTTTATATATCAAAATATTATTTAAAAAATACAAATTTTGAATATATAAGTAGTATATATAATTTGTAAAAACAAGACGATTTCTAGTAAATTTAAGAAGAAAATAGATAAAACAATGTATAGACAGATAATAGAACGACTTTTAAAAAACCATATATTCACTATTTAATATTAATACGGTGTATAAATTGGATAAAACTAATATCTCTATTCATACAAATTAGATAAATTAATAAGAGATGGGTTGTACATATAAATACACACACAAAAACTATGCAATATTCATTATTTATTTATAAAAAAAGGTAGAAACAGCAGAAATATTGAATCACAGAAACTAAAAGAGAAAAGCTATAAAGAAGATAACTCATTATGTATGAGCAAAAAAAAAAAAAAACCTAAGCTTCCTAAAACCCATCACACACTCTTTTCTTCTCCTTCAAGATTCTCTGTTCTTCTTCTTGATACCTAAAGACCCTTTTTTTATTTTCTGTATTCACTTCCGATCCGATAGATTTATGAAACTGAAAAGAGAAGGAGCAAATGTATTGTACGTTTTGTTGATCCTAAGTCAAGAGAGTTTGTCTCCTTTGATTCAGGTCTTGTCGTAATTTGGCATCATCATTGTCTTCTTCATGTGTCTGGTTGTCCTCTTCGGATTTGCTGAGGTACTTGTCCACTTGGGCTGCGGCCTGGCGTCCTTCTGAGATGGCCCAGACGACCAAAGACTGACCACGCCTGCAGTCACCCGCTGCGAATATGCCTTCCACGGTCGTCGAGAAGCGTCCGTACTCCGCCTTGAAGTTCGACCTGTTGTCACATTCTACTCCTAGTTTCTCAGCCAGTGTCTGAAAACAAGACATGCCCTCGAGTCATTCATCGTCATTACCATGGAATTTACGACGTAGGAACGACGGTAAAATGTTATGGTTTACTTACAGATTCAGGTCCGAGGAACCCCATGGCTAAGAAAACGAGGTCAGCCTCGATTATTTCCTCCGATCCTTCGATCTCTTTGAATTGAAACCGTCCATTGGAATCTTTCTCCCATTTCACGCGTACAACTTCAAGGCCTTTCACGTTTCCGTTCTCATCTCCAATGAACCGTTTCGTTAGAACTTCATACGTTCTCGGGTCTTTTCCGAATTTGGTGGCAGCTTCTTGATGCCCGTAATCAACACGAAATACGCGTGGCCACTGCATTTACAAGAAACAACGCAGCCCGTTACAACCAGAACCACCTCCGGAGTTTAACAAGTTTACCAAAGGAAAGAGTAAAATGGTCGAGATGGACCTGAGGCCACGGGTTTCCAGGAGCTCTGTTTTGAGGCGGTTGAGGAAGAAGTTCGAGGTTTACGATGCTACTGCAACCATGGCGAATAGATGTTCCTATGCAATCTGTTCCGGTATCACCTCCACCGATGACAACGACTTTCTTCCCCTTGGCGGAAATGTAATTGCCATCTTGGAGATTGCTGTCGAGCAAACTTTTAGTGTTTGCGTGAAGGAACTCCATGGCGAAGTAAACTCCCGATAGCTCACGGCCAGGAACAGGAAGATCTCTGCACGAATACAACGAAAATGTCCAAGATCAGTATCTATTTCAGTTATCGGTACATTGTCATTGTTCCAAGAAGTTACCTCGGTTTCGTGGATCCAACAGCGAGAACAATCGCATCATTTTCTTCCCTAATTCGATCGAGAGAATAAGACGGGTCTTTCCCAATATTGGCATTGACCACAAAGTTAACACCTTCCTCGGCCATAAGATTCACCCGTCGTTGAACTATGTCAACTTTGTCAGCTTTCATGTTTGGAACTCCATACATCATAAGTCCACCAATCCTGTCCGCGCGTTCATAAACGGTAACCACGTGACCCATTTTGTTAAGCTGATCTGCTGAAGCAAGCCCCGCTGGTCCACTTCCGATAACGGCAACTCTTTTCCTGTAAACAACGAGGGCATAAGTAAAACCAAACATGGCGAGACAAGTCAGAATGATGTAATAACCGAGACATACCCAGTTCGTTTGAGAGGAGGCCTTGGAACCATCCACCCTTCTTCAAAGGCTTTATCTATGATAGCACATTCAATGCTTTTGATAGATACAGGGTTCTCGATAATTCCGAGAACGCAAGAACCTTCGCAGGGTGCAGGGCATACTCGGCCCGTAAATTCTGGAAAGTTGTTTGTCTCAAGGAGCCGATTCAATGCTTCCCGCCACCTGTTCTGATAGACAAGCTCATTGAATTCGGGGATCTTGTTACCCAGAGGACACCCTGAGTTCTCCTGTAAAATTTTTCAGTGTTCAACACGATATTCAGACAAATCAATGTCGATATCATAGTGTTTGTGTATATATATATACCTGGTGGCAAAATGGCGTCCCGCAGTCCATGCACCGTGCTGATTGCGTATTCAGAAGCGGGCCAGGTTTCGATTCCTCCATGACTTCATTCCAGTCATTTAAACGAACATTGGGATCCCTATACTGAACGCCCTCTCGCTCGTAAGCAACGAAACCACGATGCTTAATGGCATCTTTTACCCGAGATGGCCTTTTCGGAGCGACAGTGGATGAACTGTCATCCTTCAAAGAGGCAGATGCCATCTTCTTAAGCTCCTCAAATGCGTCTTTCTCTACGAAATCTTTCTCATCCATCTCTTCAGCTTCTTCAATGGCTTCCGTGGAGACCTCCCCGTGTTTCATGGCTGCCAAAACACGCTTGTAATCTCTCGGGAAAACCTTAACAAATTTCTGCAGTAAGTTGTCAAAATCCGCAAGAACTTCTTTCGCAAGTTCACTGTTTGTGTATCGTTGATGTTGCTGGATCATCATTTTGAGGGTCGTGACGTCGTCTTCTTCTTCAACTTTATCGAGATCAACTAATTCAGGGTTGCATCTCGTGTTAAATTTTCCATCCACGTCGAGGACGTAAGCAATACCACCACTCATACCAGCAGCAAAGTTTCGACCAGTCTTTCCAAGAACGACGACGGTGCCACCTGTCATGTACTCGCAACCATGATCACCAACACCTTCCACCACGGCTTTGGCACCGGAATTACGAACACAGAATCTTTCAGCCGCCATCCCATTGAAGTAAGCTTCGCCATCAGTGGCCCCATATAGCGCAACATTACCGATAACAATGTTTTCTTTCGGATCAAAGCTGCTGCCTTTCGGGGGATAAACAACAATTTTACCACCCGAGAGTCCTTTTCCGACATAATCATTGCTATCACCCTCAAGTTCTAATGTAATTCCAGGGCAGAGGAAAGCCCCGAGGCTCTGCCCAGCGCTGCCTGTGAACTTGATGTGGATCGTGTCCTTTGGAAGCCCGGCCAAGTGGTAACGTTTGCTCACCTCGTGACTTAGCATCGTTCCAACAGCTCGGTTAATGTTGCAAATTTGTGTATCGATGTAAACGGGAACAGCCTTGTCGAGAGCAGATTTGGACAATGCGATAAGCTTTTGGTCCAAAGCCATGTCGAGACCATGATCTTGTTTTTGGACACAGCGCTGAGCAGCCCCGGGACGAATGTCAGCAGCGGGTCTAAGCAATAAAGAGAGATCAATGTTCTCTAACTTCTCATTGTTCTTGACAACTTCCTTGTCAACCTCGAGCATATCTGCACGACCAACCATCTCATTCAAAGTGCGAAAACCAAGTTCAGACATGATTTCCCGTACTTCCTCGGCAAGCATGAAGAAGAAGTTAATCACATGTTCCGGCTCTCCAGCAAACTTCTCACGAAGAACAGGATCTTGAGTTGCAATTCCGACAGGACATGTGTTTTTATGACACTTCCTCATCATGATGCACCCGAGTGTGATGAGTGGAGCCGTACTGAAACCAAATTCTTCCGCACCAAGAAGAGCCGCAACCGCTACATCTCTACCAGTTTTCAGCTGACCGTCAGTCTGGAGCACGGTACGGCCACGGAGATCATTAGCAACAAGGGTTTGATGTGTCTCTGCCAAACCCAATTCCCAAGGAAGACCCGCGTTTTTTATGCCAGTCCATCGAGATGCACCCGTACCACCGTCATGACCTGATATAAGAACGTGGTCAGCATGACCCTTCACCACACCGCTAGCAATAACTCCAACACCCGCTTCAGACACGAGTTTGACACTAATCCGAGCTCCAGGATTGGCATTCTACAAAAGAAAAAAGAGTAAAAAAACAATGTGACGAACTGGCTAAAACAAACGAATAGCTATAAAATATACACGGAGACTCCAAATCCGAACCTTAAGATCATGAATTAGTTGTGCAAGGTCCTCGATCGAATAGATGTCATGGTGAGGAGGTGGACTAATGAGACCCACACCAGCAGTAGAGTTTCGGGTCACAGCAATGTCTCCTATCACTTTGTGGCCAGGTAATTCCCCTCCTTCACCAGGTTTCGCACCCTGAAATCGTTACGGTTCGATCAACATTAAACTGTAATAAAAAGAACCCTCTATTGCTAGGCATAACGGGACACGGTAATAATCAAAAGAAGATGTAAATGTTTAAGATACCTGAGCCATTTTTATCTGTAATTCATCAGCATTGGTAAGGTAGTAACTTGAAACTCCAAATCTTCCGCTAGCAATTTGTTTAATGGAGCTTCTTTTAGGATTCCTCGAACCATCTGGAAGAGGCTCCATACGAGACGGCTGTTCACCTCCCTCGCCTTTTACAGATTCATAAAATCGAAACATTTAAGTATGATCTGTGAGAAGAATTCATCAACAAAAGGGCGAAAATAAAAGCAGACCTGTATTTGATTTGCCTCCAAGTTTGTTCATGGCCATAGCAAGGGTAGTATGAGCTTCAAGTGAAATCGATCCATAGCTCATAGCACCGGTGCAAAATCGTTTAACAATCTCGCTGGCTGGTTCCACTTCGTCCAATGGTACTTTTACGGCTGATTCTTTGAATTTCAACAGCCCTCGCAAATTACATTGCTTATTCAATTCATTGATACGCTTCGAGTATTCCTTATACGCACCTACACTGTTAGATCTCGCTGCTTCTTGCAATTTTGCAATCGCGAGAGGATCGTTCAGATGAATCTCGCCATTTTTCCTCCAATGATAATCACCAGGATTGGATAACGCTACCGCTTCTGCACTTCCAGGAGCAAAAACTCGAACTGGAAACGCCATTTCATGTAAACGGAGTGTGTCTCGTGCAAGCATCTCAAAAGTCGCTCCTTCGACTCTACTAGGAGTACCCGCAAAACACTTATCGATTACTTCGGATGATAATCCAAGAGCTTCAAATATTTGAGCACCTTTATACGAGGCTAATGTAGAGATTCCCATTTTGGCAAGAACCTTCATCATGCCATAATTGCTTGCTTTGAAATACTTCTTGACTAATTCTTCCTTCGAATGAAACTCTCCGTCGGCTTTTGGTGGAATCTTACCGTCCACCTGTAATCTCCATATCGCCTCTATCGCCAAATATGGACAAATAGCATCCGCTCCAAATCCAACGAGCGTACAGAAATGATGCACTTCTCGTGGTTCAGCCGATTCTATTACCAAACCAACTTGAGTCCGCGAAAGTGTTTTAACCAGATGGTGATGAACAGCACCAACAGCCAATAAAGAACTCACCGCAACACGCTTCGGGGCGAAAGCTAAACAGTAGAAAACATTAAAACCGTGAAAACAGGGCGTAATTATTCCGAATCATACCGATATATTATTCAGAAGCATACCTCTGTCAGACAGTACTAACAATGTATAACCCTCTTTTATTGCATCATATGCTTCGGCACAAATTCGGTTTAAGGTCTCCTCCAATCCGTTTGCACCTCGTTCTTTCGGATAAGTTATATCGAGGACTTTGGTACGCCAACCTCGGTAATTCATTTTCTTGATCGCTTCCATCTCGTCGATAGATAAAAGGGGTCCTTTTAATGAGAGCCTATGACATTGTTCTTCGGTGGTTTCAGTAAGATCACCTTCTGGACCGATCATGCATTCCATCGAAGTAACAATCTTTTCACGAATAGGATCGATTGGCGGATTTGTTACTTGAGCAAACATTTGCTTGAAGTACTCAAAAGATAGTTTTTCTCGGTTTGACATAACCGCAAGAGGCGTATCGTTTCCCATGGAACCAAGAGCTTCAGTACCGTCTTTTGCCATTGGAAGCAGTAACATCTCTAAAGCTTCAACTGTGTAACTGCAAACAGAGGTACCTCAAAATCGATAAGATTCGGAGAATGAATAAAAAAGTAAAAAAAAAGTTAAATTTACGTACCCGAAGGCTTTAAGTGGAGTCAATAAACCATGAATTCCCATACTCTCCATTGATTCGTCATCATCGGAAGCCTTCAGTTTGCAAAACAATTAGTAAATTAATTACATTTTCTCCACAAAAAAGAAATGATTCAGTAGAATATTGAACTTACCGGCATAACCCCAGAAATCGGAGGGACAGTCCTGTCAGTTTCTGACACTGATTCGACGATGTCTTTGAGTTCAATCTTTTGTCTTTTAAGCCAATCCTCATAGGGTCTTGCCAGTGAGTATTGTTGCTTCAAAGCTTCATCATCAACGACGATTCGTTTTTCAAAATCCACGAGAAGCATCATACCCGGATTTAATCGTCCTTTTCTGAGCACATCTTCGGGAGGAACGTCCACGACTCCAACTTCACTAGCCATGATGACCCTTCCACTGTGAGTCACATAGAACCGACCAGGACGCAGTCCATTACGGTCCAGCGTAGCTCCCAAGTAACGACCATCAGTAACTGAAATCGAAGGTAAACGAAATCTCAAAAGCCGATATCAGAAATCGAAAAGAATAAAAGCTACAAACTTCGAAGTAATTACATGATATAAGCGCAGGTCCATCCCATGGTTCCATTAAGGCGGAGAAATATTCATAGAATGCCCTTCGATTTGGATCCATGTTTTTGTCATTCTGCCATGCTTCAGGGATCATCATCATTACAGCTTCAGGAAGACTTCTACCGGCTCGAACAAGAAGCTCAAGAACACCATCAAAAGCACCTAAAAAGATAAACAAAATCAAACCGATTCGTTCTTCGTCTAATTGGATAATACTCTTGAGAATGATGCAAAATAGTACCTGAATCGGAAGAACTAGCGTCCACGATAGGTAGAAGCTTCTTAAGTTCATTCTTTGATAATCCAAGCTCCTTGCACTTTAGTAGACCTTCACGCGCCCTCATCCTGTATATACCGTGAATTCATAAAGATCGTTTTAGGGTTTTGTCACTCGAGAATACACGAAGAGCAATGATATATCAACACTTGCCTACCAGAGAGATCATTTTATTACACATTTTGCGCGTAATTATTAACCAGAAATCCTGGTCACAAACCAAAACTTCTCGACCAAATAATGAGTGTGACTGGTGGAATCACAGTAAGTCGCAATGACCGCGAATCGCAAAATTTAAAAATTTGGAAAATAGTTGTGATAAGTTTGCAATTGGATGTGTTTTGATTAAAAAGACGTAAATAACCTCCAAATTTTATGAAAAATACAGAAAAAACCACTATTCGTAAATATATACATATATACATATATGTTTCAACCATTCGCTTCAAATCAGAATCGCTACCAAACGCAACGATTCCACCATTCAGATAAAATGAAACAAAATGCCTTCTATGGCAGACAGAAACGTTGCCAATAGCAAACGCAAACGCAGTGTTTCCACCAGTCAAGCCCAATAAAGGAATTAGAAAAACATTAATCTAAATATTTATCGAGAACATACCAATTAACGTTTCCTCTAAGTGTGTTAATCTCTCCATTGTGGCCTAAGACACGCATCGGTTGGGCACGATCCCAACTTGGAAACGTGTTGGTTGAGAACCGAGAGTGAACCTGGAACATTAAACGTGTAAAGTTTCGAGATTTTAATGCATAAAAATGTATGATTATGCAACTGAAAACTTTACCAATTTGTCTTAGAAGGCACTTGCGAAGAGCAAAGAGCGAGCGAACATTAACTACCTTGACCAACACAATTTTATCTTAATCACCATAACTGTGATAATTCAACCTAACATAAACCGATGATCATACATACATACATACATACATACATACATACATAGCAAGGCATACATGAACATGACTCACTTGACAGTTAAACTCACCCAAAAGCCATGCCCATCGAGCATCATTCCAAATTCATTTACTTATCAACCGTGCATGCATCTCTTCGATTACCCACGTTGGTTCCCATGCTGTTTGTGGAGTATGGTGTCAGAATATAAATAGAAAGTGATAGAGAAATTTTATAATTACCAGAGCCATGTAGCTTGTAAACCTTTCACTCCCAAGATCCGCGTAATAGTACTTCTTCAGCTGATCAGGCTTTAGTTGCCCTTTGTACACAATCGTCCTGCCCACAAGAACCATTTATTACATCCGAATTCATGAAGCATCAACTATTATATTGTGTATATATATATGTATATGCACCTGGAAGATAAGGAACAAATGTAAAAGTCCCTCACACCACCGTGTTGAAGGTTCAAAGCAGCTCTGATAGCAACCATGGAAACCCTTCTAAGGATATACATCTGTGGAGTACACGAGAGTGAGTAAAATCATACCATGGATAAAAGATTCCAAATTGATTGAGGAAGGAGCTTCACCTGTTGCTCCAAGTCAGCTTTGGATCTGGGACTAGGTGTGAGGAACACTTGTTCGATAACTGGTTCTGTCTGGAGAGCAGAGTTCCCAAGTCCAGAGTTGTCTGTAGGAACAGATCGCCATCCAAGAACAGTATGTCCAAGTGATTCAGCAACCTACAGAAGAGAGAGGGTATGATCAATCAGGACCCTTGAGATTTAACAACATATACAAGATCTGTAAGAAGTTGTCGTGTAATGAATCACCTTGGTGAACACGTTTTTGCTTTCATTTCTCCGATTCTCAGAGGTTGGCAAAAAGAACATCCCAACGGCATATTGTCCCGGAGGAGGAAGACCAAAGCCAAGCTCACTCGCGGCCTGTAATCAGATCCAACACCAATTAGTTGCCATGAATTCATATAAAAGAAGGGTGATTTGATATGATCATGCCTCTCCATAGAAGCCATGAGGGAGAGCCACAAGAATTCCGGCGCCGTCACCGGTGTTAGTCTCACACCCACAAGCGCCTCTATGTGTCATCCTCACAAGCATTTCAAGCGAATCCGTCACCTAAACACGACGCGTAAGTCATCGCCTGAACATGAGAACAGATATAATTCAGATTGGAGAGATGAAATGTTACCGTTTTGCGGCTGGTCTCGCCAGACAATTCTGCCACGAACCCAACCCCACAAGAGTCCTTGTCGAAGGACGGATCGTAGAGACCCAGTGGTTTCTCCGGCACACCCGATAACGAGGATCGAACGACCGTACGAAGCTTTGGTGACCTTCCTGGACCATCTGATCTCCAGAACTGAAGCGTCTCGGACCCGGATCCTCGCAACCGAGTCCCCATAAAAGGCTTCTCAGGAGTCACAGGTTTGTTCCCAAAGCATCGGGTGGCTCGAGCCCTTCGGTAGCCTCCGGTGGAGGTGACCAACTGAGGCGCGATGACGGTGGACTTCTTGAGGGAATGGATGGGACAGTGGTTGGTCCGAAGCTGGAGAACGGAGTTCGAAGTAGCTGTCGACATTAGCGTAATCAAAAGAGAAATTTCTTTCGGAGCTTGTACCGTAGAATATGGTTATGAAAGAAAAAATTTCGACCCAGATAATCTTTTCCCGGAAAATTCAGAGAAATCCCAGAAATATACAGTCTGCGTATCAGACAGAGATCGAAGCAGAGACTGAAACTGGATCTGTGGGATTCGGGTTCACCAACCCTATGAAAAGGAACAGCCTTTGGAATCTTAAATGACACTCACGGATCTGATGTGCTTTTCTATTACACAGTTTAAACTCCGTTTAGACAGCAAGAGAATGAAAGAAAGTCAGAAAGAAAACCGACAGTTTTCTGGGAAAATCGAAACAGGATTCAGATATTCATTTAACGAACGAAGGATCCTATAAAATCCTACAAACGATCAACCGACAGATGGAGTTTAAGGAAAAAAACAGTAAAAAACTGGAAACAGCCCAGAAAAAATGGAGAAGACAAGCGAGACAAGAGCTAAAGAAAAAAGGCTAAGAGTCTCCGGCAGCGGCAGCGTCAGCGTCGGCGGAGGCGGCGGAGGAGAGAGCTGGTGGGTTTATACGGGATAGGAGGATTAGGAAATGGTATTTATAGAGGAGAGGGCTCGGACACTTTCAGAGAGAGAAACACGTTGTGTTCCTTTTTAGAGAGAGAATAAATAAATAAATATATATTTCTCTAAATAAAAAAAATTACGATTCCGTATTATCTATTTATTTGTCTGATTCTCACTTTAACTCTCACATTTTACACGACATTTTTCGAACTAGTTAAACTACAACTACAAACCACTCGCTGTCTTTTTTCTACGTATAAATAAATTTTATTAAAAATAGAATATGATTTTATTTGTTTATTATTAAATAAAGTTAAAAGACTTTTTATATTGTATACTAAAACATGGTTTGTTTAAGAAACTGATTAGATTAATATGGTAAGATTATGAAAATACATTACATATTTGACCGTACATTTGGGGCTAATAACAACATTAAATGCTGCTACAATCGACTTCTTTCACATTTAAGTTCATTCCAATGTTAATATTAAACTCATTTTAAAAACCGAAAAACATAACAATTTAAATAAATAAATTTGTATAATCACTATATTTAACATCTTTGTTTTAATTGTAAATGTTAATGTTTTAGTCAAACTTATTTTGTTATTAAAAATACACATTATTTATTCATAGAAATTTAACAATAAAATTTAATTGTTTTCCATAAAATACTTTAATATAAATACTTTTCTTTTAAAATTGAAAAGGAGATTAAAGGAAAATTCTTAAAAAATCTAATTTAGATGTTATTTAGATATTTAATCATTAATTGATCGACCATTGATTAGATTTGATTCATGAAATAAATAAAAATTAAGAATTAGATACTCAAATGTAATATATTATGGTTTATTAAAATTAAATTTATATTATATAGGTTAATTTTTTTCGTTGTTTTAGTTTCTTTGACATGATAATTATATATTTTAAATTAAAAAAAAATTCAATAAGGCCGCCTAGTTAGCTGTCTAATTACTTTTACGACCCTTGATAATAGCGTATCATATTAAAATTGATGTAGAACCCACATGAGAGGGCTAGGTGGATATGTGGCAAGACACAGCCGCTTATGGTGGGATCCACCGCACAGAATCAAAACCCTATGTAGCTTATTATTAGGTCCTTGGTTAGTGCTTGCTTGTCATACAACTTCTCTACGGCTTCGAGCCACCGCACCATCACTTACCTGCGGGGTCAATTTCGAAACCATCATTTTTTGCGGGGCAAAAAAAAATAGAGATTTTTATAATTAATAACTATGATTAATTGATGATATTTAACTATAATATACTTAAAAGGGTTTTAGTCATAGTAAGAATTATTAAGGTAAAATTGTAATGCAAACGTTGATTATATGCATGACGACTCATATTTTACCATATATATATAACCAAAACGTAGTGTGTGTATATATTTATACAAAGTGATGTAATGCAGTGATGTATAGCACCAAGTATTACATGCAAATCCGTATGCGGCCAACCGTAAATGACGTGTCTTAATTTAGTTTTTTTTTTCAATTATTACTTCTTCTTTTTTGGTATATCATCTTAATCATACTTCTCAATTTGCAGGTATTTTTAAAATTTTATTTTATATTGTATATAAAAATAAATAATAAATATTTTTTGGTTACAAAATTTATTAGAAGACCCTCTTTTACAGTTTTACAACGTAATCATTTTCTACTAATAGATATAATGTATTCTATACTATAAAAAACTATTTATAGTTATAAAAACTATTATTCTTGAAGTTAGATAACTGTAATAAGTTTTAATTAATTACAATTCTTAAAAAAATATTTTCATAATAATCTAAACAAAAGTGAAGTGAATTATGAAAAAATGATTGTGTGTATATATATATAGGTTTTAACGTATATATTAATAAAAATCAGTTGTCAATTTAGACTTTTGGTCCATATAGTTATGTTCGCGGACCAATGTCTCTTACGATTACTTGGGACCCATTATGTGTCACTAAGTTTTACTTTGAAAATATTACTTGGAAAATTTATTATAAATTCAAACACATTTATTATATTTCGATTATATTTCTATAGGTATAGAAACATATTTTTTAAAATATGTATCAACTTTAGTGTAAATATTATGAATTTGATATATTATTATCATTATCTAATGATGCGCCCTATAAAAGCATTTTTATCTATAATAGATATACTGAACGTTTAATTATAGAAATGTATATAGTTACATTTTATTTTATCATAAATGATGAGGTGGCAGAGAAGATAAATTAGAATATAAGAAAGTAGGAGTAATAAATGACAAACAAAGTAAAGATGGGCATATGAGGATTGAAGAGTTGGCATCTCTCTTTCTCTCTGTCACGTTATGGGCAAATCCAAGACGTATATAATTGATATATAAATATATATACACACACCGACCCCGACACTTGTCCACGTCATCATTGTTGGATTATGATACACCACACGACAAATTATCTTATGTCATGTCTTTGGCAATTAAACATTAGATACTACTCCTCTAAATAAATAAAAAACGAGTAGTTTAAGGTATTTTCATAACTATTAAAATTGATATGATACACTATTGTTCTATTTTGTCTTTTTTAATTGAATGTAAACATATAATAATGTTAAATAATTTTTATCAATGTTCTAAAAATCAATATGGACGGTTGATTAATCATTCGGTGGTTATCTAGAAAACCTTTTATTTTTTTCTTTGTATTTATTAAAACCACGTTGTTCTTAGTCTTAAAAGGGAAAAAAACCCTAATTTTCAGACATCGTTTTTGTTTGCTTTTGTCGCCTCTCTTCTTCCTGCTATCACCTTTCTTGTTTCCACTATTGTATATCTTCTTCCTACTGTCGCCTCCGCGTCTTCTTCCTACTATCACCTCCATGTCGTCGCCTCTCTCCTTGTCATCGCCTCTCTCCCTGTTGTCGCCTCGTTCCTTGACACCGTCTTTAGTTTTGGTTGTGTTTGCACTACAAAAAAACTGGCGATTTCCAACGGACACCAACGGATTTCAGTCCGTTGCGAAAAGTTCGTTGCAAATGAGGATCCGTTGCAATTCATGACGGCGTTCCAACGGATATTATCCGTTACAAAATTGCAACGGACTGTCAACGGAATACGCCGTTAGAATATTAGTAACGGATCACCGTTGCAAAACGTTGTGACGGACGGCCGTTGGTGTGCAACGGCGGTCCGTTGCAAAATAGGAAATCTTTGCAACGGACATCCGTTGCCACGTGGCGGGAGCTTGCAACGGATGGCCGTTGCAAACT
>CM071863.1:60208365-60224866 GCA_036759665.1 Gynandropsis gynandra
AGGACGATATGGAGGTGGTGGCGGCGGGGGAGGCGCTCCCGCGGAACCGGCCAACATTCCCCCGCTTCCTATAAAACGTCTTCTCATTTTTGTAAGTTTTGGTAGTGTTTGAGATTTCTGGATTTGTTTGGCGTTGAAATAAGAAAAAATCCGTCGCAACATATATATATCGAAATTTCCAACGGGCATCCGTTACAAATTGCAACGGATGACCGTTGGAAACATGCGTCATTGTAACGGAATAATTAAATTGACGTGACGTTTCAGATTCCCAACGGGCATCCGTTACAAATTGTAACGGATGCCCGTCGGAAATTTATATTCCCGATGCGATTACGGCTAATTCGGCAGTAATCATGACATTTTCCAACGGATATCCGTTAGAACGTGTAACGGATGTCCTTTGGAAAGCTACACGTGGCTTCATACGTGGCGGAAATTTACCATTACAACTTTCCAACGGATATCCGTTACACATTCTAACGGATATCCGTTGGGAACTGTGAAAATCGAGAAATTTTTCTAAGTGTCGGGTGCGAATTCAACAACCGTTAATAGTTTCAACGGGCGAACGTCAACATTGTTTATATAACATCGTTCATTGACATTTTACGTCATTTACATTAATTACAAATCATATACATGTATTACACATAAACATAATAAACATTATTGTATTTACATTTCTTCTTCAGTAGATTCTTCGATGGGCGAGTCGTCTTTCGCTTGTTCATTGAATTCATCGCCGTTTTCATCTTCAGCATCTTCCGGTTCAACGTCTTCATAATCGCGTATGAGTTCTCCGTCTATGTTATTCCTCGCAAGAATCTCCTCGCGATCTGTATCAATTAAACGAATCGGCTGCGGATGATCGGGTTGCAACGGATCTTCTTTGTCATCAGAGCTTATGATCCCTCGTGGCTTGATCTTTACTACGGACCACCACTCCTCTCTTCGACGTTTCAATGTTGTTGGATATTGCACGTAACATACTTGATCTGCTTGATCTATTGTGATGAAGAGATCATACTTACCATATTGTCGTGCCGGGTTGACGTCAATTCCTCCCCAACGGTTTTTTCGTATTCCGCGTCCTACGGTTGGGTCAAACCACTGACATTTAAAAAGCATAACCTTCAACCCAACGAGACCGGCATATTCCAGTTGTATAATTTGGTGCAAAATACCGTAGAAGTTATCACCCTCTATATCACTATTAACGCAAACTCCATAGTTGTATGTGCTTCTATGTTTTCCGTGTTCGTACGTGTGGAACGTGTAGCCGCGAGTAAACAAGATTGGCCAACACATGACATTTCGTGCGGGACCATTAGCCAAATCTTTTATCCACGTAGGAAGTCTTACATCAGAACATTTCACCTGTATGTATAAAAAAACAAATTAATACTCTTATATGCAATTAATTTACATAAATGTGTGTACGAGTACTTACGTAGTCTCTAAACCACGATCCATAATGTTGAACTTTCATGTCTGTGAGTTCATTTGCATTTAGATGAGGATATGTACCAAGCACCTCTTCGTCAAATATCCTGAATAATAAAATACGTTACATGTTCATATATATATAAATATAAAGATTGAAATTATAATATGTACCATACATACCTTTCGAACGGTAATAACTCTTGACAATTAAGTAGTATATATGTGTGGACATGATTATACTCCTCTGGTGTTAACCAATATTCATCGGATTTTCCTCCTGTACGTCCAATCGGTGTAAACATGTCAGGAATTGTGCCAAAATGCGGATTATATTGATACAGATAATTTGTGTGATCATCCGCTGCACGTCGCTCTTTCGTCTGAATATGCGACTCGAAATAAAATGTGCTGAAATATGTGATTTCTTCCAGCAAGTATTGTTTAACAATAGAGCCTTCGACCGCTGCTTTGTTTTTTGCTTTTTTCTTTAAATGAAAGAAGAACCTTTCGAAAGGATACATCCATCTGAATTGAACTGGCCCACCGAGTATTGCCTCATCTGGTAAATGTATTGGCAAATGTTCCATGACATCGAAGAATGAAGGCGGAAAAACCTTTTCCAATGCACATAATACTTCAGAGATATTGTTTTTCATTACTTCCAAGTCATCACCTTTTAAATTTCTCGAACATATATCTCTGAAAAATATGCTGATTCCGCATAACACATCGTGAACATTACGTGGTAAGAGCTCAGCAAATGCGATTGGAATGAGCCGCTGCATGAAAACGTGACAATCGTGACTTTTTAAACCGATCAGCCTCGAACCGACAATATCCACACACCGAGCAATGTTCGATGCATATCCATCGGGAAACTTAACGTCCTCTTTTAACCACTTTAATAATGCTGTTTTGGCCGGACTAGACAATCTGAATACCGGGATAGGTGACCTTCCATCCCGTAATTCCAACTCTGGTCGTCGGCATATTGACTTCAAATCTTTCCTCGATTGTATATTATCTTTCGTTTTACCCGTCACATTCAAAACAGTATTTATGATGTTATCGAAAAAGTTCTTCTCGATATGCATAACATCTAAATTATGACGTAATATCAATGATTTCCAGTATGGTAGTTCCCAAAAGATACTACGTTTATACCAGTTATGCCATTCACCTTGACCTTTTGGTTTACGATGCCCACGATCTCCACCGCATTCTACTGATTCTTGTAAATCCTCCATTGTGTTCAATCTTTCGTAAAGGATTTGTGTTCCGGTTTGCATGCACGGTGCCTCTTTTTTTTGAACCACGTTCTTCCGAAAATGTTTTTTATCTCTCCTGAAAGCATGACCACGAGGAAGAAATCTTCTATGACAATCAAACCAACATGGTTTCTTACCATGTACTAGTCGAAATGAATCTGTATCCTCCATACAATAAGGACATGCTAATCTTCCGTGCGTGCTCCATCCTGATAACATTCCATACGCAGGAAAATCGCTAATTGTCCACAACAAGACCGCTTTCAATCTGAAATTTTGCTTAGTACTGACGTCATAAGCAATGATTCCTTCATTCCATAACTGTCGTAATTCATGAATTAAGGGCTGCAAAAATACATCGAAACTTTTCTTCGGATGTTCTGGTCCTGGAATAAGCAACGTCAGAAACATTACCTCTCTTTTCAAACACATCTCGGGAGGTAAATTATAAGGAGACAAAATCACCGGCCAGAGGGAATATTGACTTCCCGATTGTCCATAGGGACTTATGTCTCGGGAGTTTGGTTATTTTCCGGTAAATATTCCCGCATTGTTTTACAAAATGAATCCATGCAATTTTCAGCCACATTGTAGTCTGTTTTAATACTCATCAATCTTGAAGATAAAGATAAACGAGACTGACCTTCACGACAACCTTCATATATAGGTTGTTTCGCCAAATCCAATAGGTTGAAGAATCGACGTGCATCGATGTTCGGCATCTCTTCTTGCGTTTGTTCATTAACAACTCCAGGAAAAGCATCTGATATCATTTCCACATATGGATTGGTCGTTGATTCTTCATAAATAACTTCTTCATTTTGTTGTACTTGTGCATCTTGCACACTATCTCTAACACCGTAATCTTCGCCGTGAAAAAACCAAATTTCGTAATTTTCAACGAAACCCACCTTATACAGATGTTTGCAAACATTTTCTTGACTCCGATACTTCATGTTTTTGCATCTTTTGCATGGACATAACATTGTCCCCCGTTCTTGACACAAAGGCTGCATCGATGCAAAACTCATGAATTGCTCTAATCCGTGTAAGAATTCTTGCGTAATCTCTTCGGTTACAGGATCTTTTCTTCTATACATCCACTCCCTTGATCTATATATATTTCGATTCGAAGGCGACGACATTTTTTCGAAAATGTTTTTGTTATTGATGGTTTGACGCACTTGTTGGCTAAATCTAAATAGTTTATGTTCCAACGGATATCCGTTGCAATTTGCAACGGATAGCCGTTGCAGGTTCACGTGAAATTATTTAAACCCTCGAAATCGAAAATGTTTTTGTTGTTGATGGTTTGACGCACTTGTTGGTAAGATCTAAATAGTTTATGTTCCAACGGATATCCGTTTGCAACGGATTAACGGAGATTCCAACGGGCGTTGCCGACGGATGTTGTCCGTTGCCATCCGTTAAATTTTGTGACGGATTTCCAACAGCATGTCTAACGGAGTTTTTCCGTTACAACTCCGTTGAAATTTACAACGGATATGCAACGGATCTCTGCCCGTTGCAATTTCCCCACATCCGTTGCAATCCGTTGGTAAAAGTTTCCAACGGACGGATCCGTTGCCCCGTCCGTTGGAAACTCCGTGTTTTTTTGTAGTGTTGCCTTGCTCCTTTTCTTCTAAATATTGTTCAAGTGAGGCATATATGAGATAATTCATATTTTAGTATGTGAAAGAATGCATTGAAAAAGTTGGTGTCGACAATGTTGTTCAAGTGGTAATGGATAATGCCACTAATAACATGACCATTTCAAAGTTGTCAAAAAATATGATGCCCGAGATATTTTGGTCATCTTGTGCAACTCATACAATAAATTTGATATGGGAGAATATTGCAAAGATTTATAAGTTTAAGAAAACAATAGAAATGGCTAAGGCATTTACAATTTTTATTTATATTCACCACAAGACGTTATCGATGATGAGGAATTATACTAAGAAGATAGATATTGTGAGAATTGGAGTTACTAGATTTTCATCAGCTTATCTTGATTTACAAAGTTTAGATGCTAAACAAGAAGGATTGAAGATGATTTTTGGTAGTAAAGAATGAACAGATTGCAAATGGTCAAAGCATCCTAAGGGGAAACGGTATATACCACGGTGATGAGTTTCTCGTTTTGGAATGACATAATATTGTGTTTGAAAGTATTTGCACCTTTGGTTAGAGTGCTTGATTAGTTGGTGGATATGTAAAACCATCAATGGGATTTTTACATGGAGAGTTACAAATAGTAAAACATGAGATATGTGCGGCATATAAAAATATCGAGAATATTATAAACCGATTGTTAACATCATCCATGAAAGGATCAAAGGATGACTTGATAGTCCTCTACATTTAGTGGCATGTGTTTACACTTATAAGGATTCGGCTATTTAATCGGATCTCAATATGGTAGATACTATGTTAAGTGTGTGGAAGCTTTTTTTCTCAAATGATCTTGATTCTTAGCGTTCAATAATCAATATCCAACTTCCAAAGTACAAGAAAAAGGAAGGTAACTTTGAAAAGGCATATGTCATCAAATGATGCAAGAAAAATGAACAAAGTAATGATCCATGTTTGTTTTCTACGTTTAATTTATCCATGTCATTCATGTAAATCATATATAATGTTTTGTGATGTAGATTCTTTCTTTAACAACTACTTCATCAGGATGTAAACGAAATTGAAGTACTTTTGAAAGAATGAGGTAGTAACAAAATTCATTTTTTATTTTTCGTTGTAGTTGTATGAATAATCATTTATGTTCTTGCGTAGGTACATACAAAGAAACAAAACCGACTTGATACCAAAAGGTTGAACAATCTTGTTTATGTTCAATTTAATGCAAGATTGATAGTTCAAAGAACAAAAACAATGAACAAAGCTTTGAATGTATTTCTATCTAATGATTCATATCATGTTCAATGTTGTATTGTTGATAGTGAAAAATGAGAGACAAATCAAGGGAAGAATATGAAGAATCAAACCAAGAAGATGTGATGACGTGTGAGGGTTCAAGAAATCAAGTGGATGATTTGCATATGGTTAGAGAGCTTGATGAATCTAATTCTGAAGAATAAGAAGCTAAAATTAGGGCTAAGCACGGGTCAGATACCCGGATTTTTTAGGGTACCCAAACCCGAACCCGATCCCGAACGGGTATGCATTTTTCTACATGAACCCGAACCCGACCAGCTCGGGTACCTGAGGCTCGGGTACCCGCCAAATGCACCGGGTACCCGCGGGTAGCCGAACCCGAATGTAAATTAAATTTTACAGGTCGATTGGGGCAGGAGAGAGAGACGAAGAGAGGGAGATGAATCAGGTAGGCGGAGTTGCTACTGCGAGAGGTGACGAGAGCGAGCGGTAATGAAAAAGAAGAGAGTTGCGTCGGGAAGAAGAGAGGGAGACAAAGAGAGGGCGACGAATCAGATCGGCGGAGTTGCTACTGCGAGAGGTGACGGGAGCGAAGAGAGTTGCGTCAAGAAGAAGAGAGGGAGACGAATTAAGTCGACGGAGTTGCTACTGCGAGAGGCGACGGGAGAGAGCGGTGATGGAAACGAAGAGAGTTGCGTCAGCAAGAAGAGAGGGAGACGAAGAGAGGGCGATAAAGAGAGGGCGACGAATCAGATCGACGGGAAGGAAGAAAAAAGAAGGAACAGCTAAGGGAGAGGAGAGGGAGGTCGGCTGCGGGAAGGAAGAAAAAAAAGAAGCGAATTGAAAATATACCTAGGGTTGGAGTAGGGGTGTCAAACGGGCCGGCCCGAGCCCGTTGTGGCCCGGTTCATTCGGTTTCGGGCCCGGCCCAGTCCGAATTAAACGGGCCGAAAATCTTAGGCCCACGGCCCGGCCCGACGGGCTTCGGGCGGGCTTCAGGCAGTCCACGGGCTAATATAGAAATCGCCTTTAAAACGTCTTTTCATAAATTAAAGTCTTCCGAATTATATTAGAAACGTTCGAAATCATTAAATTGTCAAACTAACATAATAATAAAAGCATTACATAATAAAAAAGAAACCTTAAATTTTCAAAACGAAAGTTCAACATTCAAACATATGCACTTGCATATCTTCCTCCGTCGTCGTAGCTATTGTCGTTGCAACGCTAGAAGAAGTGAACTTACTAATACTAGTACCTATAATTATTTAACAAAAGAATTAATAAACGATGTGAAAAATAAATAATAAACAATATGAAATTCAAATAATGGGTTAGATACATACTAACCAACTTCGGAATAACCAAATATCCACGATAAAGCACAAATTAATGCATGTACATTATCGTCCATTTGAAATCTGCAATGAAAACACTAATACTAATCAAATCCTAATCCAATTTTACAGTACACGACAACATTATCACGCAGCAAACCGAATACAACATTCTCACGCACCAAACGAATAACAACATTCTCACGCACCAAACCGAATAACAACCACACATTCTGTCCGACAAAGCATTCACGCATTATGTCCGACAAAGCCGAGCAGAAACAGAAACGGAATTCACAACAACATTCTCACGCACCAAACCGAATAACAACCACACATTCTCTCCGACAAAGCATTCACGCATTCTGTCCGACAAAGCGGAGCAGAAACAGAAATAGAAATAGACGACACCGAGAGAGACCGAATGCAACATCACACAACGCAACATTCACACAACTCCGAGAGAGACCGAACTCAACATCACACAATGCAACATAATTCAATTCAACCTATCCTAACGGTAACAGAAGTCAATTCAACCGAACTCAACATCACACAACGCCGAGAGAAACAGAAACAAAATTCATTCAACCTAACGGACCAAACAGATTATCGAGAGAAGAAGCTAACCGGAGGAGGAGCCGAACGATGGGTGAACGAGGGAAGAAGCTAACCGGAGGAACCAACCGAATAGACGAAGCCAACGATAATCCAATTAGGGCCGACGGTAATCCGGAAAAGAGAAGCCAACATCACACAATGCCGAGAGAAAGAGAGAGCCACGGGAAGAAGAAGGGAAAGAAAGAGAGGGGAGGGGAATAATGCCACGGGAAGAAGAAGGGAAAGAAGAAGAAAGGAAAGAAAGAGGGGAGGGAAAGAAAAAGGGTCGACGGTAATTAGGTTTTTTAGGGCCCGAAGCCCGACGGGCCGGGCTGTAAATTTTAAAAAGCCCGAGCCCGAAGGCCCGGTTTCATTCAGGCCTTAAAATTCTCGGCCCGAACCCGATTATTTTCGGGCGGGCTTCGGGTAGGCCCGCGGGCCGGACTCATTTTTGACATCCCTAGGTTGGGGTGACATGATTGTAAATAAGTGAAATGTAATGTCTAATTATACATATGTATATATATACTCGGGTATCCGCGGGTACCCGTTTCAGTATTTTTAGAACCCGAACCCGAATCCGGACCCGTGGGTAATGAGATTTCATTACCCGAACTCGAACCCGAACCCTCGGGTTCGAGTAATTTTTCTTATTTGTTTTTGTCATTTGTTTCAATTTTACTTATTTGTATATGGTTTTAAATAATTAAACATTTACAAATGTTTGAAATTAAAAATTTGTATTGTAATTACATCATTACATATATAATATTATATATATGTATATATATATTTGTCTCGTTCGACTAGAAGCTAGGCGTGGAGTGTCCACCTTAACGTTTTCTTGAACCTTGTTTTTATTAAAAACTAAAATAAATTTCCTTTTATAACAAAAATATACGATTATAGCAAATGTTATTGAAAATGGGGAGAATATTTATTAATTAATAAAGATTAAAACAAATAATCCGCAATATAAATAATAATAAAAACAAAATTATATATTTATAATTTATTTTTATTGTAAAAACATATTTAATAAATCTAAACTAATGAGAAATATATCACACCATATAATTTACGGATTTCTAATGAAAATATAAAGAAATTTACAATATTTATCTAGTTGTATAGTATAATTATACAAGATCTCCAATTATAATTTATTGTATGAGTTCAAAATTAGAAAAGAAAATTAAATTTAGAGAAAATCAATATAATTACTATTTTTTATAGATAACATTACATGTACTTAAAATTTTAATTTATTGTAGTAAATTTATTTTCTTTTTGTACAACTTAAAAACAGCAACATTATATTCTGTAAGTACCTGAACCTGAATATAACGCTAAATAACAAAACAAATATTCCAAATATTTATAGAAGAAATGGAATGGCTTTGCTTTCCTAATCGATTATTCTGTATTTATTAAAGCAATATATTCTTATTTTGACAAAGTAAAAAACGTGCTTATCTTGATAAGTAGTTTTCGGTTTTATAAAAAAAACTAAAACAGAAATAATAAATAAAAACATGTAAAGGGCTAAAGAGGATAAAAGCAAATCATTGTCGTTTTCAAAGGGTTTGATTTGACTGATCACAAAGCGTTAAAGCTCTGTAGAATTTTAGCAATTATGGTTACAGAATCGCATTTTTTCACTATCCGAATTTAATTGATATCATTTTATTATAATATTTTTATTTATATGACATCTAATTCATATACATATCGATGTCATGTCATGTCATTTCATTCTTTGTTTTCTTATCATAATAAATAACTTATTTTATTTTTATTAATAATACGGTTGTTCAAATATATAAGTTGTTCAAAATATATAATTTGAATAATTTCAGCTAAATCAATTACATATATATTTTGATTCAATGTTTGGTTAACATAAAATATTATTTTTAAGATTTGGATTCAGTTAAATTGATTTCTCTAGCTCTTTCCTCCAAGGCCTTCTCGAGATTGGTCGTATCCTTCTTCATTTGCTCATTCTCTTCTCTCTCACGGGCCTCTTTTAGTGATATTTCCTTCTCTTCTTGTTTCAAAGTTGCCTTTAATCTTTTCACATTTTTTGCTTTTTCAAGAGCTTCTTTCACTTTGTCTCTCTTCCTTCATTTCTCAATTCCTTTCAATGGGTTCTCATATTCTCTCACCCTTTTCATCCTAAAAAAAGGCAAAATTCGGTTTTATTCCCCGTTCTTGGAGGATCATCGTGCATTAGCCGCAAAATCCAGAAATCCATTATTAAAATCACCTCTTCTTTGTTGCTTTTGATCCTCACGGATTTCTCCATCCTCTGTTTTTGGGTTGATTCTCTCACTACAAGAAATACACATATTAGGGACTGAAGAATCAGTCCCTAATCCATCCGGAAAGGTATTTAGGGACTGATTCGGGACTGGCACGCGCCGTCCGCAAACGAGCGTCGACAATCAGTTCCAGTCCGAAAACCGTCCGCAATTGCGGACTGATAGGGTGATTCGAAAACCGTCGGGACAGATACTTCAGTCCGTAAATGCAGTCCCGAAATCCGAATTTTCTCGTAGTGTCTTTTATTTAGGGTTTGGCTTTCTGGATGTTCTTGCATGGCTTCCTCGTGATGAAATGAGTTTATGTTTTTTTTAATCAACGATAAATCAATTTTTCACTCGAACACATATTTCTTTTTCTTTTCAACTGCTTTATGCTTTCTGAGGATGAGGTTTTAATCTACTAACTTCTATTTTCTATGCCTTTATTATTATCTTTGATATGGAATTCTTTCTTTTGCTTATCACTCTTATCAAACAAGAGCCCATCTCCTTCTCCTTTAGATCTTACAAGATTTTGTATTTTTCTTACGCACTATAATCAGATAATCATTTTTCGAAACAGTGCTAAGGTTGAATAAAGGCAATAATAAATGCCACATGTAAACTATCATGTTTCATCTATTATTCTCCGAGACGAGAGTATTCAATTCATACTCTTCATCTTGAGGTAAATATTAAATATTATTTTGATAAAATTTCTTTTATTTTTTTATTTTATTTTCTTTCTTTTTTTTATTGATTAACAATCTTAAATTGTTTAATTTTTTTATCTTAAATATATCGTGTATTATATGTAACATGATTATATGTATTTTTGGATCAACCAATACAAATATTTTTTTTTTCTTTTTCTAATATGTCCCAATAGAAGATAAAAAAACTTGATAATTTGTTTCACAATATAATTCGTTTCTCATTGTGATTGAATAAAAATGCGATTATTTATTATGATATTATTAATTACATATACAATGATTCTCAACCCATAAATTAATATTGTGATACAAATTGTCGATATTGGCCTACAAAATGAATCTCGTTTATTCTCTTTAATTTTTTATTTTATTTTATTTGCAGATTCCATTTCCACTAAGAGAAGGCATATCATCATTGCATGCAAAACCTTTAGCATTTTTCTTGAGTCGAATCCATAATTATTGGGGGCTTTATACTACTCTTATTATTATATTACCACTAAATTATATTCCACGAGGGATTCTCCATCAAAATATTTAAATCAAATGTATTATTGATTTTGTTATTGATTTATTTTTTATTGAAATTATATATAAACCATTATTATATTTCAAATTGATAAAGCATTGCCAACTACATTGTCACATCAATACATAACATATACACACATGCATGTGATTCCTTTGGTAATTTTAAATTATAATGTTAATAAATCTCGTCGACTACAAGTTTGATTGGTGAAAAACGTTATGTTTGCATTTGATAATATTTTTTAAGCGATTAATACGTTTTATTTCATTTTGTATTTGCAGACGACTGCTACTAGAAATGAATGATAGAAAACCGTTGTGATTATGTTTTGAGCAAAATTACCAAAATAAACAATTATAATAAAAGAATTTATTTTAATTTTGTTGTTTAGTGTATATTTTTTAATTATAATTTTCAAATATCTAAAATAAATTTAAAAACTAAAAAATTATTAAAATATTTAAATATACAATATATATATTTACGATTAATATAAACTATAATAGAAATGTAATGTAATATGATTTCGAATTTTTAAATTTTGTGTTTCGTCGCGTTTACGGACGACTGCGATTCCACGAATTATAAACTAATTCTAATTAACCCATCATTTATTGTTTCACTTATTAACTGCGGCAATTCTAATATTTTCGCTCTAACAAATAAATTTCAATCTACTTTGATCCATAAACTATAATCATCAAGCAAATATTACATAGGTTAAGATATATAAAGGAACAAAGTTTATAATAGAGATATACATTCAGATCTGGCATAAAAAATAGATACAATGCCAAGTATATTTAATTGAATCAACAGTTATTAAAATAATGATTATAATTAATTAAAAAGTAGAATGAGGTATAGAAGTATTAAACAGTTGTCGGGCCTATGAGTTGTGGCCATGTAAACCACAATCTTATAATATTTATACAAAACTAATTTATTTGTCGTTTAGAAGATACGCAGCGTCTCGTTCATAATAATTAATTTATAGTTTATTTATATGTTTTTCTTTTTTTGCATTTTTTTCTGCCTATATTAAAAAAAATACATGGACGAGACAATTAAATATTCTACAATACAAAGCGAAAGTTATATTGGTTTTACAAGAATAATTTTTTATAAAAATACATTATAATTTAGTGAGATGGTATTACAATATTCGTGTGTATATATATATATATATATATTTATGCAGCAAATTGTTAGACAAAACAGAAGAGGCGTATAAAAAAGAAAAGTGGGTATCCATATTTATGACAAGTTGATAGAAACATGTGACGAACACACGTTCAATTTGTTTTATAATGTTTTGAGAAATTTACTGTTTATTATATATATGATAATGTATGAATATGTTTTGTAAAAAATGTTTTTGAAAATTATTCCACCTGTTTATTTACTACGACTAAAAAGGCTTTTGTATTATGCTCATGTAAATATGTCTATATAGATTCATATAATATAATATTTTATTTTATTTTTTACTTTATTAAATAACAATGAATGTTTTAAAAATCATTACACAATAATATCTAGACAGATTAGTTCATCTGTATTTAAATATTTTTTATTTTTAAATTTAATATTATATTTCATTTTTTACAAATATATTTGTTTCAAATCTATTTTAATTTTGTATTTTTTATAAATATTAAAATTATATTATTTTGGTTAAAATTTAAAAAATAATATTTATCGATCAATAGATCGTTAAATAATTATCGACCACCAAACATTATAGACGGAACTATATAAAATTTTAGAACATGTATAATAAAAAGTATATCAGTGACATATTCAACTAACATTGTTTTATAATCTCAAAATTGTCTGTGTGTGTGTGTTTTTTTTTTCTCAATTTTATATCGGTTTATTTTAAAATTTTTGTTTAAGTAGTTGAATATATACACAGTAAATATTAAAATTTTGATTATGACAATACTAGCAAAAAGAAAAAGAGTGTAAAGCAGCCGGGTCACTTTTTCTTTTTAATCTACAAAAGTCAATGTATTGGGGACCATTGGAATGATAATAACACACAACTACCAAACTATATATATATATAATCATGTGCATCAATTATATAATATTTATAGTTTTATATAATTTAATTTTTCATGGGTCCACAACCACCTAAAATAAATTGAAGACCTATAATGAGAGAGATTTATTTTAGATGCGAGTATCTTTGCCCATTCTCAAGTGAATCTTTTTTTTTCGACTTTTTAAACATATTCACGAGATAAATATACGAAAATATGTCCTTATCGGTGTAGTATATTTGATGAATGTGAGTGCTTTTCATCTTGGAATTTATTATGGATTTATATAATTTATATGATTATATATTATTATTAGTTTTTTAATTTATCATATAAAGGAAATGGAAATCTGGTTAAAATAGCATAAAAACGTTATTTTATGTTGATAAAAAAATTTGGACACTTTTAAGGATTGAAGAAATTTATATTAAATCAAATATTAAAAAGAATTTCGATTTTTTTCTATGTTTATTTTATTTATCATATAAAAAGTTGGTGGTAGAAGAGTTGTGTTTCATGTGGCCACTTCATTACCTAATTTTGTATAATCCAACGTCCGATATCTTGTAATTAATTGATGCCCTACCACCCTTTTGAAATGTCTAATTTCTTTTTCATTTTATAACAACTCTAAATATCTCTTTATAATCTTTGTTAAATATCACTACAAAAAATTTAATAATTTCATACTGACAAATCCGTCCCAAATCCATCCCTAAACAGATTTAGAGACGCCCAAAATCTATCTGCAAACGCGCACCGCAAAAACATATCCGTCTGCAATTCATCCGCAAATGCAAACGGAAAAATTAGTACGTAAACCGTCCGCAATTTCGGACTACAAGGCCGTCCACAATTTTGGACTGCAAGGTCGTCCGAAAATCGACGCAAAAAAGTTTAAAATTTTAAATCGATATTAATTAATTAGTGTATACATTATTAACATTATGTATTATAAGCTTGTTGGTGGTGATTGGGAATTATCGTTGTCGTCGTCAGAATTATTGTTTTCGTTCGTATCTCAATTGATATTGGGCATGTGTTCCTTCATCATCCTAAGCCAGTGCTGACGTTCCCTTCTTGATCATTCAACTTCCCTTTCCAGAGCGTTGAACGATGAACTTTGTTGTACTAATTGTTCTTGCATCTTTTGAGGAACTCGCATGTTTGGAGGAACTCGCATGTTTTGATGACATTCCTCCAAGACAAAAAAACGACCTTTGTACGGTGTTACGTGCTGCAAAAAGAAACATTGAAATTAAATTTAAATTATCAATAAAAAATTATTGTACAATTATAATTAATTTACCTTGAAATACATCTCGTTGTATTCTTCTTGAGTTAGAGTATGTTGCGTCCCATCTTCTCTCGGTGGGATTTGGAACACTCGTTCCGATGTCATGTTCAGAACATCGTCGTGAATATGTTACACCCTAGCATCTAACCACGAACCGTCGGATTTCTTCTAGTGTGTACGTTCCAACAATTCCACGTACGACGGTTCATTTCTACATCTTGAAAAGTCTCAGACACTTCATGATGTACAATACCCCTACTAAAATTTTCCACAACATTACTAGGTCGTGGTGCAAAATTCTCTCCATGAGATAACCAAATAAAATAATTTGAAGTAAACACTCTTAAATAGAGATGATTCCAAACGGTTCTCTCATTAAAGAATTTTTCATTTTTGCATTTGACGCATAGACAAACCAACTTACCGTTTTCTCTATAAACTTGTTGATTTGTCGCCATCGTCATAAACTGTGTGATGCCTTCTATAAACTCCTTCGATACACCTTGAGTTTCCGGATCAATTCTTCTATACATCCACTGTCTCGCAACGAAAATATTCGATCTCGGTGACGATGCCATTATAATCAGAAACGATAACAGAAATATATGAGAATTGTGTGTGATAAACGAATAGAAAGAGTAAAGTTTAAATAGAAAATTTTTGGACCGATTAAGGACGAATTACGGACTAAGACAAATATTTCCCGACGAACCGTCCCGAATACGTCCCAAAATTTGGGGACCAATGCTGAATCCGTCCGCAAATTGCGAACGCCCGTGAAAGTGGTCCTGAATCCGTCCCCAATCACGGACGAATTAAGGACTACTATGCGATTTGAAAATTTGCGGACAAATTTATTTTTTCGTCCTTAAGACGTTCCTAATCCGTCCCTAAATTTAGGGACAGCTCTTTCAGTTCGTAAAATTCGTCCAGAAATGATAAATTTCTTGTAGTGTATAGGTTTAGGCCTAACTAATCCCAAAAACTAGTTCAAAATTTTAGGATTGTCCAGTACCAAATATATAAATCCAAAATTCATGTTCAACTTATCATAACAATCTTACACCGTAATACAAAATGCTTAAAACGTAACACATAAAATTTACAGCAATTTGCATGAAAGTCTATATTATATATAATTGTGATTTCGAAGAAAAAATAGCATCACATCAATATAATTACATCGATATATCAAACATGGATTTCAACCTAACTAATCCCAAAAGCTAATTCAAGAATTTTGAGTTGTCCCATACCATATATATGAGTTCAAAATTCATGGCTTAGCTAATGTGGGACAACTTATCATAACACTCACATTCACGTTCAGACTCGGTCTTGGAGCGTAGACATCACAATCGGGACCCAACATTGGTATATTTAAATCGGGATGAACCTATCTCTAATATCATCTCAAGCATGGGTTGAACCTAACTAATCTCAAAAGCTAGATCAACTCAAAAGTTAATGGTTGTCTAGTACTATATATATATATATACACTACAAGAAATACACAGATTAGGGACTGAAGAATCAGTCCCTAATCCGTCTGGAAACGCATTTAGGGACTGATTCGGGACTGGCAAGAGCCGTCCGCAAATGAGCGTCGGCAATCAGCTCCAGTCCGCAAACCGTCCGCAATTGCGGACTGAAAAGGCAGTTGGAAAACCGTCGGGAAATTTTCGACGGCAAGTCGCCGTCGGGAAACTTCCCGACGGCAATTTTCAGTCGGGAAATTTCCCGACGGCCTAATCCGTCAGGAAATGTTTGTAAAAAAGAAATAAAGTTTCCCGACTGAACAACGACGTCGGGGAAATTTCGGACGGAACCTTGCCGTCCGGAAATTTCCCGACGGCGATGTTCAGGCGGGAAATTCTTTTTTTTTTTATAAACTTTCCGGACGGATTTGGCCGTCGGGAAATTTCCCGACTGAAAATCGCCGTCGGGAAATTTCCGGACGGCAAAGTCGGGAAAATCTTTTTTTTTTTAATAAATTTTCCGGGCGGCAAGATGCCGTCCGGAATTTTTTTATTAAAAAAAAATTAAAAAGAAAAAATTA
>CM071863.1:60228587-60273101 GCA_036759665.1 Gynandropsis gynandra
AATAACATCACTCTTAAACCGACGTAACCTACAAAAAATAGCAAACATAAGTCAACATATTAATTCGAAATACGTGGTATCGAAATGAAATTTTTTGGATTATTAGTATTAATACCTGGATATTCTAATTGCAAAATATTTTTCAAAATCCCATAAAAATCTGGTTCGTCTGTCGATTCACAATATCTTTCACCTTTCACACATACACCATAGTTCATAGTTGACTTCAATTTTCCGTGGTCGTATGTATGAAAGTTGTAACCACGTGTAAAATACATGGGCCAACTCATAACTTTTAGAGTTGGTCCTTTAACAAGCTCGCGTAGCCATAACGGGTGATTGCCAATCTCAACCTGCATTAAATGAAACAATCATCGATATAAATATGTTCTTTTAACAATAATATATATTTATCATTTACTTACATATTGTCTTATCCATGTGGAGAAATCTCTTTCTTTAAGTTCTTGGAGTTAAGATTCATCAATATTCATATATGTATTCTTCAATACATCATCGAACATCCTGAAAAAATGTCACAAATATATGTTAATATTACAAAATACGCATACGTAATTGAATCATATATTTATAAGATATTACCTTTCAAAAGGCCGTAGAAATTCACAATTGAGTAAAACATACGTATGTGCGATGTGTAGATCTCGTTGTGATAGCCATATCTCTTTCGCCTTACCAGCTGTTAGACCCACGCCGCAAAAAATATCTGGAACATCTGGTACTGGATATGAAAATGTCACACCACCATCAAAACATCTGTCTGGATTTCTACTTCGTGTTTGAACATGTGGTTCGAAGTAGTAAGAAGTGAAGAACGATATCTCCTCATTCACGTATTGTTCAACAATTGAACCCTCTGGACGAGCTTTTTGTTTGGCTTTTTTCTTCAAATGGAACATAAATCGCTCAAATGGTCGTTTTTCCTGTAACATTCATTACTGTATTGATGATATTATCGAAAAAAATTTTCTCTATGTGCATGACATCAAGATTGTGACGAAGCTTCAGATTTTTCCAATACGGAAGATCCCAAAATATGCTCTTCTTGTACCAATTATGGGTAATTCCATAACCATCAATTCTCGGATGATTGTTTCCTCCGCAATCTATACTCCTAGGAATACCCAAAGCGAGAAGTCGTTCATACAATATCTCTTCGCCGGTCAAAATTGGAGGAGGAGATTTCCGCACAACAATATTCCTTCTGAAATTCCTCTTGTTGCGTCGTAATGTATCATCAGAAGGAAGAAACCGGCGATGACAATCAAACCAACTCGTCTTTCGTCCATACTTCAACTGAAAAGCATCTGTTTCCTCCATGCAATATGGACAAGCCAATCGACCATGCGTTGTCCACCCAGATAGCATACCATAGGCTGGAAAATCACTTATTGTCCACATTAGAGCACCTCGTAATATAAAATTTTGCCGTCTCGAAACATCATACGCTGGAACTCCTTTCCATAATTCATTCAATTCTTCAATCAGTGGTTGAAGAAATATATCCAAACTTCTTTTCGGATGATTAGGCCCGGGAATTAATATTGTTAAGAACAAAAACTCACGCTTCATGCACATATCTGGTGGTAAATTATACGGTGTCATAATAACTGGCCACAACGAATAATTTCTCCCAGACATCCCGAATGGATTAAAACCATCAGTGCAAAGGCCTAAATAAACATTTCGACTCTCAGCTGCAAAATCAGGATATACCTTGTTAAAATGTTTCCACGCCTCACCATCTGAGGGATGACACATTTCTCCGTCAGGACTTGAATGCTCGGCATGCCATCTCATGTCGCTTGCAGTCTTCTCCGATTGATACAATCTTTTTATCCTGTCTGTAATTGGCAAATACCACATACGACGAAACGGAACCGATTTTCCATTTCTTGTCAAATAAAATCGATCTTTTCCACAAAATCGACAATTGATCAAGTCCGAAGTTTCTTTCCAGAAAATCATACAGTTGTCTTGGCAAACATCAATCTTTTGATACGGCAATAAACCCAATGATCTCATCATCTTCTTTGTTTCATAATATGACTCGACTGCATTATTATCTTCAGGCAAATAATCTCTAACTAATTGCGATATAGAATCCATGCAGTTCTGAGAAAGATTATTTTCTGTCTTCAAATTCATTAACCGTGCAGATAAAGACAACCGTGATAAACCACTTCTACAACCATCGTACAGTGGATGCCTAGCATTTTCTAACATTTCAAAAAATGTTTTTGCTTCTTCATTCGGATCTTCTTCAATATTTTCATATTCGTTTCTTTCCACGAACGCATTTTGCACCATTTCTACATAAGGGTTTTCTACATTTTGAAATGTCTGAGACACTTCATTATTTACGATACCCCTACTAAAATTTTCCACAACATCCCTCGTTCGTGGTGCAAAATTCTCTCCATGAGATAACCAAATAAAATAATTTGGAGTAAACCCTCTTAAATAGAGATGATTCCAAACGGTTTTCTCATTAACGAATTTTTCATTTTTGCATTTTATACAGGGACAAACCAACTTACCGTTTTCTCTATAAACTTGTTGATTTGTCGCCACCGTCATAAACTGTGTAAGGCCTTCTAGAAACTCCTTCGATACACTTTGAGTTTCCGGATCAATTCTTCTATACATCCACTGTCTCGAAACGAAAATATTCGATCTCGACGACGATGCCATTACAATTAGAAACGATAACAAGATATAAAGAGAAATATATGAGATTTGTGTGTGAGAAACGGGTAGAAGAGAAGGGATTAAATAGAAAATTTTAAGACCGATTCGGGACGAATTGCGGACTGGAATAAATATTTCCCGGCGAACCGTCCCTAAGTCGTCTGTAATTAGGGACGGAATCGGGACTAATATATTTTCAGTAGGGAAATTGCGGACTGCTGACTGTGCAGTCCGCAATTTGCCGACTGCTTAGTCAGCAGTCCGCAATTTCCCTACCGCCACGATTCCAGTCCCCTAATCCGTCCCGAATTCCGGACGACTTAGGGACTGACGTACAGTCCCCAAATTTAGGGACGGATTTGGGACTGTTTTCTTAATCCGTCTGTAATTAGTCCCTAATCCGTCCCTAATTAGGGACGGATACTTCAGTCCGCAAATGCAGTCCCGAAATCCGAATTTTCTTGTAGTGATATATATATATATATATGAATTCAAAGTTCATATTTTAACTAATGTGAGACAACTTGTCATAACAGAATACTATATATTCCGAAAAAAGGTTCATACGCATAATCCAATATTTGCTTATCAATTTTTTATATACATATTACATGGTATATATATGTATATATATAATACTAAAGCTATGCATGTGTTATCCTATTTTTTTTAATATAAAGTTTAATATTTTCGGTTTTCAACCTATAAAGAGATATTTTTCCAGCGATTTTAAAATGTTCAATTGGCTATATATCATTTAATTGATTTATTCGTATTGTCATGCTTAAGAATTGTGATTTAGATGACATTAATTTCCTATCAGTTTGACTTTACATTCACACCAAAAATGGCACGATAAAAAAATAATCTAACGTGGTTTATAATTTTTATCCTCGATTTCCTCGTTAAGTTATTACTTACTATCTCAGAAAATAAATTAAATCGAGCACTTTTGATGACGTCGACTGATTTAATTGAATAAAAATCCCAATTTAATCCGAATTCGAATCTCTAAATTAAAAAATTATACATTTCTGATATATTATAAAAACTTTAATTCGTAAGATCCAAAAACTTCGATAATTAAATAAAATATAAACAAGGGACGCGGCTTATCGGAGGAGATTGAGGACAACCATGTGCTTCGGCTACATGTGTATATCTATCCTTTACTCGTGTAATCTAAACAAATCCAATTAATAGATTAATTAATAATTAAGCTGTGTAAATCATGCAATTAGTTATTAATTAAGTATGATTAAAACGAACATACGATGATGTGTGAAATCAAACCATGCAAATTTTTTTAATTTGTTTGTTTGTTTGTATCCAAATATATAAATATAACAAATGTAAATGATAAACGATAGATATAAAAACATATTTTTAAATCTAGGTTTAAATATTCATTTAGAAAAAAAAACATCACATTATTGGAATTTTGAATTAGACAAAGAGGTAATGAATAGTAAAATTCATTAAAATTCTCTAAAATCATATATATATATGTATAATATAATGTTGTGTAATTAAATATGAAACATTGAAGGAGAAGAGTCAAAAGTGGCCATTAGATGAGTTGAGGAGTCTTTGGGGTTAATCAATAAGGCAAAATCTCTTCATAGATTCTAAGGGTCAAACTGCTCAGTGCTAATTGGCCCACTTCTTCTATTAAAAGTGCATCTTCTTTTTTATATATATACAAAGGGATGGATTTTTTTCTTTATTAATTTCCCAAAATTCTTGATTTTTTAAATAGAATAATAATGACTTGAATATGAAGGCAGGCTCACGATTACAGAGAATTATATATTTTTTTATACATATACCTATGTATATATATTGTTTGATTTTGTTTGATAAGGAGAAAATTTTGGTTTGAGAAGTAAATATATCCTAAGCTTAAACATAGATCACACCAACCAACTATTTTATTATGTGTTGTGTGTATATATGTATATGTTATTATTATTATTATTATTATTAAATCGTTAATTATATGTCGCAATGAATTTCATTTATTGATTGGGTCTATTTGTGCCAAATAAGCCTGTGCCCTTCGGTGCAACACGTGTTTCCATTTTTTCCGAATTTTTTTTCATTTAAAGAGAAACACACACATATATATATATATATCCTTTTGAAAGATGCTACCTTTTATGGGGAAAAAAAGAGATGCTCTTTTTTTGTGCTGTTTTATTTTTATCACAAGAGCAAAATATAAATGTATAAAATGTCGAATATTTCCAATAATTTACTCTAAGAAAAAATAGTAAAGATTCTCCTCTCAACAAAAATATGGTTTTTATTTATTTAAAATTATTTAGATAAGATAACATTCTTATAACACTAATTCAGAAGAATATAAAATTGATTCGAAAATAAATCCATGAAAGTTATTTTTATTTTTTATTTTTAATGGATATTCCAAACTAAAAACTCTCTTAATTTCCCATATAAATATAAATATTAGGTATAAAGAACCACATAATATGTCTTCCTTTTTATGGACCGTAAACGTTTGGGCCTTTTAAAAACGTTTATTTCATTTTCTGAATTAAGAGAACGGTCCTAAACGGGCTCGATAGGTCTAAATGGGCCTATTAAGCCCATTACGCCAAGTTGCAATGAGATGTGAATCAGCCGATCTAACACCTAGCCAGACTATGACGTGGCAATAGATTATTGGTAGATAGATGAGAAAACAAACAAAGGGATCTGGTCTGGTCTGGGCAGCAATGAACCGGTGAAATGAAAGCAAATTGAGAGTGGAACTAGATTTTTGGTTTCGGTTTGGATATTATTCAGGTTTTAAAAATAATAACTAAACAGTAATTGAATTTGAATCGGTTTGTGTTTAGTTCGATTGTATCACGATTTAATTTAGTTATATATCAATAAAATATTGTAATCAAAATAAAATTCGATTATTTCGATTTTATCATATAAAATTATAAATAAATGATAATATTTTGAATAATTCAAATAATTTATATATTTTAAAAAATATAATATAATTTGATATTTAATTTTAATTATTAATTATATTAGATAAATATTCATTTGATAAATATTATTTATCTATAATATTTTTTATATTTTTATATAATCAATCGGTTATTCACAGTTATTCGGTTAATATCCGAACCAATTCTAATCCATTCGGTTTTTTAATTTTTATATCCGATCGGTTATTTTATCTATATCCAAACCGAACTGAACGATCATAATTCGGTTCGATTTTATATAACCGAATCGAAATAAAATCGAACCGAAATATCCACAAGGTATAGCCGTAGTAGAGTGGATGTTTAAAGGGTAATATAGTCATTATGACAAGGGAATTATCCCCCGGGTCTTCCCCTAGTCTCTCATCAAATCAAAGGAAAACATAGTTTCAGTTTCGCACGCACACCCCTTCTATTTTTTTGTTGTTCTCCCTTCTCTCTCAGCGTCTTTGCCTCTTCCTCATTTTTATCTTCAAATCTCTGTCAATCTCCGTACTATTCTCGCTGCCGCCGGTGGATTTCCCGGCGATCTGTTAGTCATCGTTCGCCGTTTCGCATCCACGGAGTTTGTATTTTCTACTCCTATGTTTTGCGAGAGTCCTTGCGGTCAAGGCCTGAATCTTGATCTAGCGTATCGGTTTAGGGTTTCTGTTCTCCATTTCGTGGATTGAATCATCATTTTCTCGAGTGGCTTAGTCTCGCGGTTTGAGTTCTTTCGGTATAGGAGGTTGCTCACTAGGTTCTTTAATTTTTCTGCGTTCGGTTTGCCTTTTTGGGTCGTTAGGGTTTTCGTTTTTTAATCTTTAGTGATTTCCTACGATGCCGCGGAGTTCGAGGCATAAATCGAGCAAGCATAGCTCTAGGGATGCGAAAGAGTACTCTGATTCGGAGAAAGAATCTAGTTTGAGAGAGAGGAAGAGCAAAGACGAGAGTAGTGCTAGGGTTTCGAAGGAATCGGTTTCTGGGGACAAACGAAAGCTTGATACCAATGATAACAAGGAGTATTATGATTCCTTAAATGGCGAGTATTGCGAGGAGTACACTTCCTCGAGACGCCGCAAAGAGAAAACCGTAGACGGTGTTAATGATAGGTGGAATGGTGGAGATGAGGATAGAGGTGAGAGTTCGAAGAAGTCGAAGACTTCTAGTGAGAAGAGTAGGAGGAGAGAGGACGTAGATGGTGAGGAGTCGAAGAAAAGTAGTTCTAAGACTGATGGGAAGCATAGGGAATCTAGTCGAAAGGAAGGCAGAGAAATTGAGAAAGAGAAGGGTCGAGACCGAGAACGGGATCGTGATAAGAAGTATAAAGAAGGGAAAGCTGAGAAATGTTATGATGGTGAAGATCATCATGGATCCAAGGTGGTCTCTGATAAACCTGGTAAGGTAACTCGATTAAAGGAGGATCGGTTCTACCATGATAAGACCTCTGAAAAGCTTATTTCCTTCAAATGCGTGTTGGGTTCTAATGAATGTGTGCGTTCTCGTTTGTGCAAGGAATTTTGGTTGAGAAAGCCAGAGACAGATTGGTTCTCATTGTGTAGTTAGTTCCATTGCTCCTTCTATATATAGCTATCTAGAATCCATGTCAAACATAGTAGATTTGATTGTTTAGCAATCTGCATCGAGATTAATTGTATATCACAGACTTGAGATTTATCGGTTTTCTCGCAATTTCCGATGTTTAAATGCTCATTGGCGGATAAATTTACAGGATGCGTTTTTCTATGAAGGGGATTTAGCATACTTGTATGTCTTCTTTATGGGAAAGCCGTACATGTTTTAGATCTTTTTGCTATCTTATTTCTTCCTATAATTTTTGTAAAGAGTTATTTCCAGTTAAATTCTCTGTCTTTGCTGATCTTTTCTCTTTTTATATAAATATTTCAGACTTGAATGGTCAAGATCAGCTTCGAAGTCCGGGTTCGGATGATAACATTAAAGATGGAAAACAAACGGAAGGGAAACCCCGGGATAAATGTCGAGACGATACCGAAGAAGAGAAACATCGTGGTGACAAACAGAAGGATGAACGATCCGGTAAAGAACACTCTAGGTCTGATGATAAGCTTGTTCGAGATGAAAAAGATGCTTCTGAAAGTAAGCGGAAGAAATCAAAATTTCAGGAGAATGACCATGAACATGGTCAAGGGCATGAGCATGAGCCTGACAGTGAGCATGATGGATATCGCGACCGTTCTCGTGATTATGAACGTAGTCGAGACCATGGAAGAGAATATGATCGAGTTCGAGATCGGGACCGGGATAGGGACCACAATCGTGATCGTGATCGTCGTGAGCGTGATCGGCACCGTGAACGGGATCGGGACAGAGATCGAAATAAGGATCGAGACTGGGATCATGATAAGGACAGGTCTCATGACCGAGAGAAAGACCGTAATCGTGATTATTATGATCGGGAACGAAGCAATAGCGAACGCGACAGAGATTTGGATCGGGATATGCTGCATCTCGATGACCAAAGCGTTCGCCATAAGGATAGTAGGGAAAGGAGAAGGTCTCCAGATGATCATGATGACGTGTGTGACAGTAAATCTAGGATCAATGCATCTCATGCAGACATGGAGACTAGAAGTAGCAGAGGACAGCTAGATGGTGAGAGGATAAAATCACATTCTCGTCGACCGTCCAGTTCTCATGGGGCTCAAGATGCTATCAGGTATAATTTAATTCTTCTACCCTCTTGAGTGATGGTGATATCAGGTACAGTTCTAGTTCGGATTTTGTATTTCGTTTGAACTTGTGTTGAAGATCTTTGGATGGCTGCCTGAATTTGATTGGAGATTTAATAGTTTGTTTGTCAAGAACTATACTTTGCTGTCTTGGCCGCATAGTGAAAAGTCTTGATTATAGTTATGTTTTAATGACAGGCATAATTCGGACCAGAGACCAAAAGGGATATCTTCCAGGGACGTAGCTGATTTGTCTGGAGGATCTGAGAGAGGTTCTAAGTATAGACCTTCTGACAAAAACAAGATGGAGGATGGTTCTCTGGGTGAGTTGCCGGTTGAAAGGTCTTCCAGTACAAAAGCTTCACCTCGGGGTTTAATGGAAAAATCTCCATCTTCGACAAGCCTTGAGCGCAGATACTCAAGCCGAAGCGGTACGAGGCGGAGCCTTGAGGTTGAAGAAACAGGCCTGAAGTCAGCTTATGAGGATAGATTAAGCAGGGAATTGCCTCATGAGAAACCTTATGGAGATGATTCCTTGCAGGCAGACTTATCTTTTAATAATAAAACCCATCAGAGCAACTCGTCTTTTCCACCACGCCCTGACTCTAGGGGTGGAATTGGCAGCCCTAAAGTAGGCTCTCTTGAAGAGGATAACAGGGTTAATAGCAGTGGGCGTTACAAGAGGGGTGGTGATATGAATATGGGAAGAGGACAAGGGAACGCGTGGAGGGGTATTCCAAACTGGCCTTCTCCAATTCCAAACGGATTTATTCCATTTCCACATGGCCCCCCGCATGGAGGTTTTCACTCAATGATGCAACCATTCCCATCTCCGGCTCTCTTTGGAATTAGACCTTCAATGGAAATGAGCCATTCTGGAATCCCTTATCACATGCCTGATGCTGAGCGGTTCTCTGGACACTTGCGCCCACTCGGGTGGCAGAATATAATGGATGGATCAGGCCCCTCTCATATGCATGGGTGGGATATGAGTAACGGTGGTTATAGGGATGAACTACACATGTATGGAGGGGCCGAGTGGGACCATAGCAGACGGATGCATAGCCAAGGTTGGGAATCGGGTGTTGATGTATGGAAAGCTCAAAACGGCGATGCCAGCTTGGATGTCTCATCGATTTCCCAGAAAGATGAACAGTCGGGACAAGCTGTGGATGACGATGCTCTTGCTGGCCAGACAAGCCACTCTGAGAATAACAGGGCAAAAAGCGTTGAAGCTGGGTCTAATTTAACGTCTCCAGCAAAAGACTTGATGAATTCTCCTAGAGTGCTGGTTAAAGAGACATCTGACTGTCCTGTTGTAGAAACAACAGATACTACTGAGCATTTTTGTCGTTATTATCTGTCTAAGCTTGATATATCAATAGAACTCGTCGATGCTGAGCTACGTGGTGAGTGCATGAGCTTACTAATGGATGAACGAAGTCCAATAGTTGACAATGAAACTGCTGTATATGTAAATCTTAAGGTAAATTCTGCTGCATCTCTGTCTGTGAGTGCGATGTATGTGTTGATGTTATGATTTTGTCTAATAATGTCTTTGGTGCAGGATGAAGGAAAAACATTGCTAAAGGGTGACTATACGACCTTGTCAGCATTTTCATTGTTTCCTCCTTCAAACAGTTCAGTGGTTCAGGTAATGAATGCCCTTATACAACAGGCATTTATCTATCTTAGATCTCTAGTTATTTGTCAAAATGGGTCCCATTGGAGGACTATGATATATTCTCAAGAATGGTGCATCTTTTGCCTTTGTATAACGGTTAACGGAATCATTCTGCACGAATGCAGAGCGCTATGGACATCTACAAGGAGCAGAGAGTGGAGATGAAGGGTCTTCGTCCGACTATGGGAAACGAGGGATCTCAAATATGTCATGTTGCCAATCCGATTGAGACTGAGGAAGAGGAAAGAGAGAGGAGGGCATCGGAGGTGGAAATATCAAAAGCAGAAGCAGCAGTGTCTGGTGGTGATGCTGAGGAGACTGACAAATGCCAAGTGGAAGTGGGTTTAGTGAAAGGGACGAAATCAGACGGTGAAGGGGTGGAGGTTGTCGTGGAGGAGGCGGAAGAGGAAGCAAATGATGGTGGTGGTGATGATGTTAGTGAGAAGGTAGGACCTGAAAGTCGTGAATCTGAGTCAGTAATAAGTCGGATACATCATTCTCCCCAATCTACACTTTGACTTCTCTCTTTTCTTTTCCCCCCATTTGTTCCCCTTTCTTTTATTTCTCTTTCAATGGAAAAAAAATTAATAATCTGATTGGAATAAAAAAATATGAGTGAGAGATGGATAGGGTTGGGCAAAATATCCGAAGTATTCGTATTCGATTTATATTCGAATCGTATTTGATCCGAAAAAGTAAATATCCGTAGGAACAAATACAAATACCAGAATTTAGATATTCGATAAATACAAATATAAATAGTATAGTCAATTATTCGTAAGTAATCGTATCCGTAAGTATTAAATGGATAACTTATTTAATATATAGATATATATATATAATACATTAATTTTAAGGATCAAATTATAAATAAAAAATATTATTATAATTGATTTTCAGATCAAATACAAAATATATAAAGAAATAGTTATTATATTTAAAATTTAAGGACTAAAATGTAAATTATAAAAGTTTTAGAACTAAAATGTAAATTATTTAGAATTTTTTTTTTTAAATTGATTTTATTACGGATACGGATATCCGATGAATATCCGAATATTTGCGGATTTTCGAATTTACGAATATCCGTATGTACGAATACGAATAGTAAAATCGAATATTCGACGAATACGAATATTCGAATATTTACGGATATTTGTCAGTGATATATATTTTAATATTTAATGGGTAAATGGATCATTCTCATAAAAAAAATAAAAAACAAAAGGGGTCACTTTAGTTCATGAATTTTCTGCAGTTGGGGGCTTTACATAGACAAGGCACCTTGAACTCATCAGCCTCGTCCGGATCGAACAAGTAATCGTACCTGTCACATTCACACACACACATACATCACTCCTCAATCCTTATTATTGTCATTCAAATAGAAAATATATGGACGTCTTACGTTAGCTCTTCCCCAGCAATTACTTTGGTCTTTGCGATCAGTACAATCCGACTTTCATCATCACCTACACTCATAATCCTCGCGTAGCAGTTTGGCATACACTGCACCATACCACACCATTCAATTATTAAACAACAATAACTTAATCATTTATGGCTTACCGAATGGTTGATCAATCGAGCAATGTTGCCTTTCTCAGTAGCATCCACCACTACTTCCTCACTTATCTTAAACAGCTGCAGAAGTAAGTAAAATCATACACCCAAGACGACCAAATTCTTACAATAATAATACACACAATTCCTTCTTTTTACTTACATAACAATCCTTCCCTTCCCTACGATACCGTGCTTCCCTTAAGTCTGCAACGCTACGTCTCACCTGTTCCCCTCGGTATTCAAGAACCTGACAAACAGTTTTTACCATTTTCATCATTCCTACGTATCTTCTCGAACCAAGAAAAGTTATCAAAATGGATCTGCCCTCTACCATTTCTCCCTCTTGGATGATTCTTTTCGCAAAGAGTCCCCAACCGTGTATCCCTGATCGCCCCAAGCACACTCGATCCATTTCTGTCCACTGTCACAAGAACACAAAACTTGTAAGAGTTATTTGTTTACAACACAAAATCATCTGATCCCAATGGCTTGCCTGCAGGCGGTTAAGTCGCTCCCTGAAAGATGAAAACGATTTGGGTTCTTCCGCCACACGCTACACATCATATAACAGAAAGCATCAAAGGCAATTTCTTTTATACGGGTTTCACATATCCGCACCCAAAGAGCGAAACTTTCTAACCTTGAATGTATTCAGAGTTTGTATTGTGGCTAAAAGATGATGGCTGGGTCCCTTAACGTGAAGAGGGATGGCTTCTTCTTCCATTCTCTACCACACACATACACATAAACATCAAATGGACTGAACAATACAGATTACCTATCCATACAGATATACAAAATACCTTCTTGCTGTTGATCTTTCGTTTGAATACTCGACAACGGGCAGATGAAAATGGATCACATGTTATGGTATCTTCTGCTGGGGACTGTTCAACTTTTAATCTGTTTGATGAAATAAGTCTGGAACCACTTTTCTTTTTGTTTTGAATGAGGCTTTTGGCAGAGAAGACCCCTGAAGGAGTTTGTATGATTAATACAGTATCTGGATTTGGAGTCCTTCACCACAAACAAGAAGAACAGAATGAACACAAATCATAACCAACGATCAAGAATCGAGATTTCATTAACCCATTATCGAGAAAGTTTACCTGTGATATGCACAGTATGACACCATCCTTGTCATCTGTTTACCATTTTTCTCCAAGCAGTGCAACTATATTCAAAATCCAATATCAGGAATATGCCCATCTAAAGTGATACATTACATTACATTACAGTGCTAAAATCGAAACAGAAAGATTTTATCTTCACAAAAAGAACAGAGATATCAGTTGAATTTCATATTGTTTACAGCATTTTGGGTTCCACTCTGTTCAGATGAAAGTTCAGAGAAATTTGACTTACCTCCATCCTAAAACCGGCCCTGGAGGCACACATGGCGTGGTAGTACGTCGAACACTTACAACACTGCGTGCACGATCCGTGTATTTGTTTGCATATTACACAAATCTGAAATTCACATCAACCAAAGAAGGTTACATTGCATCTAACAGACAGCTTTTCGATTCATTAAGACAGATATTCTCAATCAACATCTCATTGGAAAAGAAAGTAGTCCAAAGGACATTATGAGCCAAACACGAGACACGAATCAGTTCCCATTAAAACTCATATTTGACCTTCACAAAATTACTCGACGGAATACTCAAAATCCCCACAGCCGGTTCCATTTTTTCATCGCTTGCAAAACATACTTCAGGTTGAAACCATGCACAAGTCACATGAACCCACAGTGTCTCCACATCAGTAGGCTTCAAAGCACCGCCTATCGTCATCAAAAACATTAAAAAACTCGAATTCAGATGATGAACAAAGACATCACATAGTCAATAAAGAAGATATTTTTACAGGAAATTTGCAGAAATACATGCCTTTTACAGGACAAAGGCAACATTCCCGCTTAATATCAGGCGTCTCGCACGCTTTGCAGACCCATGAAGTGAAATCTCGAACATTTCTTGCCCCATAGCATTCTTGATGAACTGCTATTTGACATCTGCAAGGAAATGGGTAAACAGAAGTGGTAGTATTTAGATAACGGCAAACACTTTAAGAAAATATATGACAGAAACAAATCGGGAAAGGCGTTGAGCGAAAGATTGATGTTACATATTAATGGCACCTGTTGCATATAATGATCTTGTTATAGTCCCAATCTTCAACCCATCTGCAAACCGCACAGCGTTCTGTTGTCCACTTAGCGTTGATCGGCTCATACTTCTCTGCCAACGGTCAAAAAACAACCTAAGTAAATTTAAAAGGCAAAATGAAGCTTTTAAAAGTGATCATATTCAACTTCCTTGATACCTCTCAGAAAAACAAGTAACCTTTGCTTCCTCTCCTTTATGGAAGGTCGTTTAGGAGGTTTCTCTGCAATGGCATTTGCATGGAACTCTGCTAATTTCAACATCTGAGGAGTAGATGTATTAATTAAGGCAAAAAAAAGAAAAAACTCGAATGAAAGTTTCGAAAATGCTTATATTTGTACGAACCCATTCTTCTAACGGTAACTTAGAGCTTTTAACTTTCACACTAATCTTCCAATTTCTTGATTTCGAACCAGTATGCCTTTCCCATTCACTAAGTGCTTTCCTTTCAGGTCCACATAACCCACATTTACATACAACTCTGGAGAAAACCCAAACGGATAGTCATTGGATCAGCTTTCAGCAAAGAAACTAAAGTAGTTATAAGATCGAAAGGTAGTTGCTTTATCATAGTTTCTGCTTACAAATGAAGGCTTGGAAAATATATGCCTTCAACTCCAGAGCAGACAACAATAACCTTGTTCGGAAGCATCATAGGAACATTGCTTTTGTCAAGTCTGTACAAGAAACCAGAATTTAGATGTCGGGTAAATCACAAGTAGGGGTGTAAAATGAGTTGCTGGCTCGCCAGCCAACTCTAGTTCAGATCATATTTAAGCGAGCCGAGCTGGGTATTTTCAAGCTCATTTAAAAACAAGCTGACGAGCTGAAACGAAAACGAATTAGAGCTTAGGCGAGCTCGCTTAAATATGATCCGAGCTGAGCTGAGCTGGGATTTTCTAGCTCGTTTTGAAAAGAGCTGAGCCGCCAGCTCTAGCTCGGATCATATTTAAGCGAGCCGAACTGGGTATTTTCCAGCTCGTTGAACTGGAAACGAATTAAAGCTTAGGCGAGCTGGCTCGCGAGCTAAAGGCGAGCTGAGCTGAGCTGAGCTGAGATTTTCTAGCTTGTTTTGAAAACGAGTCGAGCCGAGCCAGCTCATTTTTTTGTTAGCTCATGGCGAGCTGAGCCGAGCTAGCTCATTTTTTGGTTAGCTCATGGCGAGCTGAGCCGAGCCAACTCATTTTACACCCCTAATCACAAGAGAATTGTTGAAACTTTAAAACATAGTGAAAATGGGGGAAAAAAAGGGTCGTTACTTGGATTTCGAGTCTCTTTTTTGGGAATCAGATAGTTCGAAAATAAATTTTGCCCTGCAAGTAGGGCAATAATACTCTGTTCTCCCCAAATCCTTCAAAATATCAAATCAAACTTTAAATTTTACTTCTCGTACTCATATATGAATGTCGATTAGAGTATGATAACCATTACGAAGAACATACCTTAAAAACCTTGTTTGATATGTGATCACACACTGCATGAACCCAAACCTTACAGCCATCGCAGCGTACCTGTAAACCACGCAGATTATTCGACAGTGACTATATACACATCAATAACAGAATGTGATATATGTATATATTCTCACCCAGCTTTGACTATCCAGTTGATTCTCTATCTTCTTGCATATACCACAATAGTGTTTTGAATTTATCACCTGCGAGAACGATTAGATATTATATATCCCTTTATTGATTTTGAACTGAAATTGCATATAATACGGCAATAAAGTACATACCCTCGAACATGTTTTGCATAATAACTGATCTCCAGGAAGAAGAGCTTTCAATTTTTTTTCCATCTTAAACGAAAGGATCATTCCACATCCTTCACAGGTCCGTGGATCTCTGCATTTCTGGTGTATGTCCTGCAAAACATAGATCAATTTAAGTACTTTTGACAAAATTTGAAGAGATTTATTTAAATAAAGAATGAAGGTAGAGCATTTGCCTGGTTTGAACCTTTAGCCTCTTGAATCCATTTATAGACAGAATCATCAAAAGTCAAGTTACCAGCAGCCATGTTAATATCCTGCATCAACTTCTCTGTGAATCCTTGTTCTGCCATAAACACTTCTTCCATTGCAATCTGAAAATCTCCAGGGTTGCATCCATGGAGTTCACACTGTCTTTGGAATCTGAAAAAGTAACTGTTACATACAAATACACATAACACGAATTTATCTACGTAAAAACTATTAGTTACTTTACCCACCTGCCTAAGTAATCCACAAAGGGGAAGATCATTCCTGTTCTCACCCAAGCATAATCCTGCAGTAAAACCGGAGTCAAACAACTTTCAAGACCTTACAATAAACAGAGAAATCGATTTGCTTCTTTTTCTCATACCCTTTCGTTCTCGTTCCCAGAGTGACCAAAGAACATAACACAGGCTGCATCATGTATACAAGAACGTAAAACAAGCTCGGGTGCCTGTGTCATTGGATCAATAACAATGGCTGGCCAAAATGGCTCATTTTTTCCTGATTTAGCCCAAACTAAGTCACCAGAATAAAAGTCCTCTGGCCCGTAAATTCCATCTTTCTTCACACTATTCTCATCTTCTTCCTGCAACCTCTCAACAGGAAGAGATATTTCATCTTCAAAGAAATGTCGTCCATTAAGGGATATGAGCTTTTCACATGAACTCATATCCTTCCTATTGTATCCAACAGCCTGTTTCGAGCCATCATCATCATCATCATCATCATCATCCTCTTCTTCACAAAATTCACTATACTTATTGTTCATATGAATGGATTTTTGTTTCCGGTGCTTACTCCTTAAAACATCCCGACAACTAAATTTCTCCTTCCGACATTCTGTTTCTTCTTTCCTCCAATTCTCGATAACTGAATCGTTGAACCGAGAAGGAAGTACCTGAACTCGTCCCCTCGATGTCCGAACAAGCGGTGGACGTGAAACCTCAGCCGTCCGATCCCTCGAACGGCTGGAATCGAGTCTACTCTTGGTCTTTGACTCAACCGCGCCGGGAGAGCACGAAACTTCGTTGCACCATAAAACAGAGAATCCCTTCTCATTGAGGCTCACGGGAACGATCCCGGCGGCGATCTCTCCGAGAAGGCTGAGAGGGTAGTAACCGTTGAAGTTTACCTTCCTCTTTTTCCGATTCGCCGCCGTGCCGGTACCGCCACCGTCTTCATCGTCACTCGCCGATATACGGAGTTTACNTTGATGATCATTATGTTCAGAAGATTCAGAACTGATCAAAGGCATCACAGTTTCCACTGTTCCAATCCAGTACCAGCAACAAAAATTCCTCCCGAATTCCCGAATATTCCACAAACCCTAATCGCACTCAATTTCAGAATTTCCAAGAGTCGAGCGCCCAACAACCGGGAAACCCGAGAAAGTTCCTCCAACTCGCTTGACCCTCTTTCGAAAATCACATATCAGTTCTGGCAAACAACAAAAGAGAGAAAATTGTAAAAGAATTTTGATGGAATCAGAAGTAAAAAGATAGATGTTCGCAGAAACACGAAAGAACAGAGAGGAAGATCCTCTCTCTCTTCTCTCTCTCTCTCTAGATCTTCCCCTCCCTTGAATTTGGACAAACCAACACCCAAAAAATGCGAATTTACTAATGATTTGAATAAGAAAATCAGAATGCCAAATTTCTTTAATCGGAAGACCAAAACTTCCACAAAAAAAAAAATCGAGTAGTTTTAGAGAGAGAAAGCGTGACAGTTTAAGAGAGAGAAGAAGAAGAAGAGAAAAAAATAAAGGGCTTGTTTTGGTGGCGTTGCTTGCTCCCTATATCGTGAACGTGCACTTTACTGGAGAACAAAGAGCGTGGGCTAACCTGCGCAGCGCGTGATACGACCACGTTTTTCTTCTTCTTCTTCTTCTTATTCTTTCTCCCATGGTTTCTGAAATTGAGTTTCATGTTCCTTTCCTCTTTTGTAATCCCTCTCTCTCTGTCTGTCTCTGTTTTGTGTTGTTAAGATCAAGCTATTTCTATGGTGGTGCTGAAGAAAAAACGTACGATTTTTTTTTTGTTACGCTGAGACATGAGTTAGTTCCATGAACCTTGGAACTGGAACTTACATGGTACGAGGATTTTACTGGTCGGACGATTCTATATATGTCCCCTTTTATTTTACTTTTCGTTTCTTTGTTATATAGCTAAGATAAGGTTTTCTTAGATCTTAAGTTGGTCCGAGAAATGTAAATCTGCCCAGATAAATATAAATAAAAAATGAATAAAATTCTGTTTTTTTATATGGAATAAATAAACAGATAGATATAAATGAAATGAATAAAATTAAATCTTTCCCACCATTTTATTTTCATATCCTCGTATAGGGTATTCTTGTAAATAACAGTGTCCCCTAACCGATCGAGTTCCGGTTAATAGTAAACCGGATAATGATCGTGGCAATCTGACAAACCCAAACCCAAATTATTCCGGTTCTGTTTTCTAAGTCAAAATCTTACTTGTTCGACAACCTTTTCTTTACAATAAATCAATTAATACGATTGAATTTTAAGATTATTCACATATATAATAATCAATAATTCAATATTGAACAATACAACATAACAATACAACCGTTACAAAGACATATATATATATATATAAAAAGTCTACGCCTTTAGCCGCCATTACATCTATCTAAACATAAGGCTATTATTTATTTACCACTAATGTAACAAGAATTCACTACGTTCTAACCACCGAAACCTGTCTTATTCTTCCCTTTTCTGGTTTACTTTGCCCTGCAAATGTCTGTTTTTCCATTAGATCTAACTACGGTTCGTGGTTTCGAGATTCTTGATGATCTATTGCCTTGGATCCTCAGTTTTCGCAAACCTTCCTCGGATCCTCGGTTGGCTGTCTGCGAGAGCCTTCCTACACGCGTACTGAAATCACGAACGAAGAACGAATCGGTAAAAGATCTCTTATTATCTAATGATCTTTGATGATGTTACCTTGATTTTCCGCCCGAAATTCCTCCTGCTTTTCTTGTTTCTGTATCGTGAAAGCTTCTCCCGACGGTCTTCAGATGTGCAACTAACGATAATTCGATCCAACGGAGATTGGATATGTCCCGTGTTTCGCGTCCTGAGTGTCTGTCATAAACCAAAGTCCCTTAGTTTTTATCACTCCTTAGTCCCCTAGAAAAGTCTAAACATTTATCTGAAAATCAGAGGGGACTCAGTCCATGTCCGACAAGAGCATTCGACTAGAAGCTCGATGTGTTTAAGGCCCATTATTTTAAAAAAAAGTTAATATTCAGAATAATTTTATGTTAAAATATACAAAAGGGTCAATTTTAATTTTACGACAAATTCGGACATTTTGAGTAAGAAAGATTAGGTCAAACCTGAATGTCACCTTCACTGAAAGCTCTTCTCATCCCATAAACAGTTCCAAAATCCAAAGGAGGAAAATCAGCAAAGTTCTGAATCATCAAACCCTCATGTTGTGCCAATTCCATAGACCTTAGATTCCCCGAGCTTACACTCTTCTGAATCGAACCCTCGTTTTGATTCCCCTCGATCTTTGCCATTACGGAGATGTTGTTCTTGATGTCTAAAACCTCGGAAAGTGGAGATTCAATGGCGGATTTCATCATAAGATCTTGTTCGCATTCGTAAAAAGCATTGTCCAAAAGCTGTTGTTCATTCTGTAATGACTCAAGATTGGTAAGTTTAAGGCCTTGTGAAGTTATAACATCTTCACCACAAGATATCATCGTTAAAGCTTCGGACAGTGGATCAATGGCTAAGATTGGTTCTTCAATTATCGGTTCAGGGGCTTTGAATAAGTCACTTTCTACTCCAATATCATACTCAGATATGTCCGATGGATGAACCAAATCACTCTGTAATAATAAAAAACATAGTTTGGATAATCAAACAGAAACAGATTGAAAGATGTCTTGAAGTGAAAAAGACAAATCTATTTGGAGTTAAAAAAGTAAAGAAAGGATGAAAGAAGTCTTGAAGAACACGGAACATATGTTCCCTAAAACACAAAAGTCTGTTGTCAATCGTATAAGATACCTTCTTTTATAGTTCAAATCCAGCTTTTAAAAGACAAAAACAAAAGGGAATTCCCATTTTTACAACCATAAAAAGTCATTATTTGGATGCCGAGAAAATTATTTTTTTCTCAGGGAAAAAAGTTTGGTCTTTTATATCATTGTAGCACAAAAAGATTCCGTCTTTTCCTCTGCCCAGAAAGACTCATTTTCCACTTATTTTCTCAGCGGCATAACAAATGGTCAGCGCAGCACAAAAATCGCAATCCATCGAGTGGTCATAATTTCTCGAGAAAATCCATCAGTTAGTTTTCCGAAGACCACAGATTTTCCCGGGAAAGTTCACTTCACAAGGAGACAAAATTGTTTCCATCTCCCACAAAGATGCAGAACAGGAACCGACCCATCAAAATTTACTCGAAAAAACAGAACCCAAAACCAGAAAATCAGTATAAATCATCAAAATCTAACACTAATCTTAAAAAAATTTGCAAATAGAAGGAAGAAGAGAACAGACCATTGGATCAGATAGCTTGTGGGATTTGCAGAGTTCTTCAAATTGCTGAATCTCAGGAGAACAGCTTTGCATGTATTGGAAACACAAACCGGTTTGTGTATACATTTCTTCAATTCCTCTCAGATCTTGCTCTTTCAATCTGAATCTGGAAATGGGTTTTGAGCAGAGAAGAGTGACCATAAAAATCCAAGAACAGAGAGAGAGAGAGAGGCAAGTTGATAAAGTTTGATACTTTACTTCTCTTTGCTCTTTTTGATGGAGAGAGAGATAATTTATGTGTAATAATTGGAGGACACTACCCTATAAATATGAAAACTCTTCAAGGACAATAGAGCACAAAAAACTAAAATTGTAGTCCCACCACCACCAAGATACCCTCTTCTTATTTATTATTCCATGTAGTTGATATTTTGCTTTTTGGAAATATTATTTTCTTTTAAACAAATAATGTTTTTATTTATTGTAAATGAGTGGAATATATTCATATCAATTTGAATTTGGGATTTAACCATAGTATAATGTAAAATTTAGGGCAAAAAGTCTTTAACCCTTTATATTTTACGTTAATTTCCCTTCAAATATCTGACACATTCGATTCTCTTCTCATATTGCAAATTCATATGATTTCTCTCTCAATTTTGACAATTTCAGCCGTTTTTTCCATCGTTATATAATTCGCGTAACTTCGTTAACATGACCGATTTCGACCTTATTTCATCCAAATTTGGCCCGATTTCGACTTGAATTCGATCCAATTCGAATATCCGATTTGACCCGTATTTTACCCGATTTCACTCAATTTTACCGAATTCAAATTAGTTTCACTTGATTTATCTCGATTTCATCGCATTTCAATCCAATTCACCCAAATTTAACTCGATTTCACTCAATTTCAACCTGATTTCGCTAAATTTTAACTCAATTTCGCCCAATTGTAACCCAATTTTAATTCAATTTCACCAAATTTCAACCCAACTTCATCCAATTTTAACTCGATTTCACCTAACTTCACTGAAATTCAACCCAATTTCAGCCAATTTTAATTCGATTTCGCCCAATTTCACTAAATTTCAACCCAATTTCATCCAATTTTAATTCGATTTCACCTAACTTCACTGAATTTCAACCCGATATCACCGAATTTTAACTCGAATCACCCAATTTTAACTCGATTTCACCCAATTTTAACTCGATTTCACCCAATTTCAACCCCATTTAACCCGATTTCACCAAATTTTAACTCGAATTCACCCAAATTTAACCTGAATTCACCCAATTTTAACTCGATTTCACCAATTTCAACCCGAATTCATGCAATTTTAACTCAATTTCACCTAATTTCATCGAATTTCAATCCAATTTCACCCAATTTTAACCCGATATTGGGTGAAATTGAGTGAAATCGGATTAAATTTTGGTAAATCGGGTTAAAATTGGATGAAATTGATTTAAAATTGAGTGAAATCAAATTAAATTGGGTGAAATCGAGTTCAAATTTGGTGAAATTGAGTTGACCCTCAGTGTGAGAGCTACGTTCACCCTCAGTGTGAGAGCTACGTCCACTTTAAACCACTACCACAAATATTTATTACAACACAAAGAAAAAAATAAGTCTAACTCTCACCGAGATACAATAATATGTATTAACCCGCAAAGAAAAATTCTCTTTATTTCTCTCTCTCTCTATTTATCTTCTTCTTGGTGGTATGTTTTCATCATCTCTCAATGCCTCCTTATATAGGCATGAGAAAGAAAAAATGTAAACAATGGAGGTGCCTAACTTGCACCATTTGTCAACAATGTTGGTGTCTAACTTGCACCATTTTCCTTCCCCCCATTTTTTATAATTTCTTTTCACATTAACAATATCCCACTTGAAAATAAATAACCGTAAAAATTCTTGTAGTCTTGATAACTTCTTACTTTCAGTGAAAAATTTAGTTTCTCGGTTATCACTATCTTCGTCAGCATGTCTGCAGAAATATAACTTCCTTTGATCTTTTCCAAACACAATAATTCATCCTCTAACACAAAACAAATGAAGTGATATCGAACTTGTATATGTTTCGTTCGAGCATGATAAACAAGGTTCTTTTCCAGATGAATAGCACTTTGGTTATCATGGTACAATGTATCCATGCCACAGATATGCTTTAACTCTTTGAAAAATGACTATAACCATATCATCTCCTTGTTAGCTTCTATCGCTGCAATGTATCATGTCTCATTAGTTAACAAAGCAATTATTTTCTGCAATTTAGATGCCCAACTAATAGTTGTACCACCCAATGTAAACACATGACCGGTAGTATTTTCCCTTCCATCCAAATCACCCTTCATATAAGCATACACGTAACCACGTAAGCTCAATTCTAACATTTTGAAACATAAAGAGACTCCAACAAATCCTTTTAAATACCTGAGAATACACTTCACATTTTATTTATATTAAAATATATATTTTTTTATTTTTATCTAAAGTTTCTTAATTGTCGCCCGTTAAAAAGTCTCAACATTTTCAATGGTATCCGTTGGACTATTTTAAATTCCCGCAATTTTTTCCAACAGTAACCGTTGATAACCCCCACCATTTTTTTGCCAACGAGTATCCATTGATAACTCGCGTTGTCAACGACCATCTGATGCAAAGGTGTAACGGGCATCCGTTGCAATATTTCAATGGATATATTCATTGCACTCCATTGACAGTTATCAACGGATGATATCCATTGCACTACGTTGCAAATCGCAACAGATATTGATTTTCAACAATCGATCCCAACGACTCTAAATCCGTTAGAAATGGACGTTTCAACGAAATATGGTCATTTCCAATAGATATGTCTGTTGGCAATGACCTGCATTTTTTTGTAGTTGCTGATATGATAATATGTATTAACCCACAAGGAAAATTTTATTTCTTTCTATCTTTGTTTCTCTATTTCTCTTCTTTTTGGTGGTGTGTTCTCATCATCTCTCTATACCTCCTTATATAGGCATGAGAAAAAAATAATGTCAATAATGGAAATATCTAACTTTTACCATTTATCAACAATGGAGGTGTCTAACTAGCATTATTTGTCAACAATGACGGTGCCTAATTTGCACCATTTTTCTTCCCCCATTTTTGAAAATGTATTTTTACATCAACATAGATTTGGAGATGGTTTTTAGAATTTGGTATGTGTATGTATGGGCTTGTAGACATTGAATACATATTAAATATCAAAGATAAGAGGGTCTTGAGGCTCTTGGGGTCTTTGATTAATTCAAAATTAATTTTTAGTTTTGAGTTTAATTTTTAAATTTTTGATATTTATGAACATACACAACCTTTATAAGAGTCACGACTCTTTGAATCAAACCGAATTTTGGCTTTAGAAGGCTCCTAAGTCTTCTATAAATAGATATTTGTCATTAGAAAAACATAAAACTCAATTTTCTCTCCGAAAACTTTCTTATAGTCTACCATATAAAACACTCAAAACAGATTTGACATAAGGTACTTCTATGATCGTTGAATCCTGTAAATAGAAACAAATTCTGTCTTAGCACACTACTTATAGGTCTCGATCGAAAAGTCGATATTTATATATATTCGTTTTTCTTTATAGTTAATTATTTATTATACTCCATTGTTATAGATCAAGACGTGTCTATCCTCGGATCTGCTTATCCCAATAGGTCGCAGGCGGGCTCATTCTTGCACCCGGTGAAACAGTTGTCTCATGAGTTCTAACAATATTAATTTGGAATCCAATTATGAATTTTTTTAAGATTGAATTGCATGTTTTAGAATTGCAAAATGAATTTGATTTAAAAATGCTAAATTTTATTTCCTTGTTTCAAACATATTCAATATTTTATATTAAAAAATTTCAGATCAATAGACAAAAATTTACTACAGATCAAATTTTATCGTTGTTAGATTCGATTATTTTATATGATTTTTTTATAATATTTATTTTCACAATTTTGATCTTCTTTAATTCTTATTTATATTTTTTATGGATTTACATTTTTCATTTATCCTTTTGGAGTAATTAAAACTTTAAATTCTTTAAACTTATATAAAATATAAATACATTTAAAAAATGTTAATCAAACTTTTTAGAAACATTCCGTATATATTATTTAGTACGAAAGTCTTTACCGGAAAATTATAGAGGTGTTCAAAATTAAAGCTTTTTCTAAATCTACCATATGTTCTCAATCGAAAATGGAATAATAATAATAATAATAATAATAATAATAATAATAATAATAATAATAATAATAATAATAATAATAATAATAATAATAATAATAATAATAATAATAATAATAATAATAATAATAATAATAATAATAATAATAATAATAATAATAATAATAATAATAATAATAATAATAATAATAATAATAATAATAATAATAATAATAATAATAATAATAATAATAATAATAATAATAATAATAATAATAATAATAATAATAATAATAATAATAATAATAATAATAATAATAATACGTAATATAGGACACGAGTACGAAGATGTCATTTCTTAAAACCTTTTATTTCATAATAATTCAATCTTTTCGCAATAATTTTCTCCTTTACTCTTTTCCTTATTTGTTTTCCTCAATTCAATCTCTTTAGTCATTCCAACTTTTCTTTTTGTGTATTTTCTTAATTTAGCTACGCTGAAAAATAAATATAAAAATAACTTCATTAATTATAATAATTTTTATGTTTTAAATTGTGAAGAAACAGTTTTTATTTCACCAATCAAAAGATTGATTAGTCTATTTGTATTTAAGTTATTCAAACTTTTATATTAACTTCACAAATTATATATAAATCATGTTTGATAATTTTGTTTGGTATATTATATAATACATATTTATTTAAAATATACGTAGATGCAAAATTTAATATTTGTTCATTTAGAACCTTTTGTTTATTTTTGGTCGTATATAAAAATTAGTCCATAAATGATTGCAAATTTTGGAATATAGTGGGACATAATTTAGGATGGCATGGGCCTTTCTTAAGACGTCCCGAAATGTTGTTTGTTTATTCACAATTTTAGAGGTAATGTTTAGAGTTTAAATTGGAAGACGTGTTATATTTAAATTTTAGGACGAATTATAGATTATATTATTTGTCTTTAATATTGGATAAATCTAGGAAGAAATTTAGGATGGTATTATATGTTTTTAGTGCAAAATACAAAACATTATTTTTCAATAGTATAGTATTGTATGAGCATAAGTTTTTAACTATAAATAATATTATTAACTATTTAAAATTTAAATTTTGATTTAAAAATTTTAAATTAAACCATTAGAAAAACATTTGACCATAATGATATAATGTTGGATCCTATTAGGATTGGTAACATATTCGAAGTATTCGTATTCGATCCGTATTCGAAACTAAAATTTGAATATTTATAGGCACAAATACAAATACAAATGTTAAAATTCAGATATTCGACAAATACACATACAAATATAAATAATATACTCAATTATCTAGATTATTCGTATATATAAATACTAAATAGATAATTTATTTAATATATATATACATGTATAACAAAATTAATTTTAAAGATTGTAAATAAAAAATATTATTAATCTTATTTTAACATTTATTATATAAGTATATAGACAAATATTCAATATATTTATGATTAAATGACTAAAATATCAAATACAATAAAATAACTAATATGGTTGAAGCTTTAATTTGTATACAAGATTAGATTTGTAATCCAAATGAGTTGGATAATCATATGAAGACATTGCAAGATATCGAAAAAACAAAACTCAATAAATATATAACTTTTATGTGAGTTTTATTTTAATATATTTGATAATCTTATAATTTGTTCATTGTTTTAGATGAATTGACGATACTAGTAACGTCATCGACGAAACTAAATTTAAATAACTGATGTTGAGATAGATGTGAAGATTTAGTTTTTCGTTTTATTTATAGTATGTTTGTTTGTGTTATTTGAATTTTAGTTTTACATTATATTTGATCATTGTTAGTTTTTAATTTATTTTTTTATGTTTTTACTTTAAAAAATTAGATTTGGATACGGATATTGATATCCGACGGATATTCGTATATCCAAATTTACAAATATAAATATAGATAATAAATTCAAATATTCATCGAATACGAATACAAATAATCATATATTTACATATATTCGTTATTTCTTCAATCATAACACCTACCATTATTTCTCTCTCTTTAGGTAACCGGGTACTAAACACTTCACGCGAATATATAACAAAAAACATGTTAATGTAAAAACAGTTTTCAACTAGTTTTAGATGAATTTAGTACCCTAAATTCACAAATAGTAATAATATTATAATCTATTTAGATTTAAAAGTTAAATTCAAAATTAATTGAAGGTTTTATTATATGGGATATATTATAGATATAAGTGCCAAGTTGTAATAAAAAATAGGGATGTGTTTGTTAGGTCAGATTTTTGTGATTCTATCTTTAATTTTGTCTGTTCCTTTTTAGGATTAGTAGACTAAACAATGTTTACTTCAAATTAATTAACTAACTGCGGCGTAGCAACTTGTAATTAGCGATTGCACTTGTTTTTTCTACGTGGGCCCCACTATGTTCTGTTCTTCCGACTTCCTTTCGAATTTCTCCACAGTAGAACAGACGAGTGAAAATTTAAATATTTTTTTTAAATATCATTCTAATAATTTTATTCCTTTATTTTTTATAAAATTATAAATATTTTGTTCACGTTATAATTCAAACATTCGCCAAATACTTCAAAATAATATATAAATTTAAATTAAAACTTAAAAAATATCTAAAAGTTCACATTAACGTGATATGTCATTAATTTTTCATTAACAATCGATAATATAAATATATTTCAATAATAACGTTGATAACCATATTATCTAAAAAATTAAAATAATAAAAAATAATTAAAAAAATCTATTGCTTTTATGTATTTGATCTCTTTTACATCTTTTATTTTCCATGAAACACCAATAGCACGAGAGATATATGTGAAAATAAAGGGATAAATGGAGAGATGTATGAAGAAATGAAAAGAGAGAAACAGTCTGTGAACGCAGTAAAAATTGGATCGAAGTTTGTATGTGTTGTTTCAGGTGGTTGAGCAAATTAAGGGAGCTAAATTCAAATTGAAAGAGATTGAAGCGAGTCAACGAGAAGACCAAGGAGAAGAATGAGGAATCAAGAGAATCGGACAGATTCAGCTGAAGAGATTTCAGCATGACGACGCGGCGGAAGAATCGGAGGTGGTTGCTGAGCCGAGAGCTAGGCAGATAAATTGATCTGGAAATCAAGAAAGAAGGTCAACGAATCTGTAATGAAAAATTGAAGTACACAAAACAGAGAACAAGGGAGTTCAGAGTTTAGATGTACTTAATTGGTTAGTATCATTAAAGTACATAAAATAGAGAACAAAAGAGTTCAAAGTTTTTAAGTGTACTTAATTGGATACTGGGTGGTGATTGAAAACAGTTGATGTTGTATTTACACGTCTAACTCAAGGGGAGTTATCCGTGGAGGTCTTTAGTACATTGTAGAAACCAGCAAGTGTAACTAAAGATTGACAAGTAAATAACAAAACTGTTTGATATCTTCTGGTCTTTTGATTATCGATTTAATAGTTATCTTCTACAAATATTCACGGTCATTTTCTGTATACAAATTCACGAGGTAATTCCCATTATCCCAACAATTATTTCGTTTGTAGTTATTGACTCTAGTTTAAATTATAAAGTGAAAAAAAATATTTGTATAATTTTGTTAAAAATAGATAAATATAATAATTAAAATTAACCGAAAAATATTTAATAATCAACTTCATTAATAATTTTATGATCATATAAATTATTATTTCTTTCGTAAAAATGGTTGGATTTGGTTATATTTTAAAATTCTCGGCGGTTAACATTTTATCATAGTCGAAATAAATATGAAAAATATGTATCTCTATATAACGACAAAACTATTATTTGTTTTGTGTGCCAAATTGTTTATTGTTCTTTTGCCCCATAAATTAATCGTGACAACTACATGTGACAATCTAAAATCACTTGGAAGAAAACCATCATAAATAAAATTATTTTCAACATGTAATATATATATATATATATATATGAAATTGATGTAGTTTTGATTTACCCACGGAACATAATAAGAGCTCAACTTACATAGTAATCTTGATTATTTGTATTACTTAACGTTGAAATTAGAGTTGAATAACGAATATTAGACTATTTGTATTTGTATTCGACGATTATCCAAATTTGTTATTTATATTTGTATTTTTAAATTTAGATATTTGTAAAAACGAATATTTGTGAGATATACGGATGTCCGTATTTGAACCTAAATTTTTTAATGTATATAATATATATATATATATATATATTAATAAAAAACCAATAATCATCAAATATAATATAAAACTAAAATTCAAATCGTACAAAGATGCAAATATACTTAATATAAATAAAACAAAACACCAAATCTTCACGTTTATCTCTACATCAACCATTTAATTAGTTTCGTGGACGATTCTACGAATATCGTCAATTCACCTAAAACAATTAAATAAATTTTTAGATTATACACTAAAATGAAATTTGCAAAAAAGTTATATATTAGTAAGTTCTGTATTTTTCATATATTGTAATGTCTCTATAACATTATCCAACTCATTTGGATTAGAATCAATCTCGAGTATAAATTAAATCTTCAACAATATTAGTTATTTTAAAATATTTGATATTTTAGTCCTTCAATCATAAATATATTGCATATTTGTCTATATATATTTATATAATAAATATTTAAATAAGATTAATAATATTTTTATTTCCAATTTGATCATTAAAATCAATTTTGTTATATATGTATCTATATATATTAACTAAATTTTCTATTTAATACTTAAATAGTTCGGATAATTGAGTCTACTATTTGTATTTATATTTATCGAATATCTGATTTCTAATATTTGTATTTGTATTTGTGTCGGCGAATATTTGAATTTTTGATTCAAATACGAATTAAATACGAATATTTCGAATATTTTGCCTAATCCTAGTTGAAACATAGAGTGATTGGAGATTAGCATGAAATTATATTCTCTTGGAATCTATATATATATATAGAGAGATATTGTAATATCATATTCGATTAAAATAAGAATCTATAAATTTATACAGTTTCAAATAATTTTTAGTATTTGGTTTTGTACGAATGAATGAATTATATTCAACCCAATTAATATATTATTAGAGTGTGATGCGTCAAAATTAAATTAATTAAAATTTGATATGAATGAAGTATTATATTATATTATTTTATACTCATTATACTAAGATTTTGAATAATTTTAATTAAATTAAATTAGATTCAATGCATTTAATACTAGAATCTACAGCGTCTAGAAAAAATGTCTATAAAATCAATGAAATATGCTATAAAATTTGATATGAACGAAGAATTATAATATATTATAATATAAATATTTCTGATATTTATATATTTATATAACCATTTTATTACTTTTATAATAAATAGAACTAATTTTATGTACTTTGACACAAGTTTTAACTTTATGTGACGGTCTAGGGTTGTAAAGACAATTTGAAAGTATATAGTAAAAAAAATTATATTTGGCCTGAAATATATATAAGTCTGAATATTATATATATATATATTTGTACTTCGTATATGTACTATCTATCATTAGCTGGAAAAGAGTAGGAAAGATTCCACCTTTTTATTAGAAAAAGATGAAAAAGGAAAAAAAGAAAGAAATATTCAAATTCTCACGTTTGCAACAAAACAAAAACAAAAGTGACTCCTTCGATTCCATTATTTGCAAATTTAGCTTTGGTTATAACATATATATATATATTACAAAATATTTAAATATTTTGGCCTCCAGATTTAAATGAGTGACTAACAACTTTGTTAAAAGCATGAAAAGTGGACAGTATCTATTATGGAACGTAATGGATGTCCATTCTTTCATCTAAAGCGGACAAAAAATATTATTATCTCTCAAATTTCACACTTTTTTTCATTTACATTTACTATTACGACCAACGAGAAGTATCATTATTTGTTAAAAACACTAATAAATTAATAAATATGGACTATAAAAGCTAAATAATACCATTTTTGTGTGGAATCCATTCTTTATAACTTTATATGGCCAATGGACTTAGACTAAAAATGTCAAATATATTTTAATTGGTCGAGGAAAACAATTTCAACCAAAAGTTTTTTTTACTATTTTTCTTGTAATCCGAATCCCACTTAAAGTGTATATTATAAAATTTATTTGAATTTTATCCGAATTAGATTAGTTTGAAAATGATTTTCGAATAAGTTAAAGGTCAATTATTTTTCGTTATTATAGAAATTAAAAAGGTATATAATAGAGGAAGTGTTTTTTGGAATCTCGATTGAGAATATGAAATACCCATCCTCCAAAATTGGGACCATAAATATGAGCAATAATATAAAATTTATCACATATTATAACATTATATGGTTTTCATAAATAAAATTTGTGATGACACGTCACACGTGGCGTGAATTTGTGGGTTCTCTTACAACATTGGCCTTATTAGACCGAACTTGACAAAGGAATTAAATGTAAGTGTTTGGTTCTTAAGTAATTCATGTTTATTAACTCGTAAAAGATTTAAATTTGATAAGATTGACAATTCTCTAAACGGTAAGACATTCGTAATTTTTTAAAATTATAAATAAAAACATTAAGTAAATGATTTTTTGATGTTTTTTTTATTAATTTTACATTGTACTCGCAACGTATGAATTAATTCCGAGTTAGATTTAATTAATCTTCAAGTTATCTAAAAGATTTTAGTGTTCAAAAATAATATTTATAAAAATTAGTAGTTTATATTTTAATCAATATAATAGATTGTACTATTTTAATTAATTATTACATATTTATCTATAGAATTTTGGAATTTATATTTGTATGCAATTACAAAATGAAAAATAAACTATAATATTTAAAAAATCCAATGCATAATATTTGATCTTAAATGTATTTTCTTTCTAAATATTATTATTTGGATACGATTCCATTGCGACCTAAATCGATATCGTTCTAACCATAAAGAATTGATGAATTTTTATAATGAGAATTAAGAGTATAATATTAAAACGATATATAATGAGTTCATGAATTTTATTTTATAACATGCCAAGACAAAAGAAAATTTGTGGCCGATGTCAATTGACTTAATTCATAATTTGAGTGAATAAGGTTGTTTATTGTTATCCAATGATATTTTTACAAGTGTCTTAGTAACACAAAAAGAACAAAAAAAAAAGAACAAAAAAAGAAGAAAAGGAACGAACAATAAAAAGTTCCAAAAAAACCTTTTTATCTCAAGTGAGAATTTAAAGGTTAGATTGCTTCCCATGGAAGAAAAATGATGGGAGGTGCTGAATTTTGGGATTGCACCAATGCAAAGTGTAACAATAACCTTAACATTCCCCATTTGGAAATATAAATAAATAAATACACGAAAAATAGTATGAAAAAAGAAAAAAAAAAACTCAAGGCAAAGTGGATCCTTTTCCCGAGCACCCACTTTCCTCTTTTTGTGTTCATATTATTATTTCTCAAAGTCGAATAAACTTCTTAATCACACAAAAATTGATATTAATTATGGATGTAGATGTTAATACTTGCATAATATGTATTGACAACATATAATATAGACTAGTGAAATGAGTGATGATTTTTTTTTTGAAATTTATGATCAAATTATAATAGATCTTATAAATTTTTTACATAAAACTTAAATGATAATAAATAAATTTATAATTTGTTTAAGGTCATTTTTTAAATTTTAATGTTATATTTTTTATATTCTCTTTTGAATCATGTTTTTATTAGCATATCTCGAAACAATGTTTATTTTATGATAAATATTCGAGTTGTTTATGATAAATTGTCCCACAATTAAGATATGAATTTTGGATTCATATATATGGTTGGACAAATCTAAGCTCTTATGTTAATTTTTGTAATTATTTAGATCCAAATTCATATTTAAGATGGTATCAGAGTCAAGTTCGTCCTGATTTGAATATACTGATGTTGGAACTCTAATTGTGATGTCCACGCTCCAGGATCGAACATGGACGTGAAAAAGAGTGTTATAATAAATTGTCCCACATCGATTTTTGAACATAAATTTTGGACCTTAGATTTTTTGAATTAATGTTTTGGATTAGTTCGACCCAAACTCATATTTGACATAAACGAATTACTTTTAAAATTTTAATGAAATTTATAAATTTTCATTCAAAATCAATTTATAATATGAATGGATTGATAGATAATTTATATATATTATAATAGATTTTAAATTACTTCAAAAACGATGATTTCAACAAACCAAAATAATGTGCATTCGTAATGTTTTGGATCTTTATGTAAATTAAACTTTGCTACAAAAGAAAAAATTGAATGTGAAATGAGTTTGACGAGTTGTAAATTGATGATAGGAATAGACGTGTGATGAGACGATGAAGTGGTGAAATGAATCGGGTCTATATTTCACTCGTATTGTTATTATTATTAATAATATTGTTATTATTTTATATTTTATTTATTGGGAAACCCACTATATGGTTTAATTATGATTCGAGGAAAAGGAATAATATGGAATTTCAAAGCCACTCAAGAGACAGTAGAAGGAGAGGCAACACGACACGACGATCGAAGTGCTTCATCGCTTGCTAATTGGCCATTTTTTCTTGTCGGAATTATTGTTTAATGTTTATTTTAGTTTTTATACTTTAGATGGATATTTCTGTAATTATATTGGTCATATATGATTTGGATCTGTTCAATATTATATATGAGATCAAAATTATATTCTTAACGAATATGAAACAATATATCGCAACATTTCCTTCACGTTCAGACTCGGTTCTAGAACATGAATATAATCGGAATCCCAACATCAATATAATTAAGTCAGGAAGAAATTGACTCTAATACCACATAAAAAAATTAAACAGATATTATTCACGTTTTGTCGTCTAGATTACAAGATACACCTATATATAGATAAATTAGACAAACATAATTAATTACATAAATATCCCTATGATATTCTTACTCTATTAATAAGCTTAATTATCATATGGTGTTTAGCAATTTTTTGCTAATTTTGGGTGAGAGATTATAGTCTTGTAAATTTAAAATATACCAACATAGGGTTTAGAAAAAGAAAAAAAAAACTAATGAAGTAACATAATATATGACTAACATCCATTCTAAATATTATATTTTTTATTACTTCAACATTTATTATAATTTATATACAATTTATTATAAATTTATTTGATTTATATATCTTATGTGTTATTATAAGGATGTCACAATTTATTTAACGTGTATCTAAAAATAATTGTTATATTCACGGTTATAAAAAAACAAATAAAAATATAAACAACATAATATATAAATAATTCTACGAAAGAGATGGGATAAAAAAGAAAACAGCGGGAATAAAATAGCAATACAAAATTGATTTTTGCTTCATGAGTTTTTGTTTTCATATGAATTTTTATTTATTAATTAATGAATTATAATTTCAAAACATGAAATTATTATGAAATTGATTTTTTTTTTGTATTTTGAATGTAAACAGGAAATTATATATATAAATTAGATATTTTTTCAATCAAAGAATGAACTTAAAAAAAGCTGGAGAAACACGGAAACTATTATAATAAATATGCTCATTTATTTATTTTGAAATATTTGTCATTTGCTAGTTGAAAACGATATTCTTTATGGTGTTGCGTTATTTGTTTCTTTGCATATCAAATGAAAACAAAAATGATTACAACATGAATTCATAATGACAATAATAACAATGATAATGTATACATAAAAAAATTAAAAGAAAATTTATTGGTGTTATAATGTATACTATATTTATTGGGTTACCATTAACACGCATATTTTCTTTAATATTCAAATTTAATTATGAAACAAGATAGATGCATTAGATCATATATTTATCAATTGATATAATTTTTTATTCGTCTTCTTATATATATATTTTTAATGAAAGATGAGCGTGAATCAATATATGATCTATTTTTTTTATTTTTTATGAAATGCAAATTCGACAAAATTAAAAAGTATATATATCTAGCTATTGAGATCATCGAAAAGGTTCGTAATAGTTATTATTATTAATATAAATTTAGAGATTTTTATAAAGTGTATGAAAAGAAGTGTTAGTACAATCGCACTTTAAACAAATTGGGAAGCAAAATTAACAACTTATGTCATTTCGTGAGGCCCCCTCAATTGTGTACTACATTTAACAATTAATACCCATTTGTATGTACATACATGTGTTGAGTGTGAAAGTGCTCAATAAAAATTAAATAAATATTTAAAATAAAAATAAAATAAAAATTGTCGGAATATAAACATGAGAATTGACAATTCCATGATGGTCCAAGTCCACTTGTTGTCTTAAAATGGGACTTTTGATTAAGTGGCAAGTGGTGAGTTTTATTTATTTATTTATTTATTTATTTTTATTTTTATTTTGCCTTTAGATCCATCAAGTGGTGTTTTTGTTTTTTGTGAAACAATGACACTTTTGTGTTTATTTTTATGCAATCATCATATGTAATATTATTTTTATTAAGCTCTTTGGCAACCGAATTATGCAAAATTATGTGCATAAATAGATAATTTTAATACTAATAGTATTTTGTACCATCTAATTATCAAAAGGGAAAATTACTTGATAAGTAATGTCCCATAAAGTTTCAACTACAAACCATAATCATTATGTGACATTGCAAATCACATTATGTTATTTTATGCTTTAAAAGACATTTGTTCACATGCTATTTTGTACCGTCTAATTATAGTATAAAAAAATCAGTAATTTCGATTATAATATGATAATTTTGATTATAATATAAATAGATGAATTTCATGTAATTTTAGGTGAGTTGACATTTAATAAAAACATATTAAATCAATCATTTGGAATGATGCTAATTTTGATAGACGAGACATCAAAGAAAGAAGTGCTTAAAAGCATACAAAAATATAAGACTAATAATTTGACATGAAATTCATAATTAACATGAAGACAAAATAAGTTATTCAACGACGACGGTACATCAACTAGGTTAAAGGGTTAAAGTGAAAGACCAAAATCAAACCGGAATCTTGCGGTTAAGGCCACCGGAGATTCAGATTCTCCGGCGAAGATAGATAGAATCTTAGTCAAGTGGCTGGCTCCTAGAGTGGACCGTACATATGTGGAGGCGTGGTCCATGGTTCTCTTTTAACCGAAAACAGCAGCCCTAGAGAGTGACTTCTCCACAACGTGTCCAATCATGGTTGCTCCTACAAATATCAATATTAACCCTCTTTTTGCTTTTTTTTTAAATTAGATAATAAGTTTTTTTAATATAATATGATCTATAAATGATATCTTTTCAATGTTACATATTTCTACATTAACAGAATTGGTTTAAGGTAGTCTTGTACATGACCATTCGCTTAGATACATTTAGATAACTTAAAACAAAAATTATATAATATTATATATATGAATTATGATTTTCGTCTTGATTGGTTTGAACAAAATTATAGAGAATGCACGTCGCCAACGAATGCGAATATAAGAATATTCAAATTAATATGAATCAATCGCAAATATCATATCAAATAGATTTGAATTTAACCCAGAAACTAGAAATGGACACGGATGATACACAAATCTTATAAAATTTGTATCCAAATTTGAATCCGTGAAATGCGATATTCGAACTAAACAATAAACCAGATACCCGCAAATATCCAAAACTGAATTTGTTAATGTCATGTTGTTTGGTTATATGAGGAAATTGGATGTAATTAAAATGGAAATCGATGGAAAAACTTAAAATTTGTGGCAACATGCTTTCTATGTTTTTCGAAACTTGTAATTTTACTTGAATCTTATGCTTTTAACCCTATGTCCATCTCTTTTATTTTTTTTTCCTAATTCATTCATGATAATGCGATAAAATTTGCACGTTTTGTACTAATATCTCTTATGGGTATATGTTAAATTTTCTCTAAACATGAAATTCAACAATGTTCGTTGAGAAATAATTTGCATTTACCTACAAAAGTTTAGTGTCATCGAGAAATAATTTGCGAATGTAGAGTATCGAAACGGGAAATAAGTGAAGGGACAATGTAATCTACAGACGTAATGTTTTCTCATTACATCGATTTTTCTAGTAAAGTCGACAATTTTCCTAGAAAATCTCTTATATACCTATCTAGTTGACGACGATAAGGCTAGGACAAACGACCGACGAATACAGAGACGACTGACGAGAAAGGTAAGTGATGGAAAGGAATGGACAATGATAGAAGAAGCAACATTATTGTATTTTTTTTATGAAAAGTATGAATATCTTGGTAATTTTATATATTTGCTGATACCCGCTTGTGAAAATGGAAAATCCGAACCTATAGATAATGTGATTATATTATTTGAACCCAAATGTAATTTCATTAACCGAACTCAAACCTGACCCTAAACACATGGATTCAAGTATTTTACTTGACGTGGAGGCTGAGTTTTGGATTAATACGGGTTATTCGGATAATTTGTCCAATCTTACCAGAAACCAGTTCAAAAATCTAATATTACAAAATATTACATATATAACTCTGTGCTTCATGCTTACCGATGGAGAACAACACAACATAACATTTTCGGATCTTAAAATACATAGACCTATTTGAATGTCCGTACTAAAAACCAAACTCATTATGGCCTACGGGTTAAGAAGACCGACCCATGACCGTAAGATTCTCAGTTTCAGAAGGAGAAAGCCTACAAAGAAACCAACTCCAAGCCGATAACGGTTTCGAAAGAGCACAGCAGAATCCGAGGATCAGCAAAGGCAAAAGTTTACGAGCGTTCATACCTCGGCCACGAGTTTCTTGAAAATCTATCCATCTACTTCTGCCTTTGATCAGTTTCCGCAGAACAATAGGGTAAGAGGATCATCAGACTGTACATTTCTGTGTCGAATTTAGTACCAAATACTCGGATCTTTCACATTTTCATTGAATCATATCAGAAACACACAGCTTAAATTGTACTTCAGAAACAGATCCTTTGAATAAGGGATAAGAAATCTATCATACACTTCCATTTTACAGAAAAAAAAACAACACTTTCAGACTCACCAGGCACTGTCCGAACCAAAACCAAAGCCAAAATCTATTATATCACACAGACAGAGAGGATTTCAACGGAAAAAGAACCAAAAGGTATGATGAACAAACCCGCAAAGGATGTCTCATCAGTTTCAGCTATTAAGGTTTGGTATGCAAACTCCAGATTCCGGGTTCTGTTGCTCCTTCCAGATTCTTCCGGTAACTCTAAGTTTTAGCTCTTTCCGGTCACCACCAGAGAAGAAAAGCGCCATGTTTCTTTGGATTACGAGACCATCATGGCTATCTCGGACTTTCCTGTGGCTATCCCTTACGCTTCTCGGTGTACCTTCCCATATAAGTTTACGCCCGCTGCCTCCAACTTCTAGACTGTAGCTGTAATTTCGTGCTTCTACCTCGTCTCCCATGAATCTCAAGAATGCCATGTATACTGGAGCCATACCGAGCTGGAATGCCTCAAAATGAAGGCAGAAGTATTGTCCAAAGCAATGGAATACCTACCACAATATCACAAAACCCTTCAGTTTTCAATCAATCAGTTGAAATACTTCTTCGTCTAGGACCAAAAAAACCATGAACGAGACTCACCGTAAGCATCCAAGTGGCATTCTCTACTTCACGTGGATTGGCTTTGACATACCGATGATTGAATGTACATCCTGAGTGCATGTCAACTTTGTGATCATCCCTCAAATGAGCTACGAGGAAAGGGATATCACCCACGACAGCACATTCTGAACCAGCGTATGGACAATTATACGGTCTGAAGTTACAATTAGACTCATGCTTTAGTTTGCTGTAATACGGAAATATCTCGGGGCATCCAAGATTGTAATACTTGCACGGTAATTCGAGTGATTCGGCCACTTTCTCAAGAGCTAAACATCTAATATCTCCGAGTTCTTGTCTACACGTTGGACACCGATTGTGAACCCTTGCTTTACAGGTCGAACATAATGTGTGTCCATTATGGCACTGCAAATACCAAAACCTTCCAGTTCATTCCCAGTGATTAAACACCCAACACAGATCAAATTCCATTGTTTCTAAAGAACCCTGCTTTTCTAAGGTCTTAGTTTACTATAAGCTTCATCCCCATATCTGTACAGCCTAATCGGATTTATAGCAATGAACCCTAAATTTGCACAGCCTAATCGGATTTATAGCAATGAACCCTAAATAGCCTAATCGGATTTATAGCAATGAACCCTAAATTTGTACATTTGAACGCAGATTTAGATTACAAGATACACAGATTTGAACACAGATTTATAGCAATGAACCCTAAATTTGCACAGTATAATCAGATCATCAGCGCTGAGTTACAGACAAGCTAAGGAATTTGAAGGGATAAAACCATACATCGCAATCCAAAAAACCCTAAATGTCATGATTCCAGTAATGAATTTCAAGTATTTTGAAAAGAGGAGAAACGGATAAGCACCTGATGAATTGGTGGGTACATTGAATTGGTGCAGACTGGACATTCGAGGAGCTCGTAGACGCTCGTCGCCGGAGCAATCGCCGTTGGACCGATGATGTTGGTGGTGGCTCCACCGTGGTTCCCCGGAGATTTCGCCGAAGAAAATTGATGGTTGTTGTGGTGATGATGAATCTCATCGTTTTCGATGCTGACGCACTCGATACTATCCGACTCCATTAATACAACGAAATTAAAAAAAAAAAATCAAAAATTGGGTATTTTCTCTTCCTTTACTAATTTTCTAATGATGGACGGAGAAAATTCCTTTCTTTCTCGCCGATCAACAAGGGAAAAGCAAGAACACGAACAGTACTTTGTTTTCCTCGCACTTTTGGGTGTATTTTCTCCAAAAGAGATTCAACGATGAATAGAAAAATCTGGAAACATGAGATAGAGAGAGAGAAGAGGAAAAGAAAAAAGAAAATCTGGGAAATTTTTTCCCGGAATCCAAACAGGACCCTTCTCCCTCTTCCTCTCTTCGATCTATTTCCGCTAAAGATTTGCTTTTCCTCGTTGGCCTGTGCGATCTTTTGTTTTTGCTTTCTTCTCTCTACCTCATGATACGAAGAAACTAGAGATTAAATAATAGCCGTCCAGATCTTAAGGCTCCTTTTTAATCGGATTTGAATCCGACGGTCATCAGAATCCGCCTGCTTTTAATATTGTTTTTTTTTGTTAAATAACTATTTCTAGTTAGGATAAGGTTATTTATTAACCGTAATAACCAAAATCTCCCTATATAAATCCTAAAATCAGTTAAAACCCGTTTAAAATCTTCCTGCTAATTTACACATTAATGCGTAATTATAAAGCTACAGTCTTTTACATTTTAAAAACCTTGCATTATGATCAGGGCCGGCTAAGGCCCTGTTCCATAGGAGCCTTGGAACAGGGCCCCAGTTGGATGGGGGCCCAATATTAAAAAAAAAAGTTTTTTTTTAGAAACTCTAATCTCTAGCCAACTTCTTTTTTTCTTTCTTTGGTGTCTTCTTCATGATTTTTCTCTCTTTTCTTGCTCTCTTTGTTTCCAATTTCGTCTCATCTCTTTCTTTTTGATTTGTTTTGTTTGTTTACGGAATCAAGGTCTCTTCCTCTCGTCTCTTCGCGGGTATGTTTCCGATCGTCCTCTTTTTTTGTTGCGTAGTTTGATAGTTAGCTTTGCTGGTATATTAGCTTGTGATATCTAAGTTCCCGATGGTTAGCTTATTTTGAGTATGTTTGATTAGGCTCGGTTTATTGCTCTATTTTTACAAAAAAAGTTTATTATTGACAGATCTTTAGTAGGGTGTTGCAACTAATAATTTTTGTTTTATTATATATACAGATTGAAGATAATCATTCCATATTTTCCATTTGAACCAAAGTCATCTTCATATCTCAGGTTATATTTTTTGCAATTTTAATTGTTGATAACCATGTTTAAAAAGTATGAATCGGGTTATGAAAAACGAAAGAAAAAGGAAAGAATAGAACAATTGATTCAATCTCAAAAAGGAGCTCTAGATAAATTTATCACTAGGGAATCACAAAACAATGATATAAAATTTAATGATTTATACAAAGAAATTGTTGTTGATAAAACTATTAGAGATAATAATGAGAATGATATGGAAATTAAAGAGAATTTAGGTTTCAATGAAACTAACAATGAACAATATAATAATGATGTTGAGTCTAGTGGTGGTAACAACAATTTGTTTGATATTTATGATCCAAAAAATTGGGATAAACTTGATTCAAAATCAATTGACATGTTAGCAATTAATGGTCCTAAAAGAGATTTATCTATTGAGAAAGGTCCGAAAGATAAATATTCAAGAAGATTTTCAAAAACATTTTACACAAGAATTTTATCAAACGGGGAAAGTTGTGACAGAGAATGGTTAGTATATTCAAAGGAGCTTGATAAAATTTTTTGTTTTTGTTGTAAGATTTTTAAAAAAGGTCATAGAAGAGGTTTTCTAGCAAATGAAGGTCTTTGTGATTGGGCTCATCTTAGTGCTAGGTTAAGAGAACATGAAACAAATATAGAACATATATAGAACAAATGAATGTTGTAAATATTTATTGCATGTAAAGGAAATATTTTAGCATCGAATATTTCGTTTCAAAAGGGCATATTTTAATTTTATTGCACAGGGTCTCTTCTCTAGTTGAGCCGGCCCTGATTATGATGACGACAAGAATTTGTCTTGCTTCAGACCAAAACAAGGTAAAGCACGACAAGGTATATTTGGAGCTACAGACATAATCCACATGATGTTTTGTTTATGTACTGAGAAGAAGATAAGGTTATATGTTATTTCCATCGTATTAACTTAAGAATATCGATACAGGCTCGTATGAATGAACATATGGCCGCTCGGTCTCGGCTTCTATCTCTCCTTCTAATCCTTTGTTGTTTGTAACAATTAAGCCAAATTAAGTTAAAATTAGATAAAAAAATTTAAGTTATCAAATATCATATATAAATATTCATAGTTCAAATGTTAATCGATTTGAGACAATACAATTTAACATTTTCTTCACATTCATAGTTCATTTGTAGTGTCACTATAAGAAAATCACAAATTAGGGACTGAAAAATTCGTCCCTAATCCGTCCCTAAATAGGGTTAGGGACGGATTAGGGACGACTAGTAGTAGTCCCAATCGCGCGTCTCCAAATGTTATCCGTCCCAATCCGTCCCCAATTGGGGACGGAAAATTCAGTCCCCAATCCGTCCCCAATTAGGGACGGAAAATTTAGTCCGCAAACAGTCCCGGGATTGGGGACGAACCGTTTTCCGTCCCTAAAAATTAGGGACGGACTGCTGCGACCGTCCCGATTTTTTAAAAATAAAAAAATAAAATTAAAATAAAATTCGATTAGATTTAAAGATAAAAATTAGTACATAACAATAATTACAAAGCATACATATAACCAACATTTTTAATGCTAAGCCGTTGGAGGTATTTCCAATTAGTCGTGTGATCGAAATCACTGTTCTGAACTGCATCCCAATCGATGTTAGGCATTTGCGATTGCATCATGCGCAGAAGCTTTTTCATTCGCCTATCTGATCGTTCAGCTTGCTTTCTTGATAGTTCAACCTCCTTTAGTGCTTGTTCAACGCGCCTGTCGCTTGGAACCTACCTTTCGGATAATTGATGCCGGAACTCGTACTCCGATACTTTTTCTTTACCTTTGGAAGAAGTTGAATGTTTTGAGGCCATTGCTCCAAGTCCGAAAATACGACCTTTGTATGGCGTAACTTGCTGAAAACAAATATAGAGAATTAATAACATTTATAAATAGTAAAATTATATCATATTAGAATATCATTATTACCTCGAGATACAACTCGTTGTACTTTGTGTTCCATCTTCTCTCGGGGGAATTTGCGATACTCGCTCCGCTGCCATGTTTTCAATTTCATCGTGAAGGCTTTTCGCCTTGGGATCCACCCACGAACCATCTGACTTCTTAACGTGCGTACGTTCCAACAATTCTAGATACGATGGTTCAGATCTCTTCTCTTCGCCTGAAACTCCTCTAAAGTATCTGCAGGGGAAGGTGCTTCATCAACACCATCCTGATTATCCTTCTTCTGAAACTGTTCCGTTTCATCTGAATTTAGAGACTGAAAACAGCGATGAATGAGTGGAGAGCTGCTTAAACTTTTCAGGTCAGCAGATTCTCCATTTAGATGCCCCTTACAGTCATCCTCAAAGCTCATCTCATCATATTCAACTGGGCCATAATATTCATTAGCTTGTCGCTTGCTCTTTGCCTTAAATTCTGGGGAATCCCAATATGCGCACATCTGATCCCAAATATCTTCTGCCATCCAAACGGGTTTTCCTTTCGTCCCTCGTCTTTCCCGACATTTACCTACGATAGACTTGAGACGCTTTGCCGCATTTTTTTCAAATTTGGACTTTACTAGTCCTGTAAAGGCGGGATTCCAATAAAATTGTTGCTAAAACAATAATAAGCTTATTATATTTAAATTGTAATTTAAATTACTTGATAAAATTAAAAATTGTTTAAAACATACCACTAATGATTTCCACCATCGTTGCTTAATATCTGGATCGGTATGTGTCCAATTGTAACACGCCCGATCATAATCAGCTTTTATCAACATTGTTATGTGACGATTAAGTTGATTATATCCAAACCTACAAATCAAAATGAAAGATAAATTAACATTTAGTTAACTATTTATAATTGAGATTTGAAATTGAGTATACGTACCATAGTCCGTCGTTTCCTCGAACATGGTCTATAAGAGGAAGCTTGTGTCGTTCTTCATCCATTGCTAAAATTTCTTCCACTGTTGGTTCCTCGTATATATCAGGGTCGTGATGCATTACTTGATCGGAAGGTGGTTGCATTTGCGGATAATATGGCATATATTGCCCCGATTGTGTCGATCCAGTGTTTCAGAAGAAATTTGGATTCATATAATCTTCAAACCCTGAATTGGAATGTCGAGAATGAGATGAAAGGTTGCCACTTTCCTCGGACTGAGGGCGGTTTCTCGTTTTACCGCCTCTTCCAACACGACGCGACATACTGAAATGTGAAATTAAAATATTACGACACCACCCCAAACCAATCTTATCAATTTCTCAATTTCAACACATACTATCAGGAACATGACATCCAGAAATAACAAAATCGGATTATAATTAACTTTGCATGACAAGAAAGGTCCATTGATATACAGTTTCTCAAAGCAAATCAAGCTAAAACATACGAAATTGGAATCAAGCAAATGGCAGTGAAATTGGAATCTCCATAACACATGAATCCATCTAAACATACGAAACCATCTAAACATACGAATCCATCTCTAAACATACGAAACCATCTAAACCATGAATCCATCTACTTGTCGACGGGGCGACGACGGTGGGGAGATGCGAACGGGGCGATCGGTGGGGAGACGGAGGTGGGGAGAAGCAAACGACGCTGGTGCAGATACAGACGAGGGAGCGGTGGGGAGCTGCGAACGGGGCGACCGGTGGTGAGACGGAGGTGGGGAGGGAGATGCGAACGCGGGCTGAGATACAAACTTTGGATTCAGAAATTTATATGAAATTGGGGACGGATACATAAAGTCCGTCCCCATGTGTCCGTCCCTAATTGGGGACGGCTGAGACTCATCCGTCCCCAATTCCGGGATCGGGACGATTGACCGGTGCCTAGACGATAGATCGGGATCGGGACGGCTCATTCGTCCCCAATTCTTGGCGTCTGCGCTCCCCAATAGCCTCACCTCCCCTCCACCACCGCCTCGCCTCTACCAACGCCTCGCCTCCCCTCCCCTCCCCAACCGCCTCACCTCCCCTCCACCACTGGCTCCCCCCCCCCCCCCCCCCG
>CM071863.1:60273123-60290574 GCA_036759665.1 Gynandropsis gynandra
ACTGGCTCGCCTCCCCCACCACCTCGCCTCCACTCCACCAATGCCTCGCCTCCCCCACCGCTGCGCCTCCCAAGACCCCTAAAACCATCGACCGATCCTAAATTTTGTCAGAATTATCCATCTGAAAACCCTAAAACCATCTGAAAACCCTATAAACAACCCTAAAACCATCGATCGATCCTAAATGTCACCAAAATTAGCCATCTGAAAACCCTAAAACCATCTGAAAACCCTGTGAATATTAAATCAGATGTATCTAAGGGTTCAAAATTAGCTAGCAAAAAAAAAAAGATCCAACAATAGATATGATGACAGTTGTTAGAGATACTGTTCACTTAGGATTTTGCTTTATATAGTATTAAATACGACATGAGACATCGACTCAGTTATATTATATGGGTTAAATATAAATTAATGAGTTTTTTTATTTAGATAATTAGGTATAGTTCTATGTTTAATATGATACAAAAGTCTCTTTCGTCCTGATTTGAATATTTCAATGTTGGACTTTTTACGATGTCTACATTATGCGATCGAGTTTAAACTTGAAAAACAATGTTATATCATATTGTATCATATCAACTATATGATATAAATTAAGGATTTATGTATATATATATATTATATATATAACATTGAACATTTGGATTAGGTTAGAAGAAATTTCAAGATTTGACCTATCATACAAAAGTAGTAAAAACTGTCGTTCGTTCTAGGACTGGACAAAATATTTGAATTATTCGTATTCGATTCGTATACGAATATCCGTTGACACAAATACAAATACAAATATTAGAAATCAGATTATCGACAGATACAAATAGTAGACTCAATTATCCGAACTATTCGTATCCGTTAATACTAAATAAAAATTTAGTTATTATATAGATACATATATAATAAAATTGATTTTAATGATCAAATTGGAAATAAAAAACATTAATAATCTTATTTAAACACATATTACATAAATATATAGACAAATATGCAATATATTTATGATCGGAGTACTAAAATATCAAATACTTTAAAATAACTAATATCGTAGAAGATTTAATTTACACTCAAGAATGGTTTTAATCCAAATAAGTTGGATAATGTTACAATATATGAAAAAAAACAGAACTCACTAAATATATAACTTTTTTTCGAGTTTATTTTAGTTTATAATCTACCAATTTGTTTCATTATTTTAGGTGAATTGACGATATTCGTAGAATCATCGGCGAAACTAAATTTAAATGAATGATGTGGAGATTATTGTGAAAATTTGGTATTTTTTTATTTATATTATGTATATTTGTATCTTGGTGCGATTTGAATTTTAGTTTTAGATTATATTTGATGATTATTGGTTTTTTTATTAAAATTCTTATATATATATATATATTTACGTTAAAAAATTTAGGTTCATATACGAATATTTGTATATCCGACTGATATCCGTATATCCGAAATTACAAATACAAATACAAATAATAAATCTGGATATTTGCTGAATACAAATACAAGTACAAATACAAAAACAAATAGTTGTATACTTTATTTTTACTTAAACCGCAAATATTCTCAAAGAAACAAACATATTCCCAAAAGAAACAAACTCCAGACACAACTGAGACTACTTTCCAAAAGAAACAACGTTAGGACAATGAATCTCCATAAGCAACGAAACTCTAGGGTTCAGAACGTAATCTAAGCATAGAAACCGTGTTGCTCAAGCAATTGGCTGATGTAGTCACCGATTAGGTAAGCTAAACCTGATGCTCCAAACGCTGCTGCTACATACGCTCCCACGGTTTTCCAATAGTGTTTCTTGAAGACGCAAGATTTGATACTAGCAAGAACGAAAACGCAAACGAGAGACGCAGCAAAAACATATGTAGCTTTGGTGATTCTCTCTTCAATTCTACCGGAGGATACCAAGTAATATACCAAAGGAGGGATTACGCCAAATACGATGAATGATAAGATCACTACAATGATGTGAAGAGGGAACCTTTTTCTTCTTCCGAGGAGTTTTTCGTATTCATCCTTTTCATTCTCTTTAGGTTTCTCAAAGTAGAGTTGTATGAGCTACAAGGAAATGGTAATGGTCAGTCGAGATCCCGAGATATACAACTAAGTGGGGGTGGAAAAGATAAATCACTCACATTGAGAAAAATTAGAGCTAATCCACTGCCCAAATTAGCCAATGATGTGATAATGATGTTCACTACAAAGAAAGGAAAAAGGAAAATGTCGATAGAATCTTGATTCAACGTAAAATGCAAAGAGATTGATGATATGATACTTACGAGTTGAAGCACCGGAAGCCGCAGCAGATGATACAACACCAAGACTTGTGATTGATTCTATTATACCTCCATACACAATACTCTTCAATATTTCTGGTAAAAATCCCATTATTATTTGGATCACTATTCTTTTTTCACCTGTAATGTTAATCGATATTTTAATCAGAACAGTTTGGTTCAAGGTTCGAAACATTTGTAAATTTCCACCAAAACATACCGTTGCATTACAAGTATATTCAAGAATAATTTTGTTTTACTTTGACATGTAAAAGGTTAATCTTAAATATTCTTGAATATTCAAAGCACACATGGTTTTGTGTGTGAAAGTTCAATTTGTGCAATGTTATTCCCATTTATTGTTTTCACTAATTGATTGTCATACATTTTAATGTTGGCATTGTGTTCAAAGATTCAAAAGGAAAATAATAAGTTACACATCTTCGATTAGAATCTACAAAACAAAATGCATTGTAATTATTCATTTATATGTTGCAATAATCCGATTTTCAATTTAATTGTTAAAGATAAAAATTAAAAGCATACATGATTTTTTATGGATCCGTCAACTTTTGTAATGTTATACCCATCTACTGTGTTCACTATTTGATTGTCATACATTTTAAAATCGTTATTATTGTCAAAGATTTAAAGCAAAAAGTTTAAGTATATAAAGAACAATAAGCTACATAACATCGTTCAAGTATCCAAAAAAATAATGTGCCTTGTAATTTTGCATCTATATTAGGATGCAATAATTTTCCACTTCAATCATAAAAAAATAAAGCATACCTAGTTTTTTGACGAGTTCTTCAATCTTTGTGGCATTATTCTCATTTACCGTGTTCTCTATTTGATTGACACACATTTTAAAATCGTCAACATCGTCAAAGACTTAAAGCAAAAAATTACATAAAGAACCATAAGTTACATAATCTCGTCCAAGTATCTAAAAAATAATATGCCTTGTAATTTTTCATCTATATTATGTTGCAATAATTTTTCACTCTAGTCATAAAAGAAAAAAAATTAAAAGCATACCTGGTTTTTTTATGGATCCGTCAACCTTTGTGGTGTTATTCTCATCTACCGTGATTTCTATTTTATTGTCATAATTTTAAAATTGTTATTATCATCAAAGACTTAAAGCAAAAAACTTAAGTACATAAAGAACCATATATAAGTTACATAATCTCGTCCAAGTATCTTAAAAAATAATATGCCTTGTAATTTTTCATCTATATTATGTTGCAATAATTTTCCATTCTAATCATAAAAGAAAAAAAAATTAAAAGCATACCTGGTTTCTTGATGGGTCCGTCAACCTTTGTGGTGTTATTCTCAACTACCGTGATATCTATTTTATTGTCATAAATTTTAAAAATTTTATTATCGTCAAAGACTTAAAACTAAAAAATTAAATTTATAAAGAACCATAAGTAACATAACCTCGTCAAAATATCTAAAAATACAAATTCTTTGTAATTTTTCATCTATATTATATTGCAATAATTTCCACTCCAATCATAAAAAAGTTAAAAGCATACCTGGTTTCTTGACGGGTCCGTCAACATTTGTGGCATTATTCTCATCTATCGTGTTCTCTATTTGATTGTCACACATTTTAAAATAATCATTATTGTCAAAGATTTAAAGTAAAAAAACTTAAATATATAAAGAACCATAATTACATAACCTCGTCCAAGTATCTAAAAATAATAATATGCCTTGTAATTTTTCATTTATATTATGTTGCAAAAATTTTCTACTCCAATCATTAAAAAAATTAAAAAAATTAAAAGCATACCTGGTTTCTTGACGGGTCCATCAATGTTTGTGGCATTATTCTTATTTACTGTATTCTCTATTTGATTGTCACACATTTTAGAATCATCATTATCGTCAAAGATATAAAGCAAAAAATTGAAGTACATAAAGAACCATAAGTTACATAATCTCATCCAAATATCTAAAAAATAGTATGCCTTGTAATTTTTTTATCTATATTATGTTGCAATAATTTTTCACTCTAATCATAAAAAAAAAATTAAAAGCACACCTGGTTTCTTGATGGGTCCGTCAACCTTTGTGGCTTTATTCCCATCTACCGTGATCTCTATTTTATGGTCATAAATTTTAAAATTGTTATTATCGTCAAAGACTTAAAACTAAAAACTTAAGTATATAAAGAACCATAAATTATATAACCTCGTCAAAATATCTAAAAATACAAAGTTTTTGTCATTTTTCATCCATATTATATTGCAATAATTTCCACTCCCATAATAAAAAAAATAAAAGCATACCTGGTTTCTTGGCGGATCCGTCAACATTTGTGGCGTTATTCTCACCTATCGTGTTCTCTGTTTGATTGTCATACATTTTAAAATAATCATTATTGTCAAATATTTAAAGCAAAAAACTTAAGTATATAAAGAACCATAAGTTACATAACCTCGTCCAAGAATCTAAAAAAATTGTGCCTTGTAATTTTTCATCTATATTATGTTGCAATAATTTTCCACTCCAGTCATTAAAAAATAATAAACTTTAAAAAAATTAAAAGCATACCTGGTTTTTTGACGGGTTTGTCAATCTTTGTGGCATTATTCTCATTTACCGTGTTCTCTATTTGATTGTAACACATTAAAATCGTCATTATCATCAAAGACTTAAAGCAAAAAATTTAAATACACAAAGAACCATAAGTTACATAACCTCATCCAAGTATCTAAAAAATAATATGCCTTGTAATTTTTCATCTATATTATGTTGCAATAATTTTCCAGTCTAATCATAAAAAAATTAAAAGTATACCTGGTTTCTTGATGGGTCTGTCAACCTTTGTGGTGTTATTCTCATCTACTGTGTTCTCTATTTGATTGTCATAAATTTTAAAATTGTTAGTATCGTCAAAGACGTAAAACTAAAAACTTAAGTATATAAAGAACCATAAGTTACATAACCTCGTCAAAATATCTAAAAATACAAAGTTGTTTTTTAACTTTTCATCTATGTTATATTGCAATAATTAATCGTACAAAAAGATTAAAAACATACTTGGTTTCTTGACGGGTCCATCAATATCATCTATCGTGTTCTCTGTTTGATTGTCATACATTTAAAAGTAATCATTATTGTCAAAGATTTAAAGCAAAAAAACTTAAGTATATAAAGAACCATAAGTTACATAATCTACTCAAAGTATCTAAAAAAATAACGTGCCTTATAATTTTTCATCTATATTATGTTGTAATAATTTTCCACTCCAATCATAAAAAAAAATTAAAGCATACCTGGTTTCTTAACGGGTCCGTCAACCTTTGTGGCGTTGTTCTCATCTACGCTATTCACTATTTGTTTGTCATACATTTTAAAATCGTCATTATTATCAAAGATTTAAAGAAAAAAACTTAAATATATAAGGAATTATAAATTACATAACCTCGTCCAAATATCTAAAAAATAACGTGCCTTGTAATTTGTCATCCATATTATATTGCAATAATTTTCCACTCTAATCATAAAAAAAATTTAAAAGCATACCCGGTTTTTTGATGGGACCGTCAACGTTTGTGGCGTTATCTAAAAAACAAAGTATCTTGTAATTTTTCATATATATTATGTTGCAATAAATTTCTACTCCAATCATTAAAAAAATAAAAATAAAAGCATATCTCCTTTCTTGATGGATCCGTCAACCTTTGTGGTGTTATTCTCATCAACTGTGTTCTCTATTTGATTGTCATACGTTTTAAAATCATCATTATCATCAAAGACTTAAAACAAAAAATTTAATATATAAAGAACAATAAATTACATAACCTCGTCCAAATATCTAAAAAAAAGCAAAGTGCCTTGTAATTTTTAATCAATAATATGTTGCAATAATTTTCCACTCCAATCATTAAGAAAAAAAATTTAAAAAAAAAAATACCTGGTTTCGTGACGGGTTCGTCAATCTTTATGGTGTTATTCTCATCTACCGCGTTCTCTATTTGATTATCATACGTTTTAAAATCATCATTATTGTCAAATACTTGAAGCAAAAAACTTAAATATATAAAGAATAATAAGTTACATATCCTCGTCCAAGTATCTAAAAAAACAAAATGCCTTAAAAATTTTGATCTATATCATGTTGCAATAATTTTTCACTCCAATCATTCAAGGAAAAAATTAAAAACATACCTGGTTTCTTGACGGATTCGTCAACATTTGTGGCGTGATTCTCATCTACCATGTTCTCTGTTTGATTGTCATCCAATTTAAAATCGTTATTATCGTCAAAGAATTAACGTAAAAAACTTAAATATATAAAGAACAATAAGTTACATAATTTCATCCAAGTATCTAAAAAAACAAAGTGCCTTAAAAATTTTCATCTATATCATGTTGCAATAATTTTTCACTCCAATCATTTAAGGAAAAAATTAAAAACATACTTGGTTTTTTGACGGATTCGTCAACATTTGTGGCGTTATTCTCATCTACCGTGTTCTCTGTTTGATTGTCATCCAATTTAAAATCGTTATTATCATCAAAGAATTAACGAAAAAAACTTAAATATATAAAGAACAATAAGTTACATAACTTCGTCCAAGTATCTAAAAAAACAAAGTGCCTAGCTATCTTTCATCTGTTGCAATAATTTTTCACTCCAATCATTAAAAAAATATTAAAAGCATACCTGGTTTTTTGACGGGTTCATCAACCTTTACAGTGTTATTATTATCCGTGTTGCCTATTTGATCATCATACGTTTTAAAATCGACTTAGAGCAAAAAAGTTAAGTACGCATCCTCTTCCGACTATCTATAAAAACAAAGTATCTTGTAATTTTTTTATGTATTATATGTTGCAATGTTATGATTTCCATTGTAATAATTAAGAAGATGTTGCGATAATATGATTTTCAATCTAGTAATTAACAAGAAAGAATAAAATTATACCTAGTTTCTTGTTGGGTCCGTCAATCTCAACTATTTCATTTCCTAATTGATTATCATAGGTTTTGAAATAGTCATTGTCCTGAAATATTTAAAGTAAGAAAATAAAGTAATCAAAGAGAACAATTGCGAATACGTACCTTTCCAGAATCTGAATCCAAATTTGAACGATACGCAGAAGAAGAGAAAGAAGAAGGCCACATAGATGAAACGGAACGGCGATGGATCTAACGGAAGTGGTGATGCAAAAGTAGAAAGAAACCACAATGACCCAATGAAAAGCAAACAGAAGCCCAAAAGGTAAAATAAGCAGTCAAGTATTAGGGTAAAGTTGGAGGGGTTGATGATGATGATAGGTATCCACAGAACAAATGGCTCCTTCTGGTTCGGCTTTCCGTTTTCCACAAGTTCAAAGGTTTTGGTGATGTCTCTTCGACAGTTCGGACAGTACATGTAATGCGTTGTTTGGTTCTTTATCAGTTTCTCTGCATCTTTTGTTGCATCGGCATTAGAATATTCTGTTTGTGAATCTTCACTGATTTCACTTTCGGTTTTAGATTTGTCACTGATTGAATCATTCAATCCTGCATCACGTGCTTCATTCGATTCGGTTCCTACACGAGCAACATATTGGATTCTTTAGGTATATGTAACTTCAAACGCAAGAAAGAAATAAAAAAACCCTAACAGTTTATCCAAGTCCCATTTTCTAGTTGATTTAATCTATGTAATTAGAATTGTTATGATAAGTTATCCCACGTCGTCATATGAATTTTGAGACTCATATATATGGTGTTGGATAATTAGTTTTTAGGATTAGTTAGGCTCAATCCATATTTGACATGGGATCACAATCCGGTTCGTTCCGATTTGAATACCAATATTGGATCGAACCTGAACGTGAGGAGAGTGTTATGATAAGTTGTCCCAGATCGACTAAGACATAAACTTCAAAACTCATATATATGGTGTTGGATAACCCTAAAGTCTTAAACTAATTTTGGGATTAGTTAGGTTTTGTATTTTGCCCGGTTCCCCACGAACGTTCATACCCATCTTAAATATTTAATGCATGTAACTAAATAAAATAAAAATAACCACATGATCAGCAAACGAACCTTGTAAGCCACTCTTCTTTTTCCCGTCAATATCCTCTCCGGCGGTTTCTATGGGTCGCTCCTCTTTAACCACCTTCGTACAGCCACTGAGCAAGTGAACGCCGTCATTCTTTTCTCCACCGTCATCCTCTCCTTCAGTTTCGGGTGGCTTCTCCGAGACGGATCACGTCAATGCTGAGATTCTGTTCCCGGCCGTTACCCTCTCCGTCAGTTTCTTGGGGTGGCTCCACTTCCGGTCCTCCTGGACCCTTCGCGTCAACCACCACTTCCTCCGCATGGCCATTGACCAGGTCAAAGCCGTCATTCAGTTCCCCGTCGTTACCCTCTCCGTCAGATACTTGGGGTTGCTCCACTTTCAGTTCTACTGGATCGTTCACGCCAACCTCCGCCTCCTCCACACGGCTACTGACGCCGTCATTTGTTTTCCCGCCACTATCCTTTCCGTCAGTTTCTTGGGGTTGCTCCGCTGTAGGTACCTCCTCGGTACGGCCGCTGACCAGATCAACGTCGTCATTCTTTCTATCCTCTCCATCAGTTTCTTCGAGTGGCTCCAGTTTCGGTCCTCCGGGACCGTTCTCGTCAAGCACCGCCTCCTCCGTCCGGCCACTACCCGTAAAGCTAGTGTCCTCCTTTGTTTCCGCTTCCTCCCTTGACTCGAGCACGGTCTTGGGGCCCTGTTCAAGTCCGGCGTTGAAATCCATAAGATGATAATGATAATGATGAAGATGAAGATGAAGATGATAACGAGAGAAAAGGGCACTTGTTTTATATGTTCGTCACAGGCTTAATTAGTCTTTCTTAATTATAAAGTGTCCATAAGTCTTTTCTTAATCGTTCACATAACCCAAAAAAATTGACCATTCGAATAAAAGTCAACGATTATTTACCATATCATTGTTTAACTCAATTATGTCCGAATAATGCGGTCAATTCTTTTTTAATATATGGTTCATAAGATGAGGAGGTCATATTTTATGCATATTTTCGAGTATTTTTTATTTATTTAAGACTTAGAGATTAGTCTTTTTTCTAAATTTAATTTAAGTTTATGTGACGTGATCCCCGTAGAACTCGCTTCATATGTATTTAGTTAATCGTATCTTTCATGTAATTATTTATATTATATATATGAACATTTTTTTGTCTCTTTTGTCCTGGAAGTCTTGTAATAACGGTGAAGTCATAAATTTTAATCCGTCATCTTTAAATTAATTTAATCCACGTGAAATATATTGATAATAAATTTCATTTCATTTGGAATCTAGAGTTTTTTTCCCGAAATTCATAGAGCTTTATCTATTCCGAAGAATTTATTATAGAAAAATGTTCGGAAGATCGAAGAAATATCACATAAAAAAACTTTCAAATGAGTATCCAAAGAAAAGAACCAAGATTGGTAGAATCATTTGTTGTGGTCGATATAGGGAATATGGCCATAAACTTAGATCGATGTAAGATAAACATATTCTCTCACTCGAGAAAAAGATTATCGAATCTTAGATTATCATATTGTTTAAATATCAAGATATTTGGTTAATCACTTATGAAAATAATATTTATATTTGTATTTATAATTTCAAACAATTATCCAATGAATTTTTTTACAAGTTTGATGACAAATACAAATATCGACGACAAATCCAAGATTGATTACAAATTTATAATTCATAAATCTTGAAATTTATGTTATGTTTGAATTTGTATATTGAACTATCTCTTGAAATCTTGACATTTATGTTTATGTTTATATTGAAATTTTATATGTTGAATTTAATTTTGAAATTATGTTTGAACATTATATCGAACAAGATAAGTGATTTACACAATTTTGGAATATAAAAATCAAAATATTATCAACAAAGTTAATATAATCTATAAATCGACATAAAATAATTCAAAACATATATTTTCTTGTAATATTTATTTCGGATTGTTATAAATTGTTATGTATATAATTTTTTATTTTTCCAATTATTTTTGAAGCTTAAAATTGATTTTTAAGATTTTAATACTATTCAACTAACTTTTTAATATTTAGTTGACTAAGTAGATCTTAAATTAGATTTAGATTGTTTAAACTTCAGACGAAGATCAAAAGCGATTGGGAATACAAGATTAACCAAAATTTTATTACGTACACTCCACAAAAAGGAAGTATCTTTAGAGTATAACCTGTCCTAAATCTGCAAGAAAGTATAGAGTAAGTTTAATTGGTTATTGGTATCCCAAATTCACCTTGGTCAAGCTTCTGCAGAATCATCATAAAGTATTCACAAAATGACCAATAATGTAAGAAACACTTGATGCTCCCATTGCTACTTTTGTATACCTAAACACAGTCTTGTAATACTCCTTTGTCTTCGAGATGTAAGCTTTGGCAATGGCAAGAGCGATAATGCATCCTAATGATGCTGTAATAACAGCTATTGCTCTGTAGTTTCGATTCTCGTCTCTTTGGAATGAGAAGCTGTATACCAAAGGCGGGATTACGCCGAAGACTATAAACGATACAATCACTACGAACACGTGAAGGTAGAATCTTTCTCTTCTTCCTAAGACTTGTTCATATCGATCTTCTTCTTCTTCTTCTTCTTCTTCATCGATTGCTCTTCTGGGTTTGTTGTTCTTGAGTTCAAGAAGCTGTAAAAATCGACTCTTTATAAGTCCTCTTTATATGATCGTATTGCTCACACACACACACACATATATATATATATATCGTACACGATTTGATCACTCACATTGTGAACAATAAGTGTAAGCCCGCTAGATACGTTTGCGAGCCCTATGACAAAAATTTTCACTGTAGCCATGATTAGAACCAAGATATCATTTAGGCATTCGAAATTAACGACAAACAGGAAGATATTGTGATACTTACAAGTGGAAGCACCAGAACCAGCGGCGGATGATACAATGCCTAAGCTTGTGATGGATTCTATTAGACCTCCATACACAATACTTCTCAAGATCTCAATTTTACTGCCTTTACGAGGTATATTGACTGCAGCAATATCGATAGGCACAGTTAATGCCTCGGGATGATCAGATTGAAAAAAAAAAGATTGACGGATTAAGATTACCTGTCTCACTGGACCCAGCAGGACCCAGCTCTGCGGTAACATTATGTTTTGATACTCTTGAAGGTTCGGTACGGTTCTCTTCTTCATTGTCAGACGGTGGTCGACTTGGTGAGACATTCGCTTCATTTTGCAGCCAGATTGAGTCGTTATCTCCAAAAGGGTGGCTTGGCTTATTGCTTCCTGAAAATTTCAACAAAAAATGAAAGAATATGAGCTCTTACAATGGTCAAGCAGCCGAGGGAAAGAAGATGCTATCTTTATTCAGACCAGATGAAACTGAAGTAATACCTTTCTTCTCATTGAGTCCGGGATCAAATTGGAACCACATAGCCAATACAGCGACAAACAACAGTGCAAACACGGAAATGAAGTGTGATGAACAAGTGGAAGGCAACGCTTCCGGAGAAATGAAAAGGAACCACAATGCGAAAACGTAAAGGAACAACAATCCAATGATGTAACAGAGTAACAATGATACAATGTGAAGGAACCACCAAAGAAAATTCTGGACGACGGTCTTCAATCTCCAGTTTCGGATATCAAGAACCCTAATAAGAACTGACCTTGAATCAACCTTTTCCTTGCCTGGATTAGTCAAGAATTGTCACCCAAATGGTCTCTCCACAAACAATCTGAAGAAATTGATTACAAGGAGAACAAAAGTTATACCTTTTTGATCCTTACGGCCAAAAACAAAAGGAAATGGAAGCCGAATTCGGACAGGGAACCATAATATAACATCTTTCCTTTCGGTGTTCTGTTGGATTTCTGATTTTCTCACAACCTTAACAATGTTGGTGATATCTTTGCCACAACAGGGACAGTACAGATGATACATCTGTGGGTTCTTTATAACATAATCTTCAACAACATCAGTTTGCAGCTTCGTTCTTGTGGCATCAGCATTAGATTCTGTAGGAGAATCTTTGTCTCTGACATCATCAGTTTCAGCTGTTCGGTTCTTGTTTTCAGCTCTTAAGCCATTCAAGTTATCATCAATATGGGATTCTGCACCAAAAGCTTCATTTGATTCAAATGCAACAAACGAATAAGAAATTTCCATCCCAATCTGACCTAACTTCACAAACGAATACGAAATTGCCATTGCCGGAGAGATTCAATCAATTTCTATATCCCATGGCATAAAATCTCAATCAAAATCAAGTCAATTTCCAAATTTCACCGATAAAAGCAGACAAAAACCTCGTTCTTCATCGAAGTCAACGCCGTAACTCCTCTCGGCGACATGAAACCCTCGATCAGATTCTTCGTAGAGCTTGGTCACGATGGGCTCTCGAATTACGGCGTCGAATTCCATGAGAGACGACGAAGAATCATTACTTTGTTTATTATTACTTGAACAGAAGATTTCTGTCGCAAGTAAAAGTTAATCTACCATCTACTCTCTGTATTAAAATGAAAAGTTTGTTTGATTAGATGTATATGTATTATATACATGTTTTTGTTTCTATTTTGTTTGCGTTAAAAAATTCGATTTATTCTTAATTTTTCATGCAATTTTAAATATTTAATGTAAAACGTTTAGGTTTTCTATTAGAAAATGGTGTAAATTGTAATGTAATCAGCTATAAATATGATATTAATTAATGTTAAAAAAACTTTTATATTTTATATTCCAAACAACTATATTTTTTAAAAATAATTCTGAATTGGAATATTATTTAAAAATATAAATCTATTTTTTTATTTTCTACAAAATAAATATTAATTTCTTTTGATAACGCGATACACATATATATATATAATATATACATAAAAATCATATATATATATGTATTATTTATAAAATAGATAAAAATCTGAACAATATCTATCAGATTAACCTTTATCTAGATTTTAATCTAAATTTAACATTAATCATCTCTAAATTTATAAATTGTTGAATAATAAAAATTATATCTATATTTTCTTTTAATGATTTGGGTTTATAAACAATTTAGATATTTTTAGGTATTTCCTATATTTCAAATAACAAAACATTATTTTGTTTTGGTAACTCAAAAAATTATTATTTGAATTTATTTTTTTATTTGGGAGAATATTAAGAATATATTTGTAGGGTTAAAATACTTCAAAAATATCTTAATAAATCTAATGGAAAAAAATTGGAAAAAAAACATATATACTCTTATATTTTGTTACTGAAAAATACATACGAACGAGAGAAATACAACTTTGAGATGAGAGAAAGCCAAATTTGAGAGGAGGGAAAATAAGTTGAGAGTGATTTACTTCTATTTTCGCTCGATTTCCAGTAATTTTGAGCGTTTTCAGCAATTTTTGAGCGATTTCCAACAATTTTTAACCATTTTCAGTGATTTTCAACGTTTTTTAGTGATTTCGAGCAATTTCCAGTTATTTTTAGTGGTTTCCGGCGATTTTAGGTCGTATTGGATCGGAGGGTCAAACTGGATTGCAGGATCGAACTAGGTCACAAGGTCACATGGTCGTAGGGTCGAATTGGGTCGTACGGTCGCATTGGATCGTTGGATCGAACTGGATCACACTGGATCGTTGGATCGCAGGGTCGAATTGAGTCGTAGAGTCGTAAATGTATTTTGGAAATATCAACAATTATAAAGGTTTTTTTGAAGTTAATTTTTTTCCCGTAAAGAATATTTTTGAAGTTTTTTAGGCTTACAAAAGTATTTTGAAATCATCTTCTTAATCATTTTAATATAATTTAAGATATAATATATTCCTTCAATATGAGAAGAAAAAACTGTCGTGAAATTATCAATTCTAAAATCAAATTTTCAACACTGATATGGTATAATCGAAAACATTATATATTCTCTAAAATTAATAGAGCGATCGTAAGAGCATGAAGTTAAAATAACCAAATCGATTTCATGTGTTTTTGTGTGTGTATGCTTTTACTGCCGAAACAAAACTTCTTGGTTTTTAATATTCAAAACATTTGACAAAAGTCTCTTGAATTTTGATAAAATTTACTTCATCAAAAACCCTCGTAAATTCTTTTGAAATAAAAAAAAACATTTTTAAAATATACAAATACAAAAACTGTCTCACTAGCAACGCAAGACAATAAAAAGTTAAAAAAATATAGTCATTTTTTCCAACTTATATTGGACTCCGAGAAAGGCAACATTCATCACAAGCTACGAACATAGCCCGCAAATTCTACCTATGTAAATATGATCCACTATTTTATACTTGTATTTTGTTTTATTAATAAAAATATTCATTGTGATCCTTATCATTATTATTCCTCTTATTCAATGTACAGTTTAGACTTAAATCTTAATTCAATCATATTATTCATGATATTTTTAGATTTATCGGTTCGGAAAATAAAAAATCTACTTGAACAAAAAATACATACCAATTTATGACAACAATAATGAGACGATTGCAATTATCTCATATAGTCAAAATGTTGGCATAGCAACAAAGTCTTTAAAATAAAGTTTAATGGGTACAATTCTAAATATAGGGGAAATAAGTGAAATAAATCAACAAATTGAAAGCTTTAATCGAACCAAGGTTTTAATAGAATATGTAAAACAGATTATATAAATCTATTAGATTTATTAGGTTTCTTTATAATCTGTTTTACATATTCTATCAGATTTACCCTCTTCGTAATTGTGAAGATTCATCATAAAAACCATACCTTTCAAGCAAGTCGCTAACGAAGCCACCAACGATGTAAGAAATGCCTGATGCTCCGATTGCTAGCTTTGTATAGCGAAGAAGGGTCGTCAAGTAGTGTCGTGTCTTAGAGACGTGAGCTTTGGCAATGGCGAGAGAAATAACACATGCAAGAGACACAACAAGAACTGTTCCAACTTTGTAATGTCTTTGCTCTGATTTAGGGAATGAGATTCCGTAAATCAAAGGTGGGATTACACCGAATACGATGAATGATGAGATCACTATTACGATGTGAAGTCGAAAATTTTCTCTTCTTCCTATGAGTTGCTCATATCGATCTTCTCCTTTTCTCTTGGGCTCCTCGGCTTTGAGCTCTAGGAGCTGCAAAAAAATCGATATCTTTGTTAAAGAATAATGATAAATGAGTTTAGGATTAACTCAAATTTAAAATTAGTTCGAAATATTCAAATTATAACGAATCAGACTTTGATAATATATCAAATGAGTTTGGATTTCATTGATTCCAAAATGTACGTTAAGAGTTAACGACTATTAGTACCATATATAGAAATGAATGATTCATATCTTAATCAATGTGAGACAACAAAATGTAACAGTTTCAGTCACGTTCAAACAAGTTTGGATTTCATTGATTCCAAAAGCTAGCTCTAATTTAAAATTATAACGAATTTGACTCTAATATTATGTCAAATGAGATTATACCTAACTCAACAAAAAAAAAAACTAATTCAAAAGTTTAGAATTTTTCAATACAATATAAACATATGATATGTATTATAAACGATATGGTATAATAAAAAGAAAAAAACGAGACAATATATCGATATTGGTGGCATAACGAATCAAATCATATTTTAATATTAATAAAGAAGTAAAGTTTTGTTGAGTCCTCTTTGGATAATGAAACTAAATTTAAGAGTGGTCGGAATAGAAAGATCACTCACATTGTTCACAATGAGCATTATTCCACTTCCTAAATTTGCAAGCCCGATGACGAAAATGTTCACTTGCAGAAAGAAACAAGTAAACATTGATGAACTCGAACTAGAGGAAAAGCCTTTCGTTACGAATGTGTAATAGAAAAGAAAGGGATGTACTTACAAGTTGATGCACCAGAGCCTGCACCAGATGATACAATGCCTAAACTTGTGATGGATTCTATTAGACCTCCATACACAATACTCCTCAAGATCTCAAATTTACGCCCTTTTTCAGGTATTACGGTTGGGAAATCCTCTGTTTTAATCTTATCTTTGCTATTCAGATCTGCAAAAGTTTTGGTATGAATCAGAATGGAACCAAAATGGGTAAGTTTTAAGAGAAGAACACTAAGGTAGTACCTGTTGTTGTCTTGGATATGACAGGAGCTGGTTCTGTTTCAGGTTTAGATTCTTCTTTAGAAGGTTGTTTATCCTTAGACTGATCATCTTCAGAAAAAGCCGATTGCTTTTCGATAGTTCCTGTTAAAATTTCAACAATGTATCTTATTTTCACGTCTGCAACTCAAGTTCATATCATATGACTAACCAAAAAGCATTGAAGAAGACCTTCATTTAATTGATTCTTTGGTTCAGCGATGACTTTGTTAGGATCAGACGATGTATTCTTCAAATCTATCGAAATAAGGAATCATCATTTTAGAATCATATAGACAGCATTTTAGAAATAGGGCAACAAAACAAAGGCAATACCTGTCTTATCAGTGTGGTTAGGACTGAAATGGAATAGCAGTGCCAAAGTGGCAAGTAAAAACAGGACAAAAGTGGAAAGTAACCATAGTGAAGAAGTGGAAGATAATTTGTCCAGAGGAATAGAAGGAAACTGATGCGGGGGAGAAGTGGAAAGGAACCAAAGGGCATTCATTAGAAGGAACAATAGAGCACCAATTAGCAAGAACAGTAATGGAGGTACGGAATAGAACCAGAGTCGAAAATCTCGGACAAGGGTCTTCAGTTTCTTGTCAATGCTAGTTGAATCTTGGTTTGGTTCCTCCTTTTGCTTGCCTGATATTACTATAGTAAGTACCCTTATTTGTTCAAGAGAGTGAAGAGAGAGAGACATTGTTCTTACCTTCATCTTCTTTCCCATTTTCGTCTTTAGAATCAACAGGTAGTGTTTTGATTTCATCATCTGCAAAATTCCAACCAAGATGAAAAATCAAAGATAAGTTGTCTCAGACCGAGACCGGCTAAGACATGAACTTTGGATAACTGAGCTTGGACATGAGGGGAGTATTATGATAAATTGTTTCATATCGACTAGTACATGAACTTTAGACTCATATACAGGGCCGTGCCTGAAGTATTGGAGGCCCCAAGCGGAGATAAAAAAATGGTGCCCCTTGTCT
>CM071863.1:60291182-60320621 GCA_036759665.1 Gynandropsis gynandra
TAATCAATTTTGAAGTTATCCTCTGGGGATAAGACTACATCATCATTGATCTTATCTGATCCCGCCGGCCGGTGGTTCTGTGCGAGCGCGGACGGTCGCCGACTCGCCGGAGGGAAAAAAAATTAGGTTAGGGAAAAAAAATTAGGTTGTCGAAGATTAGGTTTAGGGAAAAAAAAATTAGGTTTAGGGAAAAAAAATTAGGTTTATTTCTTTTTTTTTGAAAAAAAAAATAAAAAAAAAAGAAAACGGTGCCCCTGCACCTGCTGCGGATCGAACTCGAGACCATAAGCCTGAATTTGGCACCACACAACCACCACACTACGAGTAATTCTTGTATCTGGTGGTGCCCCTAAAAATAAAAATTATTGTGGTGCCCTAGGCCTGTGCTTGGGCTGCTTGTGCTCAAGCACGGCCCTGCTCATATATATGGTACTTGCCTAAATTGTCCCACATGGGCTAGGACATGAACTTTGGATTCTTATATATGGTACTGGACTAAATTATACTACATCGACTAGGATATGAACTTTGGACTTATATATATGGTAATGGATAACCATGAACTCTAGATTAATCAGGCCCAAGTCCATATTTGACAATTGTTCTTACCTTCATCTTCTTTCTCATCTTCGTCTTTAGAATCACGGGGTGGTGTTTTGATTTCATCATCTGCAAAATTTCAACCAAGATGAAAAACCAGAGATTGTTATGATAAGTTGTCTCGATATGAACTTTAGACTCATATATATGGTTTTAGGCAATTCTAAACTCTTGAGCTAACTTTTGATATTAGTTAGGACCAAGTCTATATTTGATATGGTATCAGAGTTGGTTTGTCCTGATTTTAATATACTGATGTTGGACCCCCGTACACACTCTAGCCGAGTCGCTCCAACCAAGACGTGAAGAGGAGTGTTATGAAAAGTTGTTCCGCATTGAATAGGACATGAACTTTAGACTCATATATGATAATGGACATATATTTGACTCGTATGAACTTTGGGCTCATATGGTTATGGACATGAATTTTAGACTCATATGATACTGGACATATATTTGGTATTGGACTCGTATGGTACTGTACATGAACTTTAGACTCATATATATATATATATATATATAACAAAGATCGAGCATATAGAGCGAGAACTGTGTTCAAAAGGATACCAAGTGAAGTATGGATATAAAACCTGATTTCTTGTCGGAATCTTTGTGATCATCAGGAACTGGAAGAGGGTCATCCTCGTCGCTAGCTGAGTCGATCTCAGTAGTTTCACTGACTGGAGTCTTTTTACTTCCATGGCCGCCATGGATATTCCTTCTTCTCCTTCTCACAAGAATAACAGTTTTGGTGATCTTTTTCTTACAGTGTGGACAGATCAATCGATGGGACTTTTGCTTCCTTATCACCTTCTCCACATCGTAATCTTCATGTTCGTTTATTACATTAGATTCTGTCGGAGAATCTTTGGTTCTGACATCTTCAGTTTCCGGGGATTGGTTTTTGTCTTCGGAGTTTGAACCATTCAAATTTTTATTAGTTGCTTCAGTTGAGACTGAGAATAAATTACGACAATGTCAAATAGTGTTAGATTTTAAGAACATAATATAATTTATTGTTATTTAGGTTAGAACGTAAAGATAACAAAAAAAGAAAATTTTAATTTAATGCTTCTAGTAAGGATGGAACAAATAAAACAAATGGATGGCACCTATTAAATTAAATGTTATGTTCTTATGACTGAAAATTAATAATTGGCTAAAAAACTTTGATAATCGGCTAAAAAAAGACAAAGCTTTAATAATCGGCTCAAATAAATTGGTATAACATTTAATGAACATGTTCGACCAGATTCCACGGATCTGATTTAGGTAAAATTGATCATGGTCATTACCCATACCTAATATAAATAAATAAAATTATATTTAAATTTTAGGCTCAAATTTTTATTCGATTTTAAAAGACCTCGCTGTTAACTCAGTTTTTCCTATCATCAAAATTTCGAAATAAATTTTTAAACGCTTATATATAGAAATATTATGTTATAAATTTTGAATTCATATATATTTGATATTGAACAAACATAAATTTTATGAATTAAGTTTTTAAAATTAAATAGAATCAAATTCAATCCATATTTAAATCTAAATTTCAAAATTTATATGTTATAATATAATTCATAAAAAAGACAAACAGCTTTGAAAACAAAAGAGTAAATTTAAATACCTTGATTTATGTCAAAGTCTAGGGTTCCACTCTTCTCAGTCGGTTCGTCCGTAATATCGCCGGTGACGGTGTCCGTACCGTCGGTCTCCTCTGTTCCGGCTCCTTGGCCTTTGTTCTTCTCACTCGATTCGTCCGTACAATCGGCGGTAACTGTGACTGTACCGTTGGTCTCCTCTGTTCCGACTCCGTCGTCTCGCTCTTCATTTGCGCCGGTGGGATCCATCGGAGCTCCGATGACGACGGTGATAATGAAGAAAAAAAGGGATTGAAGGAATGAAACATTGTTGCGAGGTGAATTCTTCTACTTATTTATAAAACTTACAAATTTCATTATTAAAATATATTTTTTAATAATGAAAATGATGATAATATTAAATAAAGAGGAATCTTTTGGTTAGTATGATATATCTAAAAGGTAACTAACAGTGACTAGAACGCACGTTTTAATCATGAAAATGAGAAACGACGATCATATTTTCCATAATCTGTGAATTTTCTTAATTCAATTGCCCCCGGTTTTATAATTTTTATGTTGAGATTATAAAATTATTTAAAAAATAATCGGTAATAAATTTAATAAGGGAATTTTTAAATAATGATTCTTGTTGATTCATGTCAAAACGTTTGAGTTGAAAATAAATTTAATTTGGATTAGTGAATTCAAATAATATATATATATATATATGTGTGTGTGAACTGTTAAGTAAAAGTGATTGGTAATGAAGTTTTTTATAATTTTCCTTATATGAGCTTTTAAATAAAATGGTAAAAAATTTATATTTCCATTCAATTTGTTTCATCTATGTTTTTAAAATTCAATTTGATTTTTTTTACATCAACTTGTTGTATTAACCAATTAATCGTCTTACACATTGTTGGCCCTCTAAAAACATTAAATAATATCCACGCGGTTCGCGTGATCTATATTTTATTATATCAGGAACTACAATAATATGAATACACTCCTAATAAAAAAAAGTCACATTAAATTTCTGAAACAATAACAATTTAAAATATTAAAATATCAACATCTATTGTAAAAGGAATAGAACAATATTAAGAGAAGAGAGTAAGAGAGAAGAGGAGATAATTCTTATTGAAGAATGATTCTCAAGTGTACATTTACAAATGAAGTTGCCTCTATTTATAGGCTTACAAGGATAGATGAAGAGACAAAACAATGTAGATAAATAGATAGAATTGTCATAATCACATAGGATTAATGATGGACAAAATACGAAGAGTTTAGAATCTCAAAAGACATTCAGATAATAATTATTTCATAATACTCCCCCTTGAATGTCTATTGAGTAATTGGAATATGCTTTATTAAAAATTTACTAGGTAAAACCCGTAGAGAAAAACCCTAGTAAAGAATACATATCCTTAATGATATGGAATAGATATGTTGCCTCGTTAAAAACCTTTATTAAGAAAACCTAATAGGAAAAACTTAGTAAAAGGGAAAAAGAGTGCAACACATATCTTTTCTCCCCCTGATAAGATCATTATTTTATATCTTTCAAACGACGCATTCCAATTAAAGAAACCATCTTCTCAAATGATCTCGAAGGTAATGCCTTAGTGAATAAATCAGCTGGATTCTCACTAGACTTTATTTGTTGAACATCTATCTCACCATTTTGTTGAAGATCATGGGTAAAGAAAAATTTAGGTGAAATATGTTTTGTTTTGTCACCCTTAATGTAACCATCCTTTAATTGAGCTATGCATGCAGTATTATCCTCAAACAATATTGTAGGGATATTTTTATCAATTGGGAGACCACATGACTCCCTAATATATTGAGATAATGATCTCAACCAAACGCATTCACGACTTGCCTCATGAATAGCTAATAACTCTGCATGATTTGTTGAAGTGGCTACCAATGTTTGTTTTATAGAACGCCATGAAATTGCGGTTCCCCCACAAGTAAATACATACCCAGATTGAGATCGGGCTTTATGAGGATCTGACAAATATCCAGCATCTGCATAACCAACTAAATTTGGTTTTGATAAGTTATTATAATATAAGCCCATATCTGTGGTCCCTCGAAGATATCTAAAGATATGTTTTATACCATTCCAGTGTCTTCGAGTTGGCGAGGAACTATATCTTGCCAATAAACTTATTGCAAAAGATATATCAGGACGTGTATTATTAGCAAGATACATTAGTGCTCCAATAGCACTAAGATATGGTACTTCAGGACCAAGTAATTCTTCATTTTCCTCACGTGGTCTAAAGACATCTTTATTAATGTCTAATGACCTTACTACCATAGGAGTACTTAAAGGGTGCGCTTTATCCATGTAAAACCTTTTAAGTACTTTTTCTATATAGGATGATTGATGCAAAAATATTCCATCTTCCAGATGCTCAATTTGAAGACCTAAACAAAATTTTGTTTTTCCAAGGTCTTTCATCTCAAACTCTTTCTTTAAGCATTGCATAGCTTGTGATAACTCTTCAGGAGTTCCAATCACATTTAAATCATCAACATAAACCGCAATTATAACAAACTTTGATTTTGATCCTTTTATGAATACACATGGGCATATAGGATCATTTTTATATCCTTCTTTTATCAAATATTCACTAAGACGATTATACCACATCCGTCCAGATTGTTTTAGCCCATACAACGCTTTGTTTAATTTAACAGAGTATATTTCTCGAGAATTATTACATGCTTCTGGCATTTTAAATCCATCAGGGATTTTCATATATATATCATGGTCTAACGAGCCATACAAATAAGCCGTGACCACATCCATGAGGCGCATTTCAAGTCTTTCGGTCATTGCCAGACTTATCAAGTATCGAAGCGTTATTGCATCCACCACAGGCGAATATGTTTGTTCATAATCAACACCAGGAATTTGGGTAAAACCTTGAGCAACAAGTCTTGCTTTATATCTAATGATCTCATTTTGTTCATTTTTCTTTCGTAGAAATACCCATTTATTTCCAATTGGTTTGATTCCTTCTGGTGTTTGGACAATTGGTCCAAAAACTCCTCTCCTTTTAATAGAGTCTAATTCAGACTTGATTGCCTCTTTCCACATTGGCCAATCATTTCTATTTCTACATTCCTCTATAGAGGTAGGTTCATGATCCTCGTTTTCATTTATTATATCGCGCGCTATATTTTCAACAAAAATATTGTCGACAATTATTTCTTTTCGGTTCCATCTTCTTCCTGTATTGATGTAGTTAATTGAGATCTCTTCATTTTCATTGGTTTCAGGTACCTGATTACTTTCATCATTAACCATATCAATGATCTCTTCTGGAGATACGTCATCATTTTGACCATCAAGATTAGTTGCTCCTTTTCTTTTTCGAGGAAGTTTATCTTTGGAACCAAGTGGTCTACCACGCTTCATGCGCACCTTAGACTCACTAGCAATTATAGGTTGTCCTTCTGGGACATGTATTTTAATTGGAGCATTCACAGCTGGAATATGAGATTTTGTGACTTTTTTTTTGGGTCAGCGAATGCGTCTGGCAATTGATTCGCAATACCTTGTAAATGGATTATCCTTTGAACTTCTAAATCACTTTCTTTTGTTCGAGGATCTAAATTTGTCAGTGATGATACATTCCATGATATCTCTTTCTCCAAATGTTTGTTACTTTCCCCTAATGTTGGGAATAATGATTCATCAAAATGACAATCTGCAAATCTTGCAGTGAAAATATCTCCAGTCATTGGTTCAATATATTTTATTATTGACGGAGATTCATACCCAACATATATTCCCATTCTCCTTTGAGGTCCCATTTTTGTTCGTTGTGGTGGATTAATTGGGACATATACCGCACATCCGAAAATCCTCAAATGAGAAATATTTGGTTCCTGACCATAAACCAATTGCAAAGGGGAATTATCATGATAACTAGTTGGCCGAATGCGTATAAGTTGTGCTGCATGTAAAACAGCATGACCCCAAGCCCAAATGGGAAGATTGGATTTCATAAGTATTGGTCTTGCAATCCATTGAATTCGTTTTATAAATGATTCTGCTAGACCATTTTGAGTATGAACATATGCTACAGGATGTTCTACTCGTATACCAATCGACATACAATAAGTCACAAAAGACTGAGACATGAATTCACCGGCATTATCAAGACGAATTGTTTTAATCGGATGATCAGGAAAATGTGCCCGTAATCGTATTATTTGTGCAAGTAATCTCGCAAAAGCCAAATTACGAGATGATAATAAGCACACGTGTGACCATCTTGTTGAAGCATCAATTAATACCATGAAATATCGAAATGATCCACACGGTGGATGAATCGGGCCACATATATCACCGTGAATTCTTTCTAGAAATGATAATGATTCATTTCTTATTTTTGCTGAAGAGGGTCTTGTTATTAGTTTTCCCTTTGAGCAATCAACACAAGAAAATTCATTGGATTGAAAAATCTTCTGGTTTTTCAATGAATGACCACATGAATTTTCAATAATTTTTCGCATCATCGTTGAACCGGGATGGCCTAACCGGTCGTGCCAAACTTTGAAATGATTTACAACATCAGTAAACTTCGGGTTTACTGTATTATATGCTTCAATCATCTCAATAGATGTGTAATATAAACCAGATGATAAAGCATGTAACTTTTCTAACACACACCTTTTACCCATTATAGTTGAGGTAATACAAAGATACTCAATGCCTTTTTCATTCATAGTTTCAATGTGATATCCATTAATACGAATATCCTTGAAACTTAACAAATTTCTTGAAGACTTTGGAGAGTACAAGGCATTGTAAATGATAAACTTTGTGCCATTTGGCATCGCAAAAATTGCTCTTCCGGAGCCCTCAACAATTTTTGCACATCCTGATATGGTATTGACATATGCTTTATCATTTCTTAAGTTTGAAAAATATTTCTTTTCTTTTAGAATGGTATGTGTAGTAGCACTGTCTGCGAGACATAAATCTTTATCTTGGATCTTCAATTGATTCATATTCCAAAATCTATATAATAAAAAATATGAATAAATAGACATAAAATAAAAGAAACATATATTATTGCATAAACTTTATTCAAATAAAGAGAACTAAAATAAAACCAACATTACTTAGAAAAGAAACATAATTCATAATATTGAAATAAATAAAAAAATTAAACTTCTTGATCAATTCTGAGCACTTCCATCTTCAGGATGGATAAGGAAATCGGCAACATCAAGGGACATCAGATCATCAATGCCTTCCACAAACTTGTTGGAGTCATCGTCAACGAATTTAGCTTCAACGAAATTAGCTTCAACATCATTTTCTCCTTTCTTCAATGACTCTTGGTAGAGATTCACAAAATGTCTAGGAGTACGACAAGTACGCGACCAATGTCCATGCATCCCACATCGGTGACAAATACTTTCTTTCTTATTCTTGCCTCCTTCGTTATTTCCTCGGAATTCCTTTTTAGTATTGTAATTGCTTGGTCCACCGCGGAAAAAACCTCTACCTCCTCTATATCCACGTCCACGACCTCGGTCAAGCCCGCGCCCACGGCCACGGCCACGGCCACGACCACGATAATTGTTAAATGCTACCACATTAGCTTCAGGTAATGGAGCAGACCCAGTGGGACGGGATTCATGATTTTTCATCAATAACTCGTTATTTTGCTCAGCAACAAGGAGACAAGAGATTAGATCTCCATATTTTTGGAAACCCTTTTCACGATATTGTTGTTGCAAGAGCACATTAGATGCATGAAACGTAGATAACGTTTTTTCCATCATATCAGAATCAGTGATGGTTTCACCACATAGTTTCATTTGTGAACTGATTCGAAATATTGCCGAGTTATACTCGCTCACAGTTTTGAAATCTTGGAAACGTAGGTGCATCCAATTATAACGAGCTTTTGGAAGGATCACGGTTTTTTGATGATCATACCTCTCTTTTAATGATTTCCAAAGATCTGCAGGATCTTTAACCGTGAGGTATTCAATTTTCAATCCGTCATGAAGATGATGACGGAGAAATATCATGGCTTTTGCCTTATCTTGATTCGAAGATTTATTCGGAACACCAATGGTCTCTTTGAGACCTTTTGCATCCAAATGTATTTCCGCATCTAACACCCATGACAAATAGTTTTTGCCGGATATGTCGAGAGCCTCAAACTCTAGTTTCACAAGGTTTGACATGTTGATGCTATATGAAGAAAAAAAAATGTAAACGATTTGAAAAATATCAGATCAAATTATAACTTTTCTGATACACAAGATCCATATAAATGGCGAGTGTAGAGCATACTTAGTTATTTCGATCTTACTATAATATTGAAATATATAAAAAAATTGTAATGATTAAGAGAAAAAAAACCTCGAAAGATTGAAAGAAAAACAGAGCTTCTTGCTGATAACGTATTGTAAAAGAAATAGAACAATATTAAGAGAAGAGAGCAGGAGAGAGGAGGAGATAATTCTTATTGAAGAATGATTCTCAAGTGTACATTTACAAATGAAGTTGCCTCTATTTATAGGCTTACAAGGATAGATGAAGAGACAAAACAATGTAGATAAATAGATAGAATTGTCATGATCACATAGGATTAATGATGGACAAAATACGAAGAGTTTAGAATCTCAAAAGACATTCAGATAATAATTATTTCATAATAACATCATTATTTTTAATATATGATAAGTAAATATCTAAACTTTTTAATCCAAGAAATTTCTGTCGCAATAAAAAACTTTTAAAATTTCGTTACTTAATATTAATATTAAAATGATTAAAATAAAAATACATTTATTTAATATGCTATTAGACTGATCGATTAGGATTTCAATATAATCATTTTCCATTAACAAAAAAATTTAATTTCAATTTTACCTTTATAATATTGGTAAATTTATATTAGCTTTGTTATCCTTATGATTCAAACGATTCTTGCGATTTTTGTGGCTCATACGACCCTTGTAACCCATACGATTTTGTGATCCATATGACTTTTTCGGCCATGCGATTTTTGCTATCCAAACGACCTTTGTGACCTATACGACCATGCAATTCTAATGACTTAAACGACCCTTGCTATTCATGATAGAAACTGAAAAAAGAATCAGTGACTTTCTTATTCTTCTTCTTTTTATTCTTCTGCAAATGTTAGGTTTGCTCTTCTTCACACTCTCGAGCGACTCGTTGAAACTCCCGACCTTTACGATTTCTGACTCTTTCTGACTTACTTTAAAATCGCCTCTCGCTTTTTACTAATTGCTTTCAACTTTGAATTGTTTCTCGCTCTTTGTTCTCCGCTTCGAAATCATCTCTCGTTCTTTGCTCTCAACTTTAAAATATATTTTGTTTCAAAAAAATATCGAATAATGTGTGTTAAAACATACAAAAAATAAGAACGTATTTATCTTTTCTCCAATTGGATTTATCTTTTCTCCAATTTTTTCTTTAAGTTTTGAAAATCATATATATAAAAGAGAGGTTTTTTCCTCTCTTCTTATGATGCCACGTCAACAGAGAGAGAAAAAACCCTCTCTTTTTAAATGAAAATTTATTAATTTAAATTAATTTTCTATCATGCATTTGTAAAAAAATTCAAAGGGTCATTTATAAAATTCATTACATGTACCCAAATCCACATAAAATTCATTAGATGTATCCAAGCCAAGTTTTGAATTCAAATTCCTAGAAAACCTAAAAACATACACCGATCGACAAGAAAGCTAAATCATATATAAAAGAAAAACGTTCCATTTTAGAGTCATATATATATATATATATATATATAAGAGATGTTTTTTTTCTCTCCTCTGGTGATGCCATGTAGCAGAGAGAAAAAAAACCTTTTAAAAATGAAATAACTTTTAACTTAAATTAATTTTCTATCATGCATTTGTAAAAAATTTAAAGGGTCACTTATGAAATTCATTAGATACATCCAAATCCACGTGAAATTCATTAGATGTTTCCAAGTCCAGTTTTGTATTCAAATGCCTAGAAAATCTAAAAAACATACATCGATCGACAAAAAAGCTGATCCATATAAAAAAGAAAAATATTTCATTTTAGAGCTATAGAAACCCAAGGGTGATATAAAAAATCAACGAATTGAGAAAAAGACCGTGATAAAATTGAATGCAAGGTTACTGTGTGAAGAATGAATGAATAAGAGATACTAGAGAAGTCCATGTCCCCTTTTTGCCTTATTCGTTTAGGTTCTCTCACCCACCACATCAGACCATAGATATTTATAAATGAGCGGCGACGAAGATTTGAGTGTGAGGCAAGGTGAAGAACCAGCAAGGGCATGCGACATCCGAGCCTTCACATCCCTGCGAGACGGAGCTTCTGCCGTCATCGTTTAGGTCTATTCCCGTAAATTCCTCTCTTTTAGACTTTCGTTTGATCCTTACCCGTCGATGCAAAATCTATTGTTCATGTGTCAGCTTCTACAACATAAAGAGATAAGGAGAGAGCTAGAGGAGATAAGAAGCGACGGAGACTCGACGAGTAAGAAGCAACAAAGACCTATAAAGCAAGGAACATCCGTGTTGGTTAAACTAGAAGCGATGACCTTGATTGCTTGATAGAGACGAAGAGAAAACGACGTCAATGAGGGGAGTACAGGACTCACTGAGTAAGAAGGGACAGAGACCTTTAAGTCAAAGGCCATTGGCATTGGTTTAAATAGAAGCAATGGAAATTTCGGATCACGAAGAACTGTCGCTAAAGAAGCATGGATATAGGAAGTGGATGAAGAATGTGACGATGAAAGAGGTGGAGAAGCAACTGATGAAGGTTTTTGGGAAACTTCAATGATCTAAGTATTGTTGAAGACGATGAGGACTCGGTCATGACAAACAATTGACTGTAATCAACCCTTCGCCTAATTCCAGTGAACAAACTCCTCCCATGACAGTTCGATAGAATAAAAAATGCGACTCCATGAATCATTATATCAATTTCCAATATATATGTTTTTTGGAGCCAATCACGCCATTGAGGTATTGTTTTGTGATGAATTTCAGTGTTAAGCTCGATTCCATTTTGATTTCGATCATTTCAGCAAACTCCGGTATGGATTTGGAGCTTTGGTTGTCTTTAACAATACAATGATAGTATTGTCGCGGAGGAAGAGGTATGGCAAAGGTAAATTCTCTTGTGTGCCTTAATATTTAAAAACCATAGAATCTTTAGATTTCCACAGGAGGATGAAGGGAAAAGACATGTGGTGTTTCAATTAATTCGGTTTTTATTTTGTTTCTGAAAGTTTTTCTTTTTTCACTTTTGACTTTGGTTCCTATTTTGCTTTCTTTCACTTTTGATTGTGGTTTTGATTCATGAACTCTCTTATATATAATCAATTTTTATTGTGGTTCAATGGGGGAATGCATGCCATTTGATTTCCTGTTGGAGCTACCTTTCGCTTTGATAGCTCTGATATTATCGCCCATCTGTTTGGACTGCCAAATCCTTATGTGGTGAGCTGAAGAGCATGTGGAGCCAAAAAGATGATGGAACCTAATTTTGATTGGATCACTTTAGTAACTAAACTCAATTTATTTCTTATTCTATTGTCATTAGGTGGATGATTATCCTCAGAGGAGATATAGCATAATTTTGAGAAGCACAATGGGGAAAATATGTGTCAATTTAGTGAGGTACCGTAGCCGTAAAAGTTGCACTTACATTTAACCTACATCTACATCTACATGTTTGCTTTTACCATGCCATTCAAGGATTAATGGTGAAGTCCGATCTTACATGTTTCGAGAGCAATGGTAAGTGGAACAAAGATGGAGACGGTCAAAATAGAGCTGGTATTCACCATGTGCAAATTCTCCACAAACCAATAAGGATCGTTAGGCATATCATCCCATGGAATTTTCCTCTTCTCATTGTAGCATGGAAATTAGGGCCAACATTGTCATGTGGAAACACTGTTGTACTGAAAACAGCCAAGCATACTCCTCTATATGGCCTCTACACCGCAAAAATTCTTCAAGAGGTTAGATATGATGTATGATGTTGTCCTCAGCTTTAAATATTCTTGCTTTGCTTTACAAATTTCAAAGTTATATGATTTTCTGTTCATTGGATATGGCTTAGAACTCTAGATGATAGTCTTTTGTATTTAATAATTCCATCATGTATGTGTGCAAGAGCATCTAGAGGTATTTGATAAATGTTATTAGGTTGATTATTTATATTTTTCTCATTTTAAATCATTTTATCAAACCATGTAATTTGTTTCATCGATATTCTTCTTCTCATTGTTGACGATTCCGATTTCGGTGATAGGTTGGACTTCCGACGGGTGTTGTAAACATAATTTCTGGATTTGGTTGGACTTATCGTGCGACCATTGCCAGTCACATGGATATCGATAAGGTGATGAATAAAATCTTATACACTCTTCTTATGATTTGAATTTCATTTTCTTCTAAAGGAGTGTATTGTATATAAATCAATCATTACTACCTAATCACTCACCAAAAAATATCATGCATAAGTAATCAGAACAAACTTAGACATAACTAGGACAATCAATATAGACTAAATGATGTTGGGGTTTTGGTAAAGCTCTTCTTTCATAGAAAAACTAACAACATTTCCAGACCATATTGACTCAAAATATGCCTTCTCAAGAACTTAAACAATTCTCTACAGATAGCTTTGACATGTTTTACTGCAACTGGACAGTTGATTCTTGACTTGGCTGCCAAAAGCAATGTTAAGTCGGTGACTTTGGAGCTTTAGGGAAAATCTCCATTTATTGTATGTGAAGATGTTGTTATAGATAAGGCCGTTGAGATTGCTCACTTCGCTTTGTTCTTTAATCAGGTGACAACAATGTACCCTAAAATCGAGTTTATAGGGAGAATATATCCATGGTGTTTCACGTGATCAATCAAATAATTCTCTACAGATAGCTTTGACATGTTTTACTGCAACTGGACGGTTGATTCTTGAGTTGGTTGCCAAAAGCAATCTTAAGTCGGTGACTTTGGAGCTTGGGGGCAAATCTCCATTTATTGTATGCGAAGATGTTGTTGTAGATAAGGCCGTTGAGCTTGCTCGCTTCGCTTTGTTCTTTAATCAGGTGGCATCAAAGTACCCTAAAATTGAGTTTATAGGGAGAATATATCCATGGTGTTTCACGTGATCAATCAATCCCATACTTAGTGAACGTGAGGTACTCTGGTAAACTTGAAAAAAATGTTGTTATGCTGGCTCACGCACATATGTACATGAACGTATGTATGATGAATTTGTAGAGAAAGCAAAAACCCGAGCGATCAAACATGTTGTGAGTGGACAAAAAATGTAAACTGGTTTGATCTATAGAATTATTATCAAACTACATTATTTTGATGATAGAACATTTTCAGAAGATATGAACATCGATTTTGTGGTGGAAAAAACTGGTAGACTCAACACAAGGTTTTTCTTTTCTTGTAATGATATTGAATTATTGTCAAGATTGGTATATGGACAGAGCAATATAGAAGGATTGTGGCAATGTTCTCAATGTATATTGCATTGTCTTGAGTTTTATGGCAAAAATGGAATACTTTAATGCAGGATAAACAAACATTCAAAAGAAAGAGAGTCAAGATAAGAACTTTTGTAAATTAAAAAGAAGAAGAAAGAAAAAAAGCAGTGTTTTTGGAATTCATTTGATAAATATATATTGATATTATTTAATACTTGATATTTGTATTATTATATTAGTCATAAGAGCTCTTATTTGATATTTTATATTATTATATTGTTCCTTTAATACATATATTTTTATTTTGTTTGAAAAAAAATACATAGGCAAATAAATTGTGATCAACCAATGTAACGATATGTTGATATCACGTGTAGAAATCTTCTCTAATGTTATACATGACATACTACGTAAATGTATGTTTGGAATTTGCATGACAAACTATTTAAATCACAATTAAATAGATAATATTTTATGAAATTAATAAAAATCTATTTATATATTTTATTTAATTTTATAATGTTTTTTAAGATTTATAAAAATATCAACAAATTAATTCATTCACCCGTATCACAAAACACAAATTCGAAGTCCAAAAAAGAATGATATATTTAGGAGAAAATTTAATATAATTTGTGTGTATATTTATATTAATATTAATTTAATTTTAAAATATGGTTTATTTTAAAATTATTTTTTGATGTTAATATATTTATTTGAAAAATGAATGATATTTTTCACCATATTAATTAGAAAATACGATTAAAGATTTAATATAATAATAAAATTATTTTTGGAATTATTATTGTACTCTAATCTTGGATAAATTACAATTTTGTCCAGAAAAAAATAGTGAAAAAATTCGAAGAGAGTCGTCGTCAAGTTGCTTCACTAATAGGGTCAAGAAGATTGGTTTTCGCTTCGCTCCTTCGCAACAATTACACTTTCAAGGTTTGTTTCTCTTTATATTTTCGATTTCTTAGATTTTTTTTCTTTTGTTTCCTGGAAAAAATTTACCCTCAAACATATCGCATAATTTACCTTAAATGGTATATGTTATCCCTCTTTTGGAGTGGTAATAAGAGAGATTGAAGCTCAAAGATCTACTATTTTATTGGATATGCTAAGGTTGTTATGACTTTTGGTATAGGTATTGTGTTTCTCCTTAGTGTTTAGTTTTTCAAGTACAATTTGTTAGATTATCTTTATTTACAATTTGATTGGAGTTTTGACTCTTATTCCTTTGTTGTGTCATGATTTTCCGATTTATGACTATTATGTCTAAGTCTCAATTTGGTTGTTTGTGTTATAAGGTTATGATCAATGCTCGCAACAAACGAAGATGATTCAAGATGCACAAATCGTTGTTATTCCAAAACTTATTAGCGACAATTATTCTAACATATCAATAATTTAATTATGATTATAAATTTCATTTCATTACTAATTTTATGTATGAATTATTCAGACATAACTTATCCAAAACATGCAATCACCTTCTCAAAACAATGTTTGAATTTATAAATTTTGTAAAAAAATTTTAAAAAAATACAATTTAGTTATCACAAAATCGCGCAATACGCGAGTATCATCTAGTATACGTAAAATAAACTCTAAGAAAAAAGTATCTTCATATTTTGCCATATTAAAACAATATCAAATAATGAATTATAAATTCACAATATAAATATCTGGATTTTTTTAAAATATTATCTATAATGGGCCTCTTTATGGTTATAGGCCCACCCATAGTTTTTCTTTACAAAATTTCAACAACTGGTGTATTCCCAATGTAACAGTAAGTGACTACAATTTTTTGCTATGACACGTGGCAGTACCCTAACGCGGGAATGGGATGGTTGAACATATTCACGGAAATTGTTCCACGTGTCAAAACTTGATTAAGATGATGAGTGTAGGGATATTTAAGTAAATATCAACTTCAACGAGGGGTAGTTTCGTGATGAGAGTCGTTATTCTGTTTCCATAATTTTTTTTTCGGTTTTTTCAATAATGGATCTTCTTCCTGCCACTATGTTGTTTGTTTCCCGAGAAAATTGGCAGACCTAGAGAGAAAATTATTCAGCACAGCGGTGGAAAAAAAAAGAGGAGCGGAGAAAGAGAGAATCTCAGCAATCGCAAGGTTTGATCGAGATCTCAGCATTTTCTCTGTTGCGATTCGGAGTTTGAAATGGAAATCTGAAGGGAGATTTGCTGAACGATTATTCCAAAGCAGTGTGATCTGGGGATTTTTCCATCGTTCGGTATTACAGGTTCGGATCGATAGAATGATTTCGAATCCAAGTCTCTTGTTCTACAGTTGCATTGCGAAGGGAACTGTGGTTCTCGCTGAGTTCTCTTCGAAGGATCCAGGGATCGAAGCCATAGCTTTGAGATGCATCGAGAGCACGCCTACAAATCATTCGATGTTCTCTCATACTGTCCGAAAAATGACGTATACTTTCTCGATCGATGATCCGTTTGTGTATTTCGCAATCTTAGATGAAGGAATGGCGAAATCGGAGAGCCTCTGGCTCATGAATCGCTTAAAATCAGCCATGGAGGATCTGGTAATAGCCGGATCCCTGGATTCGTTGGATAACCTCACGTCGCATTGTCTCCAGTCTAAACTAGATCCGGTTTTCGCTGAGATCATAGGTAGTGATCTGGATTTGGATTTGGATATGGATTTGGTGGGATCTCCGAGGAGCGCAGAGCGGGATAGTAGTCGGAATCCGAGCATAGATTCCTCGAAGGGACGAAGAGCCGCGATGACACCGCTCCTGGGGAAGCCCTTGAAGGTGTTGAAGAAGAAGAAGAAGAGATTGCAGACGGACACAAACGGTGAAGAAGACGCGTCAAGCAAAGATTTAGAGAGGAAGCTGGATTTGTGTGGGGATGGAGGCAATGGCGTGGTATCAAAGGAACTGAGAAACGGGTTATTATTACACGATCACAGGCAAAAGGCGAAGCAGATATGGAGGAAACATGTATGGGTGGTCTTGACGTTCGATCTTCTCATCTGTGCCGTTCTGTTCGGAATCTGGTTATGGGTTTGCCAAGGTTTCCAATGCATCGAAAGGTAAATAAAAAGAACACTGTACATCTAAATCATCTTGCTCAATCGAAAAAATCCCCCATCAGACGAATAGAACAATGTTTTTCTCCTTTGTTCTGATCGAGGAAGATGTTAATTTATTCATCTGGGTTTTCTTTTCTTGATCGAATCCGATCTTCTTCTGTTCATGTCATGTCACGATTCGTTCTTCTCATCAAGTGTTGTTTACGGGGGGATGGAATCAAATTCGAATCCTGGTTTACACGTTAGTGTTGTTGTGTAATATTATTTGGTGTTATCATCTCTTTGGTTTCTTCTTTTGCATTGTTGTGTTGTGTGACTGTAAATGGATTTCAATAATAGAGAAAATAGGTTTCAGATCCAATCAAATAATTTATATAAATCATTATCTTTATTATATCGATCAATATATAATTCCAATTATACAAAATATCATGCAAATATATCTAAAATCTGCTATATACATAGATGGTATTTGAAAGCATTGTCACCAACTCCTACTTCGATACAAGACATTCATTAGCATTTCATTAAAAGGAGATAAAGCACATGGAAAGAACATGCAAAAAGGAAAAGATCAAAACTTGGTTTTCAGATATCTACACACTAATCTGGGATACTTATAGCTAAAGAAGATAGGTGGAGATGATGATAGGTGGTGATATATATTGATGACAATAATGACGATGATGTTGTTGACATTGATGATGATGATGATGAAAGATGAGGTTTCGAAGTATGATTTATCATCTTCATTTGGGATATTTATTATCGTCGTCCTCTTTTGTTGTCCTTAAAGGTCTCTCCTCGTACGATGAAGAGTTAGTTTGTTCGATTGTTGTCCTCGTACCATGAAAAATTAGTTTGTTTGATTGCTTGTTTGGTCCTCTATTGCCAATTATTCTTGATCCGCATCTTTGTAAGCCCAATTTTTCTCTATGCTCATTATCGACATCCTAAAAGAAGATATACAAAACTTAACCGAATCTATGGTAAAAGAATGAGCAAATTGATAGCTCTTGACTTTCTTACCTATGGCTCGGCTAGAAAGCGTGTACTGTCGTCCTTTCTTTGTACATTCATCGTAAGCATCTTGAAAAAACCCGTTATCTCCATCCTGATGGAGGTAATAACACATTTGATCTATGAATTCGACGATTTATTGAGTGGGGAAAGCATGCAAAAGAACAAGGGGAGGACCTTTAATTGATTTTCCTTCAACTAATAATTGAGAGCATTTCTTCTTCTTTCTTCAACATCTCCAATATATCAAGAGCTTACACAGAGTTCAATAATCAGAATGGGTCATGTCAATGAAATTAGCTACGCAGGAAACATTAGTGATCTATTCCGATTCACGCCTTCTTATTTAGGGGATGAAATAGACGATTAATTAAGTTTATATTGAGTTTGTTGTGAAATGAGCTTCACATGACACATTAGTGATCTATTCATATTCAAGACTACTTCTCCAGGAGGATGGAAAATCATCTTTGTTTGTTGTGAAATAAGGTTCACAAAGCACATTAGTGATCTATTCTGATTCATGACTTCTTCAAATGGATGGAACAGACAGTGAATCATCTTTATATTGAGACTTGTGATTATATACTAATCGGGCTCATCATGTTTGGCTTACGTGTTCATGATGTAGAATCTAGAAACATAGATGAACAGTTCTATATGGAAGATAGATGCATCAGATTCTTAAATCGAAGAATATGACTACTTGGTACTTTCGTTCTAATTTTCTTTTAATTTTGATAGATATTGGGTTGTTGTTCTGATTAATATTTTCGAGTTCTATTCTAATCGAGTTCATCATGTTTGGCTATTGTGTTCATCATGCGGAAACCGAAAATACAAAATCACTACTTCTCAAGTTAGAATCCAAGTTAGAAGAAGGTTTTTCCTACTCGGCTTCTTTCGGCTCTCCTCTAGCCTTCTGTTGAGATAAGCTATCCAAAATAACCTTATCTCCTACATTCTTACCACGTTCTATCTTACTATAATGATCCTCATTGTTCTCCACATTGACTATACCAAGATGACTCGCCATACTTACAGATCCAACTGAGCTTTCACCGCTCTATTTGGCTTCAATCAAAGATAAATCCAGAGGTTTAGAAGGAGGATTAACATGACCCATTAATCCACGCTTTAATCCACGCAATACAACGAGTAACAACTTACTATATTGTAGTGAAAAATCAACTCATCGGTCACTAACCATTGTCGGGTTAGTCAATCTCCATATTTTCGTTTAGCCGTTCTATCTCCTAGACGCAAAACCCGCATTGTCTAAACGATTGCAACTATCATGGTATGTCTGCAAGTTATCCACTTGCAGCTCAAAGCTATTTCTTAGAGCTTCCATATCTAAGCAAAAACAGAGATATGATCAAATCTTGGAAAAGATATCTACAAGCATAAAATAGAGATATGATCAAATCGAACACTATATATATTCTTCACCTTCATCGCAACACTTGAGCGAGAAAACCTTCGTGGCAATATTGTTGCTATGAAAATCGAAGAAATGCAATAAGCCACTCACTCAAATAATGGTGACAAAACTTTCCATCTTAACCATAAAAAATGTATCCTACAGAAGATAAAAAAAAAAAAAGAAATCAGAATTCGAAAGAAATGGTCAACATTGACAGCAAATATGGATGCAACAGAAGGCACAAGGACAACATTGATGATCAGGAAGGCACACGATTCACAGAAGAGAAGGAAAAGTGAATGAAATTTCTCGAGAATGGAGAAGTAAATTACTGTGGAAGAGAGGAAAAAGTGAAGCGATAAAAACACATCATCACCTATCTTCGAGCAAAACCCGGAAGATCATAGGTTCGAGGAAACGCTTGGGAATTAGAAAAGAGATCGTGGGTTTAATACAGCGGTATTAATGGAGATAAAGTTTATCATTCATTATATTAAAAGTAAATCATGGGTTTTAAAAATGGTGATAGATTGAATATATATATATATATATTAATTGATGATATAATGTATAAAAGTTTTAAAAATTATTAAAATTGATGTGAGAATAGATTGGATATGCGTTAATTAATGATATAATGTATAAAATTAAAAAATATATTAAAGTTGATGTGGCATCTTTTGGGGTGGGCGTTTCGCGTTACCCGGACCGACCTGGATCGATCCAACCCGAGGAATCCAACCCGCGAGATAAACGGGATCTGTCTAAAACCCATATGGTTCTGAATTTGGAACCCGAACGGGTTCGGGTCGGTCCGGATTGGGTTCGGGATAACCCGAGGAATCCGAGGAACCCGAAACAAAAAAACCCTAAATTAAGTTTACCTCTCTTCCTCTCTCATTCACTGCCTGTCGCCGCCCACTAAGTCTCCCCTAACCCTAACTCTCTCACTCTCAGCTCTCTCCCCCATATTCTCCGTCCGCCGTCACCCCGCCGGTCGCCGTCGTCGTTGCCCCTATTCTCCATCCGCCGGCCGCAGTCACCCGAGGAACCCGTCCGTTGCTCCCCCCGGCCGCAGTCGCCCGAGGAACCCGTCCGTCGCTCGCCCGAGGAAGCCATTGTTTCGCTCGCCCGAGGAAGCCGTTGTTTCGCGTCGCTCGCCCCTCACCGCCGTAAGCCGTCCGTCTCTCGCCCATCGAAAACCCGAAAAATCCATTGAAAGCCCGAATCAACCATTGAAAACCCGAAATACCCATTGAAAACCCGAAAAACCCGAATGAACCCGAACACAATTCGGGTTTTTCTGGGTTCAATATTTCAGAACCCGAACAACCCGAATCCAACCCGAAACCCGAGGAACCCGTCTCGAAAACCAAATGGGTTTTTATGGGTTCAATTTTTTAGAACCCGAAGAACCCGAACCCAACCCGAACCCGAGGAACCCGTCATGAAACCCGAAACGCCCACCCCTACAATTATTATATATATATATATAGATTTAATCTGGGTTCGGATCAACCCATCGACGATACCATAACCTCTATTACGGACGAGCGGCGAAACGACACGATGAATCGATATCAATATCCTTTCCACACCGTCGAGAATGAACCGACACGTTCACCGCATACGAGACGAACGGACTCGTTCATCACGGTGGTCATCCGTGGCTCATTCCCATAACTTTCCGATGACAAGGTCATTGGCGGACAAAGGGTTTCGGTGGATAGAGAAGGCTTCGGAGCGAGGGTCGGTGGTTTGTGGTTAAATGAACTTTTACAGAGGAATGGTTACAGAGGATTGGCGGATTGAGAAACTTGAATCCCGTAACAGTTAAATCAAAATTTTTAATTCAATTAAAATTATTTTTTATTTAATTGAATTTTATTCAATTAACCATATTTCATGAGTCCTAAATTGGCAATAGGCAATCGAATCAAATTCAATAATCAATTTTTTTTATAAACGTGAATTAATATTGTATTATCCGACTTTGATACCAAATGTAAACTAAACTTTCTTCAATTTTACGATTCAAACTAAATGCAGAATTGAATCAATAATAGAATAAATTAAATCAACCAAAAAACAATATAAGATTATTTAATTGAATTTTTCATGTTATTTTTTTGGTTGATTTAATTATTCTATTAGTGATTTAATTCTACATTTAGTTGAATCGTAAAATTGAAGAAAGTTTAATTTACAGAAAAGACCAAAACTTGGTTTTCAGATACCTACACACTAATTTGGGATACTTATAGCGAAACAAGATAGGTGGAGATGATGATAAGTGGTGATACTGATGACAATAATGATGAAGATGTTGTTGATAATGATGATGATGATGACGACAATGATTATAACGATGATGAAAGATGAGGTTTCGAAGCATGAACCTAAGGGTGTTTCGGCCATAAAGAGTGAGTTTCTTGTAGTCGGCACCATGGGGTTGCCATTTTAACTTAGAATATAGAAAATTTGATTTTAATATCACTACAAAAAAATTTAAATTTCTAGAAAACAAAATCCGTCCCTAATTCATCTGGATTTAGTAGTCCCTAATTCGTCCGGAAAAATTTAAAAAATAAAAAATTTTAAAAAAATTTTAAAAATAAAAAAATAAAAAATAAAAATTTTAAAAAAATTTCCGGACGGATATATTTTTTCGTCCGGAAATGTTTTACGAAAATTAAAAAAAATCCGGACGGGTGTATTTTTTCGTCCGAAATTATTTAAAAAAAAATAAAAATTATTTAACCTCTATCGCCTCCATCGTCACCTCTTCTTCTTCTGTCTTCATTGTCGCCTCCTAATCAACCTCGTCGTTGTCTCCGCCTCCGTCGTCGCCGCCATCGCCACTTCACCTCCACCGTCGCTTCCACCACCGCTATCGTCTCCACCTCCGCCGCGTCGTCTCACATGCCTTCTTCTCTATTTCTCTTTCTCTTTCTTCATTCTCTTTTTCTTTCTCCTCTTATTCCTTGCGAATGAATTTATAAGATTAGATTTCCGGACGGATTCAAATATTACGTCCCTAATTCCAAACGGATTAAATAATCCGTCCTTAATTCCAAACGGATTCAAATAATCCGTCCCAAATTCCAGACGAATTAAATAATCCGTCCCTAATCCGTCCCTAATTCTAAACGGATTAAATAATACGTCCCTAATCTGTCCCTAATTCCAAACGGATTAAAAAATATGTCCCTAATCCGTCCCTAATTCCAAACGGATTAAATAATACATCCCTAATCTGTCCCTAATTCCAAACGGATTAAAAAATCTGTCCCTAATCCGTCCCTAATTCCGGACGGATTAGAGACGGTTTTTTAATTTCTTATCTTTAAATTTTTTAATTTTATTTGAAAAAACATTCCGGACGGTTAGGTGTCCGTCCGGAAATTTTTCGAAAAAATAAAAAAAATGTATTTTTTGATAGAATTATATTTTTAAATAAAAAGTTAATTTTAATAAAATAAATAAATATATTTTTTTTGAAATATTTCTGGACGGACACCACACCTTCAGGAACTTTTTTTTACGTACTATGTTTCATGTATTAATGAATATGCATGTATTATTTCACTAGTTATTTATTTCTCCCTTTTGCTTTAATTGGAGGTTTGGTTCTGTTGTAATCCAAGAACGAACAAGACTAATATATATATACATACATATATATATATATATATAATGGGGAACGTGGGACGAAAAACATGATATAATTAAATTAAGTATAATCATTATCACATGTATATTAAACATCTAAACCTAGAAAAATTTCCAAAATAGAAAATACATCAATTATTTTGTATCAGTGATAGAGGACCACATTATATATTATCATGTAAATATATATTAATTAAAACTACTCTCTTATTGTATTTCTTTTTTTTAATCAGCTAACATCCATGTTGAAACACGATATATAATAAATAAATAAATAAATAAATAAATAAATAAATAAATAAAACAATAGTACTCTTTAAAAGTTTAAAGGGGCATATTACAAACGAAATTAAAAGTTTGCAATTGTATTACCAACACAAAGAAAAATTCGAACCATACGTACAAAAAAAAAAGCTTTACATAATGGTTTCAAACGTGTATATTATTTTCAAAAATTTCCGGACGAATATATTTTCCCTCCGGAGTTTTTTTTTTTCAAAAAAAAACTTAAAGAAATAAATAATAAATAAAATAATATAAAAATAAAAAAATTCCGGACGGATACAAAAATCAGTCCTTAATTTTCGGACGGATTTTTTAGACCGTCTGGAATTTTTTTGTAAAAAATAAAAAATGATAAAAAATGAATAAAAAAATAAAATAAATAATTTTTTTTAAAAAATAAAAAATTCGTCCTTAATCCGTCTGTAATTTAGGGACTGATTGGTGGTAGTCCTTAATCCGTCCAGAAATAGGGACTGAAAGAATTTCGTCTGTAAATTATAGGGGTTCGGGCCCGGCCCGGCCCGTTTTAAACGGGCCGAAAATGTTCGGCCCGCGGCCCGGTCCAACGGGCTTCGGGCGGGCTTCGGGCAGCCCACGGGCTAATATAAAAATTCATTCTAAAACGTCTTTTGATAAATAAAAGTCTTCTGAATTACATTAGAAACGTTCGAAATCATTAAATTGTCAAACTAACATAAAAATAAAAACATTAAATAATCAAAAGTCTTCAACATTCAAACATATGAACTTGCATATCTTCCTCCGTCGTCGTAGCTATTGTCGTGGTGGCAACGCTAGAAGAAGTAGTCAAGTTAGCAGTACCTGTAATTGTTTAACAAGACAATGAATAAATGATAAGAAATCAAATAATGAATATGAAAATCAAATAATAAATAGATACTTACGAACTTCGGAATAACCAAATAGCCATGAACGAGCACAAATTAACGCCTGAACATTAGAAGGCAACAAGCGGCTTCGATATTTGTTAAGCACCCTCGAACCAGCACTAAATGAAGACTCGGAAGCAACCGTGGTAATAGGAATGCTTAAAATATCGGACGCCATTAACGATAGTTCTTTACCATACATTTCAGACTTCCAAAAATGCAAGACATCCAAATCCGAATTGCGTTGCACATGTATCTTAGGATCTCTTAAATATCTATCCAAACCTGATCCTAATCCATCATCTGAAGACGATACTTTATCGTCGAAATCAACAATATCCTATAAATATAAATAATAAAAAATTTATATAAAGAAACCAAATATTAAATGATGAATATAAAAGAAACAACTTACATCAAAATAACTCGAACTACAGCCTTTGGTCATTTTCTTGCTGGTGTTTTGAGAGGATGTCGAAGATGTAGGAACTCCAAATTTGATTTTGTATTCTTCATAAAGCGAAAACATCTTACTTCGAACTTCATCAATTTTCATTTGACTTGTGTTCTCATCAAGGGAATCGTAGCAATATTTCAGTAATTGCATTTTCATTCTCGGATCGAGAACAACTGCCATTGAGAGAATGATACTATAACTATCCCAATATTTGTCAAATTTTGCTTGCATCTTTTCAGCCATATTCTTTAAGACTTCATCTTCATTCTCCCTATACTTTCTCAAAAGCATTTCAATTTTCCAAATCTTCATAAAATACATGTTGGCAGTTGGATAAGTTGATCCCGAAATCAGAGTAGTAATATCCATAAACGGTTTCAAAAAATCTCGTATCTTCTCCCCTCTATTCCATTCTTCGTTCGTTGGACACCACTTATAATTGCTATCAATCAACGCAAGACTAACAAAAACATTCTGATACTTCAGAGCACTATCAAGCATAACATGAGTTGAATTCCAACGAGTGCTAACATCCATAGATAAAGAAACCCCAATTTCAATTCCATGTTGTTCTGCACATTCCTTAAACATCCTCATCCTCGACTCAGATCCTTTTAAATATTTCACACTCTCTCTGATCTTTTGTAATGCACCTTCAATCACTTTTAATCCACTTTGCACAATAAGATTTAATATATGTGCACTACATCTTACATGAAAGTATTCTCCCTTGCACATCAACAAATTTTGTGGTTGCATGCGATGTTTTAAGATGGACATCAAACTATCATTAGATGTAGCATTATCTACGGTAATCGAAAACACTTTATCCTCAATACCCCAATCCTTCAAACAAGCGATTATCTTGTTTGATATTTCTAGTCCAGTATGCGGAGGAGGTATAGTCGTGAAAGACAATATCTTACTAGCCAAATGCCAATTTTTATCAACATAATGTGCTGTTACACATATGTATCCCTCATGGCTTATTGCGGTCCAAAGATCCGGAGTTAAACAAATTCTACTACGAACCATTCCTAATTCAGTTTTCAGCAACTGTTTCTCACGCTCATACAACTGCAAACAATCAGCCATCAGAGTATTTCTACATATAAATTTCGCATCCGGGTTTAGATAATAAATCAACTCTCTAATCATCGGGTACTCAATGAATGAGAATGGCAACTCATGAGCAATTATGCACCTAGCAAGTTTTTCTCTAAAGGTGAGCTGATCTAGTTTCTTTGCCCTCACCTTTCCATCAAAATCAATCAACATTTCCAATGGATTGTTGGTTCTAGGTCTAGACTTGCAATTATCCACATGACGTTTTAAATGTGATGTACCTTTACTTGATATTGCGGATAACACTTTATCGCAATATTTGCATTTGGCTTGAGTACTATTTATAGTAATCAAATGTGCCCAAACATCAGACCTTTTCCTTTTGTTAGAAGAACCACTTACTTGAGGAGTAGGTTGATCGTCTCCGTCGTCGTGATCTTCTATCGTTTGTTGAACATAATCATCTATTATTTGCTCATCTACCGTTAGGTCTTCAGCATGACGAAAATTATCGTCCATTTGCAATCTGCAATAAAAACATATTTATAACTTATAATTTCTCCTTAAAAAATTTGTTTAATCGAAAAATTGAACTTCACGGGCAAAAACAGAGGAAAGACTGAGCAAATTGTAAACGAATTCAATCATCGCTTGGAAGAATAAGCCATCCAATATGGAGAAACGTATGAATCTAAGCCCTAACCAGATCAATACATGATGACAGTACTTAGTATCAGACAGTAGAGGACGATTCAGCAGACTCACCAACGACAGAGAGAGGTCGGCGACGAGCTGTTTTAGGGGGAAACGAAGGGGAAACCACAGAGACAGAAACGACAGAGAGCGATGAGCTGAAACGAAGGGGAAACGAACGGGAAACGAACGCCGGCGACGAGCTGTTGGGGAAACGAAGGCCGGCGACGAGCTGTTGGGGAAACGAAGGCCGGCGACGAGCTGTTGGGGAAACGAACGCCGGCGACGAGCTGGGCCCGTTTCAAACGGGCTTTGTGGTCGGCCCGAGCCCGAAGGCCCGGTTTCATTCGGGCTGCCAATTTTACAGCCCGAACCCGCGTATTTCGGGCGGGTTTCGGGTGGGCCCGCGGGCTCGGGCTGTTTTTTACACCCCTAGTAAATTACGGACGGATTAAAATCCGTCCAAAATTTAAGGACGGACCAAAATTTCCGTCCGTAATTTAGGGACGGATCAAAATCCGTCCGGAAATTCCGTCCCTAAATTTAAAATTTCTAGTAGTGTATATTTTTAAATTTTTTATTTTCATGTTCTTAACACCAAAATTCAATTTATTAAATAAAAACAAATGTAATATATATTTTTTGTTTTAAAAAATAGTAATTTTGATTGATTTTTTATCTTGTTCATATTATATATTATTATAATCTTAGTTTTATCTTTGATAGATTAAATAATATGGATTTATGAAAATAATGGTGAAAGTTATATAGAAACTATATCCTTTGGTTTATCTAGTTTGTTGCTTATGCAACTGTCGGTAGATATTTTTTAGCAATGAACATTGTGAAGACAACCTTATATAATCGAATTGATGATCGATCATTTTAGTGATTATCTGATTTTTTATATTAAAAAAGATTTTTACATCACACAATCACAAATAATGTTATTATAAATAGGTTTCAAACTATGAATAATTGTACACTACATTTATAAGATATTTTTTCAATATCATATTTAATATTTTAAATTTTTATTTAATTACATAAATTATTGCATCCAATCCAAAAAAATTTTATGTTCATCAGTGATGTTTGTATATATGACAAATAGATATCTACCATAACAATATTCAAATACAATTAAGATTGGTTTTAATTAGTGATGTTCTCTTTATTATGATGAAAGTTATGAAATTATGATATATCCATAATATAATTGGGGTATTTTGTTTGTAAAACCCCATAAAATTAGCGTCTTGGAAATTTCTCGGATTCCCATACAAACCCTAGAAATTTCGAAGATTTCATCTTATTTACGTAGTGGTGGATTCTGATGGTGTGATTATTCTTCTCCATTTGAATATTTCGATTGAGTTTTTGGTGGGTGAATTAAGCATTGAAGAGGCGGAATATCAGAAATACCCTTATAGGGCTAAACCACTTCAAAAATACCCTTCTCCAAAATAATTATTAAATCCGAAAAAAAAAACTGAAGAAAAGACAAATTTGCCTTTAATGTTCGAACGTGGAAAAATGGAAGTTCGGCAGTTTTTCGACGTAAAAAAATGCTGAAAACGAGAAAGTCGAACAGTTTTTCGCCGTGAAACCTGTTTAAAAGTTGATAGCAAGAAAGAAATAAGTGATGTCGAACTTGAGAGAGATCGATTTGAAGTTGGCGAGAAGGAAAATGGCTAGAATCAGCAGCATCACTGGCGAAGAGAGCACGAGTCAATCTTCAATGGCGTCAATAAGTGTAAGTAGTTCGATTTCTAGGGTTTTGCAAGCTTTCGAGTCACAAAATGGTTTATTGATTTGAAATGGGTGAGTGTCAGTGTCAGTGAGTCGGTTAGGTCGCAAGGGTCGCAGGAGTTGCATGAACATCTTCGACTCCGTGAGTCGGTTGAGTAGCAAGGGTCGCAGTAGTTTCATGACCATATTGGACTCAGTTTATTGATTTGAAACGGGTGAGTGTCAGTGTCAGTGAGTCGGGTAGGTCGCAAGGGCCGCAGGAGTTGTATGAACATCTTCGACTCAGTGAGTCGGTTGAGTAGCAAGGGTCGCAGGAGTTGCATGACCATATTCGATTCAGTGAGTCGGTTGTCTCAGTGAGTGGGATGGGTCGCAATGGTCGTTTGAGGGGCGTGGGCAGTTGAGTGTCGCGGAGTGTCTGAGGGTCGTTTGAGTCGCATGGGTCGCACACGTCGGTTGAGGGTCGCACGGGTCGGTTGCATCGCATGGGTCGGTTGAGTCGCATGGGTCGCTTAGGTCAGTAGAAGTATAATGTATTCGTAATTGGTCATTTTGCAGGAAAAAGGGACTAAGAGGAAGGAGTGCGTGAGTGATGCTGATGCTGATGCTGCAGTCCCTCTGACACTGGAGAAGAAATTAATAGGGGAAATAAGGAAGTCGGAGAAGAGAATCATCAACGCCGTAAGAGACCTTCTAAGGGATGTCGGGATTCATGTGCCTAATCCAAAATCAAAGGCTGCCGAGAAAGTTCGAAGTATGTAGATGTGATAAGGCAGATTGGAGATTCTAAGGTAACAATTACACAGGGTTCACAAGGGAAACAAGGGTCACTGAGGGTAATAATGGTTATGTTTTGTTTTTCAGGATATTCTAAGTATTTTTCGTGCTGAACACGAAGAGGAAGCTTTACTTTCTGGTCTGGAGGATTACGAGGGATGTGACGATCCCGATGTTCAGATATGGATGAAACATCTTTGTAGAAATCCAAAGGGTATTTTTTGGGAGGATATCTGTGAGCAAGAACTGCTGACACGAAAAGCAGCTCTTGGTGATCAAAAAAAGGAGAAGGAAAAAGGGACTAAGAGGAAGGAGTGCGTGAGTGATGCTGATGCTGATTCTGATGCTGATGCTGATGCTGCAGTCCCTCTGACACTGGAGAAGAAATTAATAGGGGAAATAAGGAAGTCGGAGAAGAGAATCATCAACGCCGTAAGAGACCTTCTAAGGGATGTCGGGATTCATGTGCCTAATCCAAAATCAAAGACTGCCGAGAAAGTTGCGATCACCGAAACCCAATCTTCCAACATTGTTGGTGATTTTGCTTTTGAATACCTTCGACGTCCAAATCCAATGTCAAGAAACCTTGCTCCT
>CM071863.1:60334129-60363436 GCA_036759665.1 Gynandropsis gynandra
AAGGGTCGCAGAGGGACAAGGGTCGCAGGGGTCTAAGGGTCGCAGAGGAACAAGGGTCAAAGAGGGACAAGGGTCGCAGGGGTCCAAGGGTCGCAGAGTAACAAGGGTCGCAGAGGGACAAGGGTCGCAGGGTCAAACTGGGTCACTGGGTCGAACTGGGCCGTATGGTCGCAGGGGTATTTTGGGAATATCAACATTTATAAGGTATTATTGAAGTTAAAAATTTTCTTTTTCGGGAAGGGTATTTTTGAAGTGTTTTAGCATTACGAGGGTATTTTTGAAGTTATCCCCATTGAAGAGATGAATCTATTGTGTATGTGATTTTTAAATTTTCATTACTTAAGATTTTTTGTATTGAAAATATTTTTTTCTAATAATATGTAGTTCTAAAATAATAAATAAAAAAACTTTTAATCTTAACATATATTAATATATATTGATATAACTAAGGGAAACATAATATGATGATGATGATGATGATGATAGAAAATGAGGTTTCGAACCATGAACCTCAAGGGGGGATTTCAGCTACAAAGGAGTGAATTTCTTGTGGCCGGTACCATGGGGATTGTGGTCTTTCCAGTCATCCCACGCCCTTGCTCTCATTATGTCATCGCCCTTATCATCTTCATTTTCGATATCCTCTTCTATTCTCCTTAAAGGTTTCTCCTCATACCATGAGAAGTTAGTTTCTTCGATTGCTTGTTTGGTCCTCTCTTGCCAATTATTCTTGATTTGCATCTCTATAAGCCCATCTTCCTCTATGCTCATTCTCGGCATCCTAAAAGAAGATATACAAAATTTAACCGAGCTTATGGTAAAAGAATGAGCAAATTGCTAGCTCTTGACTTTCTTACCTATGGCTCGACTACAAAACTTCTACTGTATCAGATAAGAGCCTACACAGAGTTCAATAATGTCAATGTCGATAGTATTAATATCGTCGTACAAAGAATGGTGACTTTGAAGAGTATATTTAACAAGAGAATTTATTCGTTTTGGATAGAAATACTATATTGCAATTCTGATATAACAAACGATCCATAAAAACTCAAATCCATATCATAATTTATATTATATATATACTAGATTTGGACCCGCTCGAGACAAAAAAATTATAAATTTTTAGATTTATATATATGATAGAAAATTTATATTTTAATCTTACAACATTTGTGGAACCATATTGTGTAGAATGACATGTATAAAAACAACGAAAGAGTAATCATATTCAAATTCTACAAAACCCATGAAAAATGTTGTTCACCGTATAATGTACGACATATATCCTTGCCAATTGTTTCTTTTGATGGTGCAACGATAATATAAATTTTCATTTAAAATACAAAATAATAAACATGTGTTGGCTTTCACGGTAACGGGAGGAAAAAAATAATATATATATTCATATTTTTTTAAAAAAGTGAAAATTTTAAGTTTTTATAAAAAAAAAGGAAATAATACAGAAGAAAGAAATGGAAACAACGAAAAAAATTTGAAAATAAAAAAAGGAAACAAGGATAAAAATTTGAAAATAAAAAAAGGAAAGAGAGTGAGATCTTGTCCAAGTTTTCCATTTTTATGGTATACCCCAACGGTCAGTTTGAGCGCCAAAATAACGATCAGAACATGCTCGTAGTGACTCTATATATACACACAGTTGTGTCTTTCTCAGACACGATCCATTCTCCTGCCTCAATCTTTCCTCTCTAATTCGTTTCACTTTCAGAGCTTCATCTTCCTGGTTCTTGTTTCTTTTTGCTTGTCGCCATGGAAAGTAAACAGACACTCGCCGTTCAGATCTCAACTTTAGTGTTTCATCTTCCTCCATCCGAACCCTTGAGGAACACCGTACGTCCTCGGGATAGATCAGATCACGGAGGATATCCTTCTGCGCCCTAATGGCTTCCAGACCCTCTTTCGGGTTACGGAATTTCCTGCCGATTATTACGGAATTTCACGGAGGATAACATTCTTTCATTGGAATTGGTTTGCAACCAAGAAGACTGAAATCTTTTAAAAACTCTAATTTATATTTTCTTTATGAAATGAATATACCAACATTTGATCTAGCTATTTACAATCCTAAAAAAATACTTGCAAGAACCTAAGTCTTTCACTTTAAAAGAGGCTGCAAGCGTCTCTTGTAATTGGTTAATGGCATATTGATCAATTCCAATAATGAGAATATCACATACATAGATTAGAAGTGCTAAAAAGTGATGTATTGAGTTTTGAATAAAGATATAATGATACTAGATAAAACATGTTTTGAGAATCATAATCGAGAATGCTTTGTGTCATTATCATGAAGCTTTTTTCAAGTCATTGATGGACTTGTGTAATTTACAAATTGGATTATCAATTTTCTCCTTCTAAAGAACATAATATCTATGAGTTTAAGTCACAAAGATATCTTTCATCTAACATACCATGTAAAAAAGCGATTGTAACATCCATTTGTCGCATTGTGCCAAGCTTCAACTTTCTTAAGAAAACCTGGTAACTCCATCCTGATGGAGGTAATAACACATTTTATCAATGAATTCAACAGCTTATCGTGTGGAGAAAGCATGCAAAAGAACCAAGGGAGGGGAATACCTTTGATTGTTTTTCCTTCATAGTTGAGAGCATTTCTTCTTCCTTCTTTAAAGCAGATCGTATCATATAATAAGACTATACCTCAGATGAATATAGAACAACACAATACTAAACTCTAATTTCGAAATCAAAATAGGTACGATAGATTCATAATGAAAAGAATCACCTAGATCCAAGTCATAGCAAGTGAGGGGACAACATGATAATAAATTGACTAAACATAATATAATGAGAAAGAGAATGTTTACAAAAACTTGTTACCGTTATCAATTGGCCTTGGTTTTCACGAATCAAGACTTCTCCATCCACCAAGAGATTGAATTGTAGTCTGTTGTTGCTCTAGATTATCTGAAAGAATCCACAAACAAAACATCATAACCTATACTCTTCAAGATACATAAGATAAATAAATCATACAGAAATCAATCACCTTCAATTGCATCAAAACAAAAATCTTATCAGAAATAAAACAATGTAAATTGACCTCCTTATTTTCTGCAACTTTGTATGAGTTCAGTGGGGAATTCGCAAATGTTTTCACTCTAATATTCTAGAGAATGCATTGGAAAAGTTACATTTATTCGGAAGCAAATACTTATGGTGTGAAGAACATTTCGATTAGTAGCTACAATCACCCGTTTCACTTTCATGACAAAAGAATCCATAACCACTCAATAGCTAGAAAAAGTAGCTTGTTGTATCATGATCTCTAAAGACTCTAGGAACCAGACAGTGCATTAGACATTGATAAAATGGAAGATCAATTCATCTCCCTTTCATTTCCATAATTTGGATTTTGACATGAACCAAAATTTTGTACAAACGCAAACATATTTCTGAAATATTTCAAATGAAACAAATACTGCTAGGAACTCATCACTTACCCATTTTGAGACTTTTATCAGTAAGCATGTCTAGATAATCTGTAACTCCTTTAAGCTTTTATATATCTTCCACAATAGCAAGATCGGTGACCTGTTTTCAGCTTGAAATTTTAGATGATACAAAGAACCAAAATCAAAACAGAAAACACAAAATGATGAAAAATTGTGCAGAGTAGGTGTTACCCACAAGGTGAATATCGAACTAGTGATCCACGCGGTGAATAACGTAGTCATTGAAATATGACAGTCGAAGGATAGAATATTAAACATTTGATAGTTCTTGGCATATCCTCAAATCTCCTAGTCCATCGATTTCTTTTTGAGCTTGAGTCTTTGGATAACGACGACAACCTCTTCTCACGTAGATGTGATGGCTTCCGGTGCTCCACCAGCTCAATCATTCAATTAGAGGATCCGTAGTTTGTTGAAAGCTCTTCTAATCAATCTTGGCATAAAAACAACTCAACCAATCACTCTCCATTGCGACAACCAAACTGTCATCCATATCGTCACTAATTTAATTTTTCATGAGAGAACCAAACACAGCGAGATTTATTATCATTAATTTCATACGAGAGAAACTTGTCCAAGGAATCATTGCATTGGCATACACAAAGAGTTGTGACCAACTGGCAGATATATTCACTAAGGCAACAAGCTCAAAGGTGTGCAATAACATTCATAGGATAATGGACCTAATTGACATTTATCAACCACCCTATAAAGCAAATTCACCGGTTCACTTCAAAAAGACATGATCCGTGTGTGCATTCTTTTTCCCTTCATCAAGTTTTGTCCCATTGGATTTTCTTGGTACGATTTTTAACGAGACACTACATCATACTCTTATCATTCACTCGTTAAGCTTGAGGGGGAATGTTGAATATTACCATTTGGTAATATGAAGTTCGTTCTATACTTATCAACCAATTCTAAAATTAATGCATCAACTAATCTTCTTCTAAATCAACTGCAGAGATAATGCATCAGTTCATCATCTTCTCAACTAACTCAAGAATGCATTAGTTAGTTTTGAATGTGTTTCTCTATAAATATATAAATATATAATCTCTCTTCAAAATCAAAATATAGAAATAATTTAAAGTTCTATTTTTTTTCTCTTCTCTCTCGTATTCTTTTCTTCACTCAATAGTTAGAAAAAATAGATTTCTATATCATGATCACTAAAGACCATAGGAACCAGACAGCTTATTAGATACTGATATAATGCAAGAAGAACCTAGTTAACGAATTCAATTGAAAAAAAAAGGCAAAAGAAAAAGGCTAAAAAGAAAAATACCTTGAACACTCGGAGATCGATAATGGAAGATATTTACAACTCTAAATGACTCGAAGCATTGCAGATCAGATGATCTGATTGCGCGAGATTGGAGAAGAAAAGGGTCAACTTTTTAATATTTTTGAATAAAAAATATAAAACTTGTCGGAATAAAAATTAAATGGGGATGTATTATATGGATGAAAAGGAAATTCAATTTTGTTTTTTTAACAGAACTTTATATATATATATATATGTATTTTATGTTCCACTTTATATAATATATATGTATTTTATGTTCCTTTTATTTATTTTGTTTGATATACTATTATTGACCGTATATTTGTTTTTATTAATCAATAAAGAGAACATTTTCTATTATGTTCTTTCTAGAGAATAAAACCCGATATCTTCCATGGTTACTCTTCCATATCTCTTCGTCGAATCTTACTGAAATTCATTCTCAATACTCCTTCGTTCCTTCAACTCTGCGACTCGTGTTAACGATGATGATGATCATAGGAATGATTGCTCTCATGGAAGCCAGTAGGAGTACGCGGCCAATCATCCCGCCGGCAGGATCGGCAAGAGTCTGATTTTTACGGTCCAATTTGTTTGTGTTCGCCGTAAAAATAGTCTGAGATTGTCGTTTTTGGACATTGGATTTGCCAGTTTCTCTACTGGAATGGAACTTGAGATCTGTAGTGTCTATACAGTTCAGGTTTGAAGAAATGCCAGAGTTTGGTTAGAAGACTTTCTTTGGGCTGAATGAGGCTTGTTGTGTGGACAGTGTGATTGTTTTGGAATGAAGCTATGTGATCATTTGATAAAACCCAGAAATCCATTACAAGAACAAAACGTAAATCCCTATAAACCCTAAACCGATCATCTGAGACCACAGCAAAATTGAGTGCAAAATCGTAAAACCCTTAAACCCCAAACAATGATGAGCCCTGTAAAACCCCAAACCCATGATAAGCCCTGTAAATCCCTAAATCCCCAAACCCATGATTTCACCGCATTTCTTCAATCATCACCTGTCGGCACATCGGGCAAGAATTGTTCCTCCGAAGCCATTCGAAGACACATTCTCGATGAAATGCATGTGAGCACGGCAATTGCATGAGTTCCTTGCCCGATCCCGAGAAATCGTCGAGACAGATGGTACAAGTCTCCGATGACGACGAACTCAACTGCTCCAAGCCATCGACGTCCAAGGTTCTTTCTTGTGCCAGCCTCTGCAACAGGTCTTCAGATGCTCCTCTTTCCATAGAAAGAGGCACGGGGAGGAAGATCGGGTCTTCCATAGGAACAGGCACGGGGCGGAAGATCCTCTCTTCGTTCAACCTGGCTTCAACGGAAATGGAGATGCTTTGAAGCCCCATACCCATCCCTGTGACCGCCGAAGAGATCATTGAGGCTAATTGTTGGCACACCGGAGGATTCGCAAGATGATTGGAGAGGACATCGTAGATGTGGTCGGGATCAGAGCAACATATATCGAAACCGTAGTAATCGACGGGAAATTCCGTAACTCGAAAGAGGGTTTGGAAGCCATTAGGGCGCAGGAGGATATCCTCCGTGATCTGATCTATCCCGAGGACGACGGTGTTCCTCAAGGGTTCGGATGGAGGAAGATGAAACACTGAAGTTGAGATCTGAACGGTGAGTGTCTGTTTACTTTCCATGGCGACAAGCAAAAAGAAACAAGAAACAGGATGATGAAGCTCTGAAAGTGAAACGAATTAGAGAGGAAAAATGAGAGAATTTTCTGAGAGACGACAAAGATTGAGGCCGGGAATGGATCGTGTCTGAGAAAGACAACTGTGTGTGTATATATAGAGTAACTACGAGCATGTCCTGATCGTTATTTTGGCGCTCAATCTGACCGTTTGGGTCTACCAGAAAATGGAAAACTTGGACAGGATCTCACTCTCTTTCCTTTTTTTTTCAAATTTTTTTTCGTTGTTTCCTTTTTTCTTTCGAAATTTTATCCCTGTTTCCTTTTCCTTCTTTTATATTATTTCCTTTTCATAAAAACTTAAAATTTTCACTTTATTTTTTTTTAAATAAAATATATTTGAAAAAGTCCATCAAAATTACTAATTTTTAAAATAACTATATATATATAATACATTTTTTATTTAATAAATTGAATTTTGGTGTTAAGAACATGAAAATAAAAAATAGAAAAAATATATTGAAATCATATTCTATATTATAAGTTAAAATGATAATATACGAATTTAAAATTTTGCATTTTTAATAAAAAAAAGGTATTAGGGCATGTGACCCAATATCCCTAAACTGTATCCACTGCATATATATGTATATATATCACCCTAATTGTTATTAATAATAGGTAAACAATCAATGAATCAAATTAGAAACATATTCATTTTGAACAAATTTAATATCTAAATACAAGGTTGAACTCAACTTAAATAATGTTCAATAAATAGTGTATAAATAAATAAATAATGGTAGCCATCATATAATCAATAAAAATGTAAATAAATAAATAAATCCAGATAGAGTTATGGCTTTATATATATCTATATATCGTTTGTCTGCACAATCTTCAGCATTCAACCCCCAATCTTATCTTATATTAAATTCTCTCTTTATCCATAATATGTATAACTTTAAATGTTACAAATATATATAATATATATTATGTCAAGGGTTTGAGTTTTTATGGAGGCGTATATTATATCAAAAAAGCAATATTGATAAATAACAACATAAAAAATTACAAAATAAATTACAAATAACAACAGTTTGGATATTTCTAAAAGCCATCATAAATATATACATCACACATATATAATACAAAACTAGCATGATGCCAACAAATATATCATTGATGGTAAAATAAATCATTCTCAAAGTTTAGATAGAAAACACGTAGTCAAAGAATTACAAAGAATGCATTTTCCCTTTTAAAACATTATACACATACTTTTTAATTTCTCCAAATAATGATGGGTTTGCTCGATTTTCTAAAGCCACAATGAAAAATAATCACCTTGTGACTTCGACACATCTCTTGGTTTGGTGTGTAAGTTGAAACAGCACTCTACAACAACTTTGTTTTTAAATATAATTTTTTATTTCTAAACATGCTCCAAGAGGTGAATAGTACATGTGAAACCATTATACTTTCCTTTGAGGTGAAAGTATCCCAAATAAATGATTACCATGAAAGTTTTTGGAACTTAACGTTAATATCATTTCTGTTTGGAGGCTAAAAATGACCTATTATAACTTGATTTCTCTGCTAGCCATTTTGGCTCAACATACCCAAAGAGGCCACAGATCAGCATTTGTGTTGGATAGGCAATTTTCGGTATGAGAGATAACAGAACCGCCGTAGAGATAAAAATAGACAGATACAATGATTGAATTATTTAGATTAGTCGAATGATTGTATGAAATATGAGCCAAATTCAAGGAATTATAATTGATTTGGAATTGAATGCAAATTAATGTATGAGATAGATTCAAAAGATAAGAGTCGAACGGTTGAGAAGGCTATGATGAATAATAAAAGAGTTTTTCCGTTTCGGTTGATATGATATGGTAGCACCAAAAAAAATATTTTGTGTGTTTATAAATTATAACATTACGATTATAATAATTATATTTTAATAATTATAAAAAATAAAATAAACATGTAACAATATAAATATAAATTGTACGGATTTCTATGGTTTGTAACCTACAAAAGATAACAATTATAATTTTCACTATTACAAAAATTAAGATAATGGAAAAAACTAAAAAATCAAAATATACTATTTCGTAATAATTATACTAATGACAACAACTTCGAAAAACATAAAATTTATCACGTGGGACCTACTTTTTGTACGCCTTAAAAACACTGATCGTCTCTCTCGTGAAGAAGGAATCGCAAAGGAGAGTTTTTTTTTCTTCTCCTCTCTCTCTCCTTTTTTCCACATTAATCAACTCCCTTAATCCTTCTTTTCTTGTACAATTCAACAAAATAAGTTCGTTTTTTTTGTCTATTTAAGCCCAACCCATTTCACAAAACGCCAATGAAAATTCTGGGTTTTTGTTAATTTTTCAAACATACATAATCAGGTGGATGAAAAATCGGATTAAGATGATGATATTTGATGATCACCATCATCAAGAACGGTGCTCAACAAGTCAGCTTCCTCTGTTCTCGTTTCCTATGAACAGAGCAACTGAGACGCCGGGACTAGCGACGCCGCCGGTGAATATCGCTGGTACGGTGCCGTTTCTGTGGGAGGAGGCGCCGGGGAAGCCTCGGGCTTATTACGCAGGTGATTATGCCAAGACCAAAGGTTCAGCGAAGAAGCAAAACGCCGCCGCCCGGTGTCTGGATCTTCCGCCGAGGTTTTCGTTACCGGAGGAAGCTGCTGGGAGGACGACGGCGGAGAGCGAGCCTTCTCCCACCACCGTGCTCGACGGTCCGTACGTCGTAAGTCGCCGGTCTCTATCGCTTCGGAGGTCCGCGTCGCTGAGGAAGGGAGGATCAAAACCAATCAAGGAGAAGGATTCGTTTGGGTCCACGAGGTGGGGTAGTTCGGAGAAATTTAAGGAGGTTGTCGTGGGTAAATTCGACTTTTCACGTTACATGGCGGGCCACTGCGCCGGCGACGGAGGTACGAAGGTGGGGATAAGTAGAGTTAAGAGGAAGAAGAGACCCCTGAATTTGAATCTGAATCCGTCATATTCCAAGTCACGTTTCTGGGTAAGTTTTTTTTTTGTTCTTTTTATAAGTATCAATTAAAAGATCAACCTTTTCACTAAAGATTCTAACTTTATAAAGTTTTATTTTCATATGATAAATCATTTACTGATTTTATTGGCAAATATGTTTACGGAGATCCCAAGCTTTATATCATATTATTTTCTTGTGTTTTTTTACTTTGAATGGGAAAAAAGGAGAAAATTCATAAACATTCAGCAAACTTCCACATTAATATATCAGTTCTCTTATATAATACAAATATATATATATATATATAATTCATATACCTTTTTTGACTTTCACTTACAATGAATTCCCCGAATTCGTAATTTTTATATTCCCAAAGTTTAAAAAACAATATTATATAACAAATTATTGTATCTATCTGGGAAAAAATCATAATTTATATATTATTTACATAAAAGTTCTGATTAGTTAATACATGAAATAACTTATCATATGAATAATTATTGTATTTATTTTATAAAGTAAGTTGGATTAATTTGGAGAGGGAAGAGTGATAAAGGATAATGAAAATGCAGGAAAGGGTATACGAAGGGTTTAAGAAAGTGATTCCATGGAGAGGCGTATGCAAGAGAATCTGACATGGCTGAGCTCTTCAAACTATTTTATCGAATCTTTTTATTTTTATTTCTCTTTTAATTTAATAGTATATATATATATATGTGTGTGTGTATAAATATAGTATATGAAGAAAAGAATAACGACGGTCCATGTGAACAAAACTAAAACTCGATTTAGTAGGGCACGTAAGCTTAATACTTTTCACGTTTTTATCAAATATGAAAAGTATCTTTATTAAATGAGAACTCTAGAAAATCTTTCATCTTATCTTAATTAGTTGACTTGCATGCATATATATATATATATATATTACATTCGTCAAAAGTTGGCAGGTTAGAAAATAATTATACAAATGTTTGTTTCATATATTCAAACAAAATATCTATCCTTTACATTGGATTATTACGTTTTTTATCCAATATAATGTAAATATTTTGTGAAGAAGAAAACTCAAATTTGGGATGAAAAAACTTATCTTTGTTTTTGTCGTTTAAACTTTTTAGTATCTCATTGGTTTCTAAATATTATAACGTTTACCAGACAAATTATTACTGTTTCATGTTAATATTAAAATTATTCTATCGAACAGTGGATTAATATAGAATGAATTTTCATGATTTGGATTGGACGACCAAGATAGAACTAAGATCCATTTTTTCGAGTAAAAGAAGAGAAGATTTTTATCGTCAAAACAATGATAAATGGGTTTAAATTTATTTTAATTTAAAATTAATTCAAAAAAATATATTATTCAAATCTCTATACATATAATTTATATAATAATTGATATAAAACAATATGAGGCATGATCATAAAAAATACATAATAATTGATATAAAACAAAGATAAAAAAAACACCGTAGTTGTAACATATAATCACATAAGATTACGATGGCTTAATCATAGATTTTCGCTTCTTAAATTTCAGTTACGCTAATTCTAATCCAATTCAAGAACTTATAGAGTTCCACACGAACCACACAAGCATGCCATAGTTAGATAACCATATTAATGATGATGATGATATAATTAACATATCATATCAACGAACAAGGCTGGTAATTGAACCAAAGGTAGGCCGATTCACTCAGTAATTTCCGAATTCTTGGATCGTTTTGGTGGCCAACGTAAGAACATCTACAAAGGCAGAGAATGAAGCACGAAGAAACCTTGCTTCCACTGCTTCAAAATGCCTATAAATTCAATTCAACATCAGAATCAATCAAACCCAGAAAAAAAAAGTTGAGATTTTTATTCAAGGGTTTTAAAAAATCGGACAAAATGGCTATAAATTCAATTCAACATCGATTCAATCAAACCCAGAAAAAAAGTTGAGATTTTTATTCAAGGGTTTTAAAAAATCGGACAAAATGGCTATAAATTCAATTCAACATCGGGATCAATCAAACCCAGAAAAAAAGTTGAGATTTTTATTCAAGGGCTTTAAAAAATCGGACAAAATGACTATAAATTCAATTCAACATCGATTCAATCAAACCCACCAAAAAAGTTGAGATTTTTATTCGAGGGTTTCAAAAATCGGAATTGGTATTATAATGTGTTTAGGCGATTCAACAATGAGAATAGACTTACACAGAAAGCTTGTTCTTAGACACTGACATAAGCCTTTTCACCTTATCAGGTTGCAACTGCAAAACAACTTTGAGAGAGTGAATTGGGAAGTAAATAATCTGATGCATAAATGTAATGAATTAAGAATAAGAAGATCAACCTCTTTATCTACTGCCAATGCCGTGTAAGCGATTCGAGCATGTTCTTCCGACTCAAAATTCACATCCAAATTGCTGCAGACGCAAAGGTACACAAATGCAATACATAATATGCAGTGTAAGTTGTCATACCCGGATTGACAGTTTAAAAGATTTGATTCGACTATCTATAATATCGAGGTGTACATTGTTTTTCAATGACTCAAGTGAAGAAACTCTACAGTTAAACGTGTTTGAGATGGAGTAATTTCACGATGAGTGACCTATCGTGAATTTGTATAAATACAAAACAGGTGGAAAAAAGACTCAACGAATGTGACACTTGTGACCCAAAAGGATCAAGGCTTTGCAAATGGTATCAGAGACTGGTTGGTCGAATGTATGTGATTAAGTGGTACATGGTACAAAGTGATAGACATTCGATTCGCCTCTTGATTCCCATAAAGGTGCAACGTGGTACATATAAGAGTCACCTCTTGAACTCATGAAAACAACCTCTAGATCTGCGCACACAGAGGATGAGCCAGACACTAGAAAATTACCAACGAATACCCCTTGAAAAGTTTTAAAATTTTAAAATGTGAATGCAATCAACGGGTCGCCTTTGATTCGACTAACTAAGATATCAAGGTTGCACCTTACTTTTAGGTGAACCTCTTTGGAAAGCTCCCACTTAAATGTGTATAAAATGGAGTAATCTCAGAATGGTTGATTGTGACTTTAGGGCATGGGGCATTGACCCAAGATTTAAGGCAATCGAAATCAGATAAGGAGCGCAGACATGACAGACAACAGATGAGGAAAAATCAGAGCAGATGAACAGAAACTACGAAGAGAAGAAGATTATTCAATGGAAGAATTGAAAGTCTCGAGTCAAAGATAGGGATTCAAACGCAAAAGAGACAAAATTTACAGAACATACCAGCTGAAATCCCACTGGGATTGATCATACGGAGTATCTGCAGGAACAGAAGCAGCCATGTCCGTTAGTTTCTTCCTTCTCCAATGGAAGCTCTCGTAAAAAGACAAACTTTGAAGAACAAAGCAGGGTTTTCCTCCTGGACAACTAAACGGGTCTATGTGTTAGGGCAATACAAAACCAAAGTCCAATAATCTCAGGCCCAGTTGAAATACCCTTTTGTTCACAGAGCATATTCCACGAGTATATTATTATATTTTGGAATATTATTTCAGCCCACTCCGGTTAGCCCGCTCTGGCCCCCCACCAAGTCGCTCCTTTCCCGGGTCACCCCTTCCAATCATCGTTGTCCCGTGCTGACGGCCTACTCAGGACACCCTCATCCCTAAAAGCTAACTTATGGGGTGAGGGTGTTCATGGCAAGGCACCATTTAGTTCCATTTCCAAGCGATGTGGGATTCTAACAATATGCTCTTCCAAATATGTGGGATCATAATCCTAACAATATGCTCTTCCAAATATGTGGGATCCTAACAATATGCTCTTCCAAATATGCTGTCTTAAAACCTTTGTCTGGTACAATCGAATAATTCATCAATTCACTATCAATTTGTGTTATGATGCATAAACTTTCACATCTACTTTGACCTGTATCAATTCAAGGAACGACTGATAAATGACTATGACATCTGTTTATAGGAGCAAAGAACGAGGCTTCCTATAGCTTAAATATGCAAAGACGCCACACAAGGAAATCAACGGCCATGCCATTTGTTTTGCATCCCACATTCGTAAGAGGGACAGGTAAAAAATATAAGACATGACCAAGTACCTCTTCTGTTCTCTCATGGCTTACAAGATGGCCTCCATGAAGATCTACCATTCGTGCAACGGGATAGAGCTTTTGCGCCAGTCTTCTAGCGTAATATATCTGAGCAATTACGTCATGTCTGCACAAGATCACAAAACCCGTGAAGGTGTAGGCAAAATAATTCAATCTCGGAGCATCAGAATATTCTCACCTTCCATGAACGACCGATACAAGAAATCCAGCTGAGCGGATCAGTTCCAGGTCCGTTCTTGTTACTTTATGTGTCCAACATGCATTAATTTGGCCATCAAATCCATACTTGGACTGCATTCCAGTTGCTGATATACCTTGTACATATTGCTGCCATAGCAGCATTACTCATATAATTATCCGTAAATTTTTGCACATAAATTACAGTAGTTCCTACCTGATACAAGATTGCTCGTCTTGTATTAGTTCCAACACGTTCATCCAAGTATTCCTGCAAATAGGTAAAGATTCATCTCTTATTCTCAAGAATTTGGCAATAGATGAGACTGTTGGACCAACACGAGACTTCATACGAGTTCCCCCATGAGAACAATAAAATTCTAACATTATTTCATTGAATTCTACCGTCGTAATAATCATCTGATCTTTGCATGGAATTCCTTGAGACGATTAACATAAAACTTAGAAGAATCGCAGCAGATCACTTGTTTTACAACGAAAGCTATTTACATAGACCTCAACATTTGCTCTATGAACAATTCTTACATGTTTTGTTCTTAGAATTCAACAAGTTAAAGATAAAAGATGAACACGAATGGGAACATTAGAAGCCAACCTCTGAGTAATGTGTGTCCAAATCAACAGCTGCCCTCTGTTCAGGAGTCTTGGCCTTTAGAAACCGAATTGCAATGGATAATGTTTTTCGATCCAGCTAAAAAAAAAGATATATCTTGTGATTTATCAAATTGAAACGTGATGATAGATGTAAGAAGCCTAAAACCAATACATTTCTAACAAAGAAGAAAACATGTGAAACGCCATCTTTTGTCAGTACCTTTGGGAAACACTCGAACCCTCCACCTGTTACGTTAAGTAAAGCAAGAGAAAGAACTCTTTCAGGCACCATTGCAGCCACCTTGCAAGCTATCATAGCACCTGTTACCACAGCCAGATAGACAGAAATGGAAGAGCTTAATCTCATTGGCACAAGATCGAACAGCAACAATCTCTTACATGCCTAACTGGATTTCAAAGAGAAAGATCAAGTTCATATCAAAATTAAACAAAAGCATGCTGAATTAGATGAAATTTACCCATAGAATGCCCTATAATGTGAGTTTTTTTCCACCCCAGATGATCCAACAAGGCAATTGCATCCTTTGCCATTATCTTTGTTCTGCATCAATCATAAATCTTTTCACAAATGGGTTCACAGTAACAAAATTTCATCGAAAAACAAAGCTTCCGAATTTGCTTTGTTATCTGTTCCGATGAAATTTGGGAAGTACGAACAGGCTATTCAAAAATAAACTAACCACATTAAGACCACAATGAACAATCAAGTTCTTCCTACACATAATAGGATCAATCGAACGCATCAAGACTCACGTGTATTCCGAACGATTGGTTGGTACAGAACTCCGACCCATACCACGATTATCAAATGCGCAGACCTCTATGCCTCCTCCTTCGACGGGGCTCTGATCAAACGCCGTAGCTTCACCGCCATTGGGAATGGTCGTTCCGGTCAAGCCCTTGATTTGTGGTCTCCATGACTCGTGAGTTCCGGCCAATCCTGAACCAATCGATTACCACAAAACCAGCAGAAAATTCAGAAAATAGGATTATAATTCAACCAAAATAAGTTCAAATGATCTATAAAATCACGGAATTGGAATCCAAAACCCAGAGAACCTATTATGAGAAGGGCTTTGGTAGGACCATGACCGTACGTTCTGTAGAAGACCTTAATGGCATTGTTAATCGCCGTATCGAAGCCGGCGTTATCTCTCCAGACCTCACAATACGGCATCGTTTCGCTCTGATTTCTCCGACGATAACCCGTCGGAAAAATTAGGAGAAGACGAGAAGAAGAAGAGGGATTTGTTTATGTAAAGGAGATGGACGGCGATGAGGACTGCCACGTAGGATTAATCGGCTGGGACCTGGGTGGCGCGAATTTACTAATTATCTATCTTCCCTTCAAATACATTTTAATACCATTTTTTAACAAATACTGTTAAATAGACGTTAATAATAACAACAACAATAATAAATAAATTTATTTTAAGTATTCATTTATAGATTAAATTTCAAACAATTATAATAGGAAAAATGATAATGTTACAGTTTAAAATAATTTCATATATATTATTATTATTGTTCAGGATCCTGCTCCGTATCTTAGCACTGAATCTAGTAGTAAGGTAAAAGACCCATCAAGTACGGTTCTTTAGATATCGAAACGACATCGTTTTGTATCGCAACGGCTTCACACCACTCCCCTCAGCTTTCTTCGGTCTCTACTGGAATAGTCTTTCGGAATTGTAGCATTGCAGTCACAAAGAACATCTCTGATTAGGGTTTTGGATTTCCTCTGCATTTTACCTGATTTCTCCCAAATAAAGGTCGGAAGTTTTCTGAATTTGTGGCAGAGAAAGTTTCTGGAGGAAGTAATCGACATTTGTTATTTTGATTTCGGATTCCAGCGAACCCTCAACTTCGAATTTGAGAAAATTCCCGGCGTGAAAACTGGATACTTGAGGAAATTGATCGGACTTGAGTTTGGTTTAGGGAAGATTTTGTTTTCTTCATGGATAGATCTAGATCGAAGAGGAACTACTCTTATGACCAAGACTATGATGGAGATTCCATGGGCAGGACCAAACCCAGGTACAACAACAACAACCATTTCGGAGTCGGAAATACCAGATACCGCGGTGGACCCGGCGGAGGAAACGCTCGTCTGCCGAAACCCCATACGGATTCGATGGTTACGACGACGTACCGTATACTCTGTCTCGACGCCAAAGCCGGCGGAGTCATCGGGAAATCGGGGTCGATCATCAAGTCGATCAGACAGCACACCGGCGCGTGGATCAACGTGCACGAGCTTGTCCCCGGAGACTCCGAGCGTATCATCGAGATTTCCGACGCGCGCCGCCGTGACCCGGACGGGAGAATGCCGTCTTTCTCACCGGCACAGGAGGCGCTGTTCCTGATTCACGACAGGATTTTGGAGAGCGATGCACAGTACGGATATGGTGGAGCTCCGGAGGAGGAAGACTACGGTGGCGTGAGACCAGGCGGAGGTAGAGTGGTATCGCGGTTGGTGGTTTCGAGGATTCATGTGGGTTGTTTGTTAGGCAAAGGTGGAAAGATTATCGAACAGATGAGGATCGAGACCAAGACCCATATAAGGATTTTGCCAAGGGACGTTAATTTACCTCGTTGTGTTTCTGTGTCGGAAGAGATTGTTCAGGTCTGGTTCGGACATTGCTGCATTGCCATTAGTAAAGAGAACCGTTTGATTTACTTTTCCTTTTATTACTTCTCATCTGAGTTTGGGAGTTACATTAGGCTTTAAGGTTGAAGCAGTTCTAGGGTTTCTCTTGATTAGGGTTGCAGTAAATATGACAGTAGCATATGCCATTGACAGTATTATCATGTGGTGTTGTTTAATTCAGTCAAATTTGCTCTAAGTGGCTGTGGTTTTATGTGTATCTGAGTTTGCTTACCTCTGAAAGTATCGTTCTGGTGTTCGTTCTTCAGGTTGTAGGCGAGGCACACGCAGTTAAAAATGCAATAGCCATTATTTCGTCACGTCTTTGGGAGAGTCAACATCGTGATCGAAGTCATTTTCATGGTCGAGCACATTCACCAGAAAGACTCTTCCCATCCGATGATGATTATATCCCTCAACGGAGGCAATCAATGGATAGATTTCCTAATGCCAATTACAGAAATAATAACTACAGCATTCGTCAATCCAACTATGCAACTGAAGCGCCAGCGGTTCCCATGGGTGGAAATTCACTTCCTTTCTATGCAGAAGAGCTTGTGTTCCGGATTCTCTGCCCCGTTGACAAGGTTGTTCGGATTGTTGGGGATTCACAAGGAATAATAGAAATGCTTCAAAATGAAATCGGTGTAGATATTAGGGTATCGGATCCTGTGGCTGGATCGGATGAACAGATCATTACCATTTCTTCAGACGAGGTACGCCAAACATCTCTAGTCAATCTAATAGCATCTTTCACATATCTTTCTACTGTATCTGTTCTTCGCATATTAACTTAAGTTTGCCTCTTCTTAGGCTCCCGACGATGAGCTGTTTCCAGCTCAAGAGGCGTTGTTGCACATTCAAACTCGTATCGTTAACCTTATTCCAGATAAAGAAAATTTTATTACAACGAGATTACTTGTACCTTCCAGTGACACTGTATGTATAGATGGGAAAGATGGATCATTAACCGATATAAGAAGCTTAACTGGAGCAAACATTCAGATCTTACCGAGGGAAGAATGCCCTCCATATGTTTCTTTCACTGATGATGTTTTACAGGTTTTACTGCATAACTTAAGAAACTAATCTCACCCTAAATTACCATTACAAGGATTTCTTTTTCAAAGGAAGAATTTTGATGTTCTTGCAGATAGTCGGTGAGATCAAAGCAGCTAGAGATGCCCTTGTTGAATTGACTTCAAGATTGAGGAGTCATATGTATAAGGAATTCTTTCAAAAGGAGGTGACACCCGCTTCCACGTCGGCAACGGGTCCAAATAATGGTGTTGTAGGAGTAGAGGTAGCATCATCAAATAACATAATTAAATCTCGTGATGTTCATACCGGTTCTATCTCGGATGCGCAAGAGTATAAGGTTGCATTCTTAGCATTCATCATCTGATTTCTTAAGTCATTGTGGATCGAATTGTCTGATAATCCACAATGACTTGAATGTTATTGAATGGTGGAAATAAGTCGACTATATTTCTCCGTACCCATCAGTTCAATACTCCTTCGTTAGATGTTTTATTTCGTTCCTGCTATTGTAGGAAGCTGGTGGATCTGAAGCTGTAAAGGCAGCTGAAGGCGAACACCGGGATGATGCTACCACAGTAAACAGGTAAAAACCCTCAATTTAAAGCAGTTTTATAAAAGTCGACCGACTAGTCGGCGTTTAGGCGCTCGGCGGTATCCAGCCGCCCAGTCTAATGGAAAATCGATTTTATTAGTCGGCCGAGAAAATTCGGCGCCTAGGCGGCCGATTAGGTGGGAATCGGCTGCTTAGGCGGATTTTTTTAAAAAAAAAATAGACTAAAACGAAGCCGTTCTAGAAAAGACCAAAACAACGTCATTTTGTTTAAAAAATAAACAAAAATTAAACCAAAATTTTGTTTTGGTTCGTCCGTTCATATTAACAATACCACATAACTCTGACTCAATGATTCAGAGGTAAAATTATTTTGATACCTACGTATAAATTTCTCTAATATAGTGATGATATTAGATATTTATTATGATATAGTTAATGAATTTATATGATTTTATATTTTATACATAATATTTTGTTTATTTATGTTAGTTTTTAATATATTTTAAAATTGGTATATATTACAAAATTTTAAAAAAAACTAAAAAATGCCACCGACTAATTCAACTAATCGCTATTCGCTGATAGATCGTACCGTCTGACTAGCGCCTAACGACTTTTACAAGAGTTATGGGAGTGCTCCTTCAAGGAAGGATTTTTACTAAATTACAATTTTTTACCTTGATTTATCTTCAGAATCCCCATTCCCTTTATTACAAGGAGTACTCTTGAAGTTGTCTTACCAGAACAGGTTGTTTCTAAGCTTGTTACCAAATCAAGAAACAAACTTGCACAGATAAGTGAGGTAAATTTGACTTTGAAATTGGATGTACATTTCCATGTTTGATCCAATCAGTTGACTTTTTTCATTTTTTTAACCTACATTATCACAGTTGACTGGAGCCATTGTAACTTTAGTAGAAGATCGACCAGAAGAAACTCAAAAGATCATTCGAATATCGGGTACACCCGAACAGGCCGAGAGAGTTCAGAGCTTGCTTCAAGGCTTCATCTTGAGCAGTAAGTTCCACTGTAAAAACTACGACTCAATGCAATAAAACTTACCGTTTAACGAATTGAGCCTGTTTGTTCTTTGATACAGCACAAGAGGATGGACCATGAGCCTTAAAGCTATGATTCCGGATGGACCATGAGCCTTAAAGCTATGAACCCGAGGCGGGTTTTTGAGTAAAATCAGGATCTGGATTGATCAAGAAGAGTACATTAGGAACATGTAATTGGGGATGATGAAACCGTCTGTGTTTGTTTATGTGTTGTCTTTGCTTAGGCTTCTTCTTGTCTTTGTTATTATAAAATAACTAGAAATTAGCTTCAATATGTCGTGCGAACGTAAGATAATTCTTAAAACTAATATTATTTTGCTAATAAACATAGAGAAAATTATCTATTCAGCTCGCCAACATGTCTTTAGTAAGATTCTCCTTTTACATTTTGTCCTAATTCTATTCCCTTTCGATAATTAAAACTCTGTTAAATTATCGTTAAATTCACCATTTTGTTTTAGTTTTATTTCTTCTCATTTAGAATATTAATTTCTAGATAATCATATGTCAATTTACTACAAAAATAAATAATTAAGTTATAATATTTTTTTCTGAATAATTATGACAAAATCAAGTTGATCGGATCAGTTTAATTGATTTTAAATCAAAATTAGATTTGATTTGGTTAATTACATCAAAATTGGATAAAAGTCGAATTAATCGTATCAATTTAATTGATTTCATGTCAAATTTTGGTTTTGAGTTAGATAATTGCATCTAAATTACTTTGATTAAACTCATTCGATTAACTCATTTTTTTATGCAAACTTTTTACTTGGTCTTGACTCGATTTTGACTCAATTGTAACATAATTTTGATCCGATACATTTTGAAATATTACATTTTAGACTATTATATATGAATTTGTTATAAATATAAACAACTTATGTCCATTATACGGATAATTGCATCAACATCAAATTCATCGGATAGATTTAATTGATTTCAAAATAAAAATTTAAGTTCAGTTTTGTTATTTAGCGTTAAAATTGAATCAAAATCGAATTAATCAAATCAATTTAATTGATTTCGAGTCAAACATTGTATTCAATTAGATGTTTATATTTTAGTCAATTTTTCTAAATTGATTTGGATTAATTAAAAGAAATCCAAATTTGATTCGAAATCAATTAAATGGATCCGATTAATTTGATTTTGACGTAATTATTTGAAAAATAATACAAATTATTTATGTTTGTAATAAATCCACGTATAATTTCCTAAATTTTAACATTTCAACATGGAATCGAATCAAAACAAAAACAAAATTGTTTAAAAAAAATTAAAAATCGGATCAAAATCGTAATGATTTTTAAGGTTTCGACGCGAAATAGTTAACTTAACGAAAATTATAACGATTAATTAACACGAAAATGGTTTTATGAAGAATTTTGATAGTTGAAGAAAGTAGGCTTACTCTTAAGACAAATCAAATTAATACGAAAATCGGTTGATGAATCGGACTAAAAGTAAATTTTTGGGAGAATAGACAATATTTTCATAAACATATAATTTTTTATGTGCTACTAAAAAATTTAAAAAGGGCATAAACATAAAAATGTATATGTTTTTTATTGATTATAATTATTAACTAGTTTTGTACCTGCGCTACGCGCAGGAGATATTAGTTTACCAAAAATTGATATAAAAATTGAATAAAATTTATATATATGCATAATATAGAGTAAATAAATTAGATTATGGTTTTTTGTTATAAGATATTGTATTGACACCCACCCTCTTCGTGCACACGCTTTCTACTCTTGCATGCCTCATCGGCCGCATGAACTCTTCGTTGTAATGATTTCCTCTACCGCACGCCTTCTTCCATCGTCGTATATCAATTTTTAATCATAACTTTTTTTTTTCAAAAAATGTAGGAAATGATTTTGTATACGAATACAAATATCCGAATATTTACAGATATTCGAATTTACGATTATTTGAGTTTACGAATAGAAAAAAGAATAGTAAAATTGAATATTCAATGAATACGAATATAAATACGAATAGTCGAATATTTACAGATATTCGGTATTTGCTCACCCTTAATTATTTTTTGTATTGTCCAATACAAAACTATAAATAAAATTAGTTAATTTCCACTGGAATGGATAACGTTGATTTACTCGAGATCAAATATTATATAAGTATCACACTAATACAGATTAGTTGATAACAGTTTTGGAAAAAATGATAACATTTTTACATTAAAAAGAAAATATATTTGAAAAATGGTTTTCAATTTAACCTTTTAATTACTATTGTCAATTTATGAATTTTATGTAAATATTTAGTCATATCCATTAAATATATTTTATATTAAATAAAAGATAAATAACTCAATATTCAAATTATCAAACTAAAATATATTAGTAAAATTTTTTACATATTATTATGCAATATCATCAACATTGTTTAAAATCACATTTAAGATTTTACTTTATAAAAATAAAAAAAACTAAACTTTTTTACTATTCTAATTTTGTTCTCTCACTCTTTTTTCATATAATACAACGTTACATTTATTAAAATTTTTTTAAAATAGAATAATTTTACATTTTTTAAATAAATTTCGTTTTTTAAAATAAAAAGTAAATTTTGACGAATTTAAATTTTCAAACAATACATTTTTATAAAATTTAATTCATTAATAGAAATATTTTTATTAATAAATTATATTTTTTAAAAAATTTAACAAGCTAATTATTTAAATTTAATAATAATAATAATAATATGTCATTAAATACACATATAATACTAAATACCACTATACTCTCTCAACCCTAAACCTAAAATATATTTTTTATTCTCCCTCCCCCTTCTCTATCTCTCCCGCCGCCTCCATTTCTTCTCCTTCTCTCTATTCTTCTTCTCTCTCCTCGCCTTCTTCTTCTTCTCTTCTTCTGCATTTTTCCTTTTCTTGACGCCTCCCTTCTCTCAGCCGCCTTGCCGACCCTCTCTCAACCGCTTCACATCCACCAACCACCCCCATCGCCTAACCACTCCCCAACCGCTCGCATCTCCTCCCCAGCCGTCTCACCTCGCCTCGTCTCCGCCTTACCTCCTCCACTTCTCGTCTCCCAATAAGTCATCTGAAAACGTTGAAACTATCTGAAAAATCGGTGAACAGTAACTTCTGAATATACGAGGGCTTAAAATTAGCCAGCAAAAAAAAATACATAATCTAACGGTCAATACAGTGACACATTGAAAAAACACTGTTCACTTAGGATTTTGTTTTATATAGTATTTCCGCCTCTGTTCCATGAGCTCCAGGTGAAATTCATCGCCGATTTATTCTTCGAAGGCAGGAAATTGGGACAACAAGAGTTCATTAGATCGAAATAGGTAATTCGAGCTCTTCGATCGGTCTCTCTTCTATCACCTACTATGTTTACCGTTATTCCTTCCCATGTTTTGGAGATTTCAGCAGATAGGATTCAATCGGTTCTCGAATTTTCAGAAACTGTAACTTTGACCTTCGTTTGATTATGTTAGACGTGAATACTCATGTGAGTATTGCTTGGAATCTCTTATTCAGTGTCTCAGGAACGACACAATGGCTTATTTCTCCCAAAGCCGAAGCGTTATTAGGCATATAGCTACGAGAGGAACGACTTTCCAGAGATCTGACAGTACGATGCATCATCCGCTCCTTTTCGCTTGCCAAGGAGTTCGATACAGAAAGTTGGAGGTTATTCTCACCACGGTCAGTGTTCTTCTGATCATAAAGTTCAGTTTAAGTACAAATTGTGTATTTGTAAGATGTGTTTTATGTTTCTTATTTCATGGAATATAGGGAGTGGAATTATTTTTGCTTCTGGTTCTGTTGATTTGATTAGGTTTAGTTTGTATTTACAGAACATAGAGAAGCTTGGAAAAGCTGGTGAGACTGTGAAGGTGGCTCCAGGGTACTTCCGCAATCACCTTATGCCGAAACTTCTTGCTGTCCCTAACATAGACAAGTTTGCTTATCTCATCAGAGAGCAACGCAAGGTACTTGATGAACTTGGCACTTGCATCTTCTTTTAACCTGCAAAAGTGATTCGCTTTGCGGCCAAGTTGGATTGTATTCTCGTTTGTTGATTCTCTTTCTTGTTTCTGTAGAGATTTGATTCGCTTTGTGGCGGATACTAAAACTCTCAAGTTGGATTGTATTCTCGTTTGTTGATTCTCTTTCTTGTTTCTGTAGAAATTTGATTCGCTTTATGGCGGATACTAAAACTCTCAAGATGGATTGTATTCTCGTTTGTTGATTCTCTTTCTTGTTTCTGTAGAGATTTAATTCGCTTTGTGGCGGATACTAAAACTCTTAAGTTGGATTGTATTCTCGTTTGTTGATTCTCTTTCTTGTTTCTGTAGAGATTTGATTCGCTTTATGGCGGATACTAAAACTCTCAAGTTGGATTGTATTCTCGTTTGTTGATTCTCTTTCTTGTTTATGTAGAGATTTGATTCGCTTTATGGCGGATACTAAAACTCTCAAGTTGGATTGTATTCTCTTTTTGTTGATTCTATATAAATTTGATTCCTCTTTGTGAAATTTGATTAGATTTACAATCGCGAAGAAGATGAAGAGGTTAAGGTTGTTCAGAAAACCACTGAAGACACGGCAAAGGAGTATGAAAAGGCTGCAAAGCGTCTTGCTAATGCCAACCTGGTATTTATCATGCCCTATTAGTTTCCATAGGCAACATTCTTGTCCTTTGCTTCGTTGGATTATGGTTTAGGCATGTTGAATATTTCAAGTTTATGACTATGAAATGAAAGATACTCGAGGAGGGTATTTTCTAGTTGAGGTTACTTGTTAGACCTTTCTTTTCGAGGACTTCATATCAAACATCTTGAAATGAGAATCAATGTATGATTAATAGGTACTGAGGAGGTTGATTGATAAAGAAAAGTTTCGTAATCGTTCCTCAAAAGATGACAAGCCAGATTTACGATCCCCTGTGACAAAGGAAGAGATAGTTGCCGAGGTAACATTTAATACCCGTAAATAGATTGTCTTCGCATGCTTGAACGAGTAGGTATAGGAATGCAATATCGGGAAGAGTAGTTGGACAAACTTAGTGGTTAACCTTATTTCATTAGAATACTTTCTTCGCGTGTTGATTTTATAGGTGGCGAGGCAGCTTTTCGTGAAGATTGAACCGGAAAATGTGAACCTACCAACGCCTTTGATGACTTTTGGAGAGTACGAGGTGCCTCTACGTTTCCCCAAGTCTATCCCTTTACCGGAGGGAAGCCTTCAATGGACTCTCAAACTCAAAATCCGCGGCAAATGAGTCCCAAAATTTCTACGGTTCTGACGTTGTTTCAGTTGTAGCCATGGCGAGTTAGACATTGGAAGTTCAGAAACATTCTTACACAGACACCGATTTGCATTTCCTGTTCTGAATCAAACGAGTTCTTAATTATGGGTTTGGTTGGTTAAACCAAATAGTCCAAATAACCGGAATTTGTCCGGTTTTGTTCTAGTGTACGCAATTGAATTCTGGTCGAAGAAACCGGAGTTAACCGGACTGACACGGATTATGCGTCAATTCATTTCTATTCAAGATTAGTCTGGTCTAAGTTAGATCATGTTGGGCCGCGTTGGGTCTAACTAAAAGTCCATTAACCCGATCCGTTTCGGTGGCCATGACCCGGTTAGCGTCCGACCCGTTATTAGGACGTTGACCGTTAAATCCGTTAAAAAGACATGTTTCGATTTCCTTATCTTTTAGTATCAGAGGGCTTAACCACCACCACTAACCATAAAGATTCTCCTCTCGCTATTTCACTTCTTCTGTGACTCGTTTTCGCCTGACTCACTGAGTCATGGCACTCCTGAGTCCACAGCTTCAGCGATTCCTCTCGACGAGTCTCCTCAATAACGCCTCTCCATGTAGAACCTCCGCCGGCCGCGCCGTCAACCGAGGTGGCGGCGTTGTTTCCGCGATTCATGGTCGACACCGGTGCTCCGCAATCGCTATTGAAGCTCCGTCGTCTCTGACGGACGTGAGTCCGATCCGATTTGGGTGCACAAGCTTGCAAGGATCTCGAGAAGAGATGGAGGATGAGATCATCATCCGATCGGAAGGCCTCAATGGGTTCTGCTTCGCCGCTGTCTGCGACGGTCACGCCGGCTCCTCCTCCGTTAGATTCCTCAGGTACCTGTTAATTTGTTGTGTTAATCGTGGTCATGCATGCTTGATTATGGAATGATGATGATGATGATGATGATGGTGCTGCTGGTGATGTGGTGGAACTGATGATGATGATGATGATGATGATAGTGAAGAGCTGTACAAGGAATGTGTTGGGGAATTGCAAGGTGGTTCGTTGTTGAGTGGGGGTGACTTCGATGCAATCAAGGAGGCTTTAACGAAGGCTTTTCAAAATGTGGATCAAAATTTGCTGAAATGGTAAAGCTGGTTTATTAGGGTTAGAGAAATTTGAATTTTGTGTGAAGAAATTCACGTGACTTCCTTCGAAATTCTGTATTTAGGCTTGAAACAAACGGTGAAGAAGATGAATCTGGCTCAACAGCTACTGTTATGCTCATTAGAAATGATGTTTCCTTCATTTCACATATCGGCGATTCATCAGTGGTAAGCTTTCTGATAAGATCATGTTAAAAACCCTCTCACCCTTCTCTGTTATTGTTTCCTTAAATTGTTCTTGTGTATGATTTCAATCAGTTGCTATGACCTTATACAAGATACCATGCGCATGACATAGGTGCTATCTCGATCTGGACAAGCTGAAGAGTTGACTGATTCACATCGTCCATACGGAAGCAGTAAGGCTTCGCTTCAGGAAATTAAAAGAATCAGAGAAGCAGGTGGATGGGTGTGTCTTCTTATTGTTCGTGTTTTTCTATGGAAGTCGTTGAATCGAATACCTGAATTTGTTATGTTCATCTCTAGTTTACTGAAGACAGCTAATGATATACTCTATATATGATGTCATTCAATCAGATTGTCAACGGGAGGATTTGCGGAGACATAGCTGTATCGCGTGCATTTGGTGACATACGGTTCAAGAAAAAGAAATATGAGTTTCGTTCTTTCACTTCTTAACATCTTTTTCATCTGTCAGTGCCATTTTAGTCATCGGCTGCTCATACAGGATGTTCTTTCTTATGTACAGGATGCTTCAGAAGGGCATTGATGAAGGCAGGTGGACTGAAAAATTTGTTTCCAGGTACTAATATCTCCGAGAAACACAGTTTCAGATGCTCTCTTTGATTCTCGATCGTTCCATCTTTTGTCTGTAATGACGGTTAGTTTACTATAACATTCCCAGAATACAGTTTAAAGAGGATTTGATCATTGCAATGCCGGACATATACAAAGTAAATCTCGAGTCAGACACGGAATTTGTTGTTTTAGCTTCTGATGGGTTATGGGACTACATGAATAGGTTTCCCTCTTTCCTTACAACTTAAACAAGTCATATGTTTAGCATAGAAGCACTGAACTGAAGCCACCTCTGGTTTCATATTTCAGTTCAGACGTGGTTAAGTACGTAAGAGATCAACTGCGGAAACATGGGAATGTTCAGGCGAGTATTTTTCGTATCTACTAATACTTACAACATTTGGTGGCTTGTTTGGCTTGAGTTAAATTTCCTGCTTTCTCATCCTTTTGCAGCTTGCTTGTGAAGCTCTTGCGCAAGCAGCACTGGTAATAAACTGAAACCTCTTTAAGCATTCTTCATTAAGATAAGAGGATCTACTGTTATATAACTTCGAATTCACAACAAACAGGATAAACGCTCACAGGATAATATCAGCATTATCATTGCCGATTTAGGGTAAGTCCTTGAAAGCATTAATCTAAAGTAGTTTGTTGTTGAACTACTTGTTGATATTTATTCGATTCTTGTAACAGACGGACTGAGTGGCGGAATCTTCCTGTCCAGCAACAAAACATGGTGCTTGAACTGGTTCAAGCCATGGCTACCATCGGTATAGTTTCACTTGGTATATGGATATCGTCGTTTATCTCTCTGTGAAAATAATAAAAACCCTTCACTCGTTAGTGTAAAAACCCTTCACTCGTTAGTGTATAGTTATGAATGTGAATGTAAAAACATTTCCATGTGTTGTATAAGATTATATTGAACTGTTTAGTCATAGTTCCCTTGCGAGAATTCATTGATCTACTTGGTAAATTTGATGATAAAGGTATATATTTATACCACAATAACAATAAACTTATACAACTCTAAAATTGTTAACCAATTCAAAACTATAATATATGTATTTATTATATACAAGTGTGTGTCCTAAGATGATACTGGTGTATTATGCTTTGTCGAGTTTGTGGTACAATTGGATGTTATATTCTATTGTGGGTGGTATTAAAGTGGAGGGCCTCTAATATCAGTCACACAACCCAAAACAGAAAAAACGACACTCATTGTAGCTGTTAGAGTACACATACATGCGGAAAAAAAAAAGAGTTAAGTTTTAGAAATCAAATAGAAAGAAAAGAGATACGAATGAAAAGAGTAAGGATACGAAGGAAAAGAGTAAGGATACGAAGTTCGGGTTGCTTTCCGAGAAGCGCTTGTTTACAGTCTTTAGTTTGACCTTTACGCTTTAGACGTGTATGGGATCGGAAAGAGGAAGTATGCCTATTTCGTCTTCTACGCGATCAACATAGTATGGCTCTAATCTCTGCGCATTTTCCAAGAACGACTCCTCATTTCCCTTGTCCAATTCTATGGCTCCATATGGTGAGACATCTTTTATGGTGAAGGGCCCCGACCATCGCCACTTGAGTTTCCCTGGAAACAATCTCAAGCGAGAATTAAAGAGTAGTATCTGGTCGTCTACCTTAAATGAATGTTGGAGGATGTGCTTGTCATGCCTTTGTGTGCTTCTTGTAAATCCTTACATTCTCGTAGACATCATTGCGAATCTCCTCTAGATGGTGAAGTTGGAGAATCCGCTTCTCCTCAGCTATCTTAAGATCGTAGTTCAATGTCTTTACAACCCAAAATGCCTTATGCTCTAGTTCAACCGGAAAGTGACATGTTTTCCCATATACAGCTGAAATGGTGTCATGCCTATCGGGGTCTTGAAAGTTGTTCTAAAGCCCCAACTGCATCGTCTAGGTTCAATGCCTAGTCTCATCGAGATTTTGAGACTGTTTTCTCAATGATGGACTTGATAATTCGGTTGGAGACCTAAACTTGGCCATTTTCTGCGGGTGATATGGTGTGCGATCTTGTGCCTCACTCCATACTTCTTCAATAGTGTCTCAATCATCCATTTGACGAAGTGCTTCCCCCTGTCACTGATCACAACTCTTGGGACACCAAATCTAGGAAAAATGATGTGTTTCACTACAAAAAAACATCGAGTTTCCAACGGATGGGGCAACGGATCCATCCGTTGGAAACAAATCGCAACGGATTTTAACGGAGCCAAGAATATTTCTAACGGAACATTTCCGTTGCCATCCGTTACAATTTACAACGGATTTTCAACGGAAAATGCCCGTTGCCCTGTCCGTTGCAATCCGTCGCAACTTGTAACGGGTTTCTAACGGTAAGTTTCCGTTGGCAATATCCGTTAATCTCCGTTAGAATCCGACGCAATAGATG